>OX461812.1:43758420-44173806 GCA_949802685.1 Dicyrtomina minuta
CCAACACCAACAACATCAGCATCAGCATCAACATCAATGCTTCAACGAAAATCTACCTCCACTCCACTTTTACTCTCCTGTCATAGTTCTAGTGTAATGTACATGGGTCATACTGGCGTACATACGCCCATAAGAATACATGGGCGGAGAAAGGAGAGGGAAAGCAGGTAGCGCGTCCCAAGACCCTTCACTCGATTGCTTTCCCTCTCGTTTTCGTCTTCGTCCCATAAGTAAATGAATGAGTAAGCGAGAACGAGAACGAGAACGGCAACCCCAAAAAATATAACTACAAGTTGTTGGGACTCGGACGTGAAAGAGATTGGAGGTATAATATGTACGGAACAGTACGGTGCTCAACCCAAGAGAGCAGCAGCCTCCTTTCTCTCTGAAAACTTGTTACGACAGGAAAAAAATAAACAGTACTTTCCTACGTATTTATATTTATACAGACTGTAACAGTTAGCACTTCTCTCAAATGTCCTACGAGTGTGCACACTCGACTGACTCCACAGTTGAGGGGACAGGTCGCTCAACAGTATATAGTGCTATATACTCTCCCCTATCTCTATCTCTCCAGTTCACCTACCTCCAATTTACAATCCTAACCTAGGTATATGCATTATGTAATCCAGTACCACCATCGTCTCAGGCTCTGAGGCTCGCTATAACTCTTCACAGTAGACAGTCTACAATCCGGATTTTAGTTTTGATGGTTCTTGTCATACTATTTTGTTGTTGCTCATGCAGTTTCTGTTAGTGTTCGAGTTAGTGTTTGGGGCTATGACGGTGCGCGGTGTGGTGTGGTGGTGAAGCGTAATCGTAATGGGAATAGCCCACCACAAGGACATACAATAAAAAAAAACCAGTTCACACGAGCATCTCCTCCACCGCCACTCCACCACCATCCTCTCAAAATCCAAACCAAGAAGAAAGTTGAGACTGAGGAGGAGGAGGAGGAGGAGGTGTGAAATGGAGAAAGTAAAAGGTAATTGGAAAGCTGTTAATGAGAAAGTGTGTTGAGAGAAAATTCTTTGTGATTTATACTTTTTTATCCGTCTACCAAACAAACAACGAACGAGGCACACTCCTAGACAGCCTCAGACAAGTTGAGAGGATAGGGAAAGAACGAAAGAAAAAAAAAGAAAGAAAGAAAGAAAGAAACCCTAGAAGAAGTAGGGTACATACATATAAATAAAAATAGAACCAGAACTTACGCTTTCCTTATCGTTTCCTTGGAAGAAACGAATAGCATGTAACAGAGTAGGGATTAAGGATAAGGATATAGAAATAGACATGAAACTACACACACAATGTAAAAGTATAGAGTGTAATGCTTACATGCACACACACATTTGCAAACACAAGATAACTTTCCCAGCTAGAATTAATTTCTAAACTTGATTCCATTAAATAAAAGAACTACCCAAATTCATTAGCTTTGTTTATTAGTCTAGATTTAACTTGTTTAGTTTGTGAATAATTCTTACATTTTACTGCCAACAAGCAAATTGCTTTTCCTTTCCCCGTTTTCTTTCTTTTCCGAGTGTCTCGCACTGTCTCAGCGTCCTTCTGTCCACATTTCTTAATACACTGTACTTTCGTTTTTTTTTACTTTCTCTCTCTTTCTCTCTCTCTCTCTCCTGGCAGTTGCACAGTCAGAGTAGTCGTCTGATTTACATACGATTTTCCCCCTCCCATAAGCAACTTACAATGACAAATATACTTTCCCCATATATACAGCAAGTGAGACAGGAGGGCTCCACACAGTACAGTCCTGTACCTATGTAGAGCAATATATCAGTGTTCGTGTATTCATATCCAGGGAAGCAGAAAAGTATACTCACACAAGAAGCATGATGTCATCCTGAAAAGTCAAAAGACGTTTTTTCCCAAGGTAATGCTTTTTCGTAATACAAAAAAACTATAGGTATGACTCATTGAATTTCAACGAACGACGAGGACAAGGAGCCTGACGGCCTGCTCTGTTTTCTGGATTTTGTACTCCATGTCCTCCATATATGTACCCTCAGCACTTTCACCCACGGACTAGCAAGGAAGGTATAGAGGTATGTATTACCTACAAACATTGGGAGTTGAGTCTAGTTTTAGTTTTAGTTTTGTGTGGCTGGAGTAGCAGTAGCAGGAGCCGTAGTAGTATCCTCGTTCCCGTTTTCTCTCAGAGTTGTAAAGTCTCCAGTCTTTCATTTCTTCATGAACATGTATTTTGATAGGAGGAAAAGTTTTTTTTTTACTTTTCTGTCTTGAGTGTATATTTCAAAAAAAAAGAACCTTCCATTTTATCCGTTTATACAGAGAGGAGAGATTCATTTCTGTCAAGTGCAGAGAATTTTATCAGGGAAGAAAAACTCAAGGAGTAAATTCGTAATTTATTCTACCTAGAGGAAAGGGAAAATGGCTGTATATTTTCATTTTGTTATTTTCGATCTGGTTATCTATATCTGATTGACTTGACTCGTAGCCAGTGCCGAGAGTACTAGTACTAGTCTAGTAAGAGCTGATGTAGTAGTTGTAGTAGTAGTAGTAGTAGTTGTTGTTGTTGTTGTTGTGGAAGTAGTAGGAACTGCTACACGGTACTTCTTTGAGTCTCATTCGCATTCCTCAACCCGCCACCACACAACTACATATACACAGAGTCAAGCCGAAACTAAACAAAGCCAGGGAGAAGGAAGGGCGAAAGGAGAAAGTAGAAAGTAGAAAGGGAGAAGAGACGTGGAGGGAAGCATAGGGAGCATATATACACTCAGCGATCATTTAACTTTGACTTCCCATCCATGTATGTCGTAAAAATACCCACAACAACTTTACAGATAATACACACAGTCTCACATACAGTGGTGAGATGCATCCTGCCAGACTTTTTGTTTTATTTTCTCAGAGCTGTTGTAGTAGGTAGGTAGCTATGTTTATATAAATGTATTCCCATCCCAAGCTTTAGTTACACATACTACTTTGTTTACAAAATAAGCGTTTACTCAGAGACAGGTTTGTAATTGAAGCCCTGTCTCCCATCTCCATTTTTCCCTATAGTATAGTCTCTCCCCCTTCCTTCCCTCCCTTCAGTCTCCTCCGTGTCGAGTCTCTCGGAGCCTCTGAGTGTACATAGGTACGTATGTGAGCAAACAAACAAGTGAGTACAAGTGGGAAGTACAAAAGATACATATAGGATAGTGTATAGTTTTAGAGATAGAGTCTGGGGAAGGAGTAGGAGAAGTAGACGTGGAATTGGTTGTATAGGGGCTCTAAAAGTAGTAGTGAGCGAGAGATTGAGTGAGCCAATGAAGAAGGAAGGAAAGAGAGAAAGAGAGAAAAAAAGCGGAAAAGGAAAATTTCTACTATAAAAATAAATTTTAGTGAGAAGTTGAAGAAGAAGACGAGGAAGACGAGGAAGAGAAGACGAGCTAACGGACTAGACGAGAGAGGTAGGTTTGATTTTGTGGTTATATGTCCCTGGAGGATGGATTAATTGGTGGGCCGTATAGACGTTAGTAGGATCGGATGGAGAGAGGTAAAGGGGGAGGGAAAGGGAAAGTAAAAGAGATAGAAGAAAGAAAGTATAGTTGACTGGAACTGGAAGCTAACCTGGAATTGATCGCAAATCGTAGGAAGGATATATAATTGTGTGTGTGTGAGAGAGAGAGAGTGAGTATATGGGTGGCCGTGGCGGTCTGGTCTGGTCGGGCTCCGGCTCCGGATCCGGCTCCGGCTATGATCTGCTACCACTGGCAGAAAGAGACTTTCTCCTTCTTTCTAGTGTATATACATGGACCCCTTCGCGCTGTGCTGGGCAACGTGGACTATTGTAATAGCTGCATATGTGTAGGTATGCATCCCTCCAAGCTACTACCTACCTAGTCTATATTTGTAATTTGTAGTCTACACGGTTACTATATCGTCTACTCTGTTTCTTTTCCTGCTCAAATTCAAGCTGGGATATTTAAGGTTAGGACGTTCGGAGGATCGAGTTGAGAATGTAGAGTAAATGAAGAGAAACGTAGACATTGAGAAAGTAGTTGGAGGAAGAAACTTTGCCTTTAGTGTTTACTCGGGCTAAGATATGCATGTGTGTGTGTGTGTGGATGTGGATGTGGAATGTACAGATATAATGTGGAGTTAGTGCTCTCCTAGTCATATTATATACTAACAGACTAACATGACAGTAAACCGCAGGAAGCTTTCCCTCATGACTAAAACGTTGTGAACTCAAGTTTTTCACTTTATTTCAATTCTACGCTCCACCTTTAGCCACACACATGTACGTACAGCATATCAGTGGGTCTCCAACCACCCTCCGGAATAGTCTCTGTAATGTCAGGTAGTGAGGAGTATGGAGTATTATTGCTTTTAGTAAGGAGCCCTCGCACTCTCTCTGTCTCCCGTTCCCGTTCCATATAGCAACGCTTGCTTTGAGTCTCTGAGTCGTCAACTGTTCACTCTCCATATATAATAGCTATATCCAAGCATCTCAAGTCTGTGTCTAGGAGTGTATAGGGAGACGTACGTACACTCAAACTTCTAAACTTCTAATACATTATCATTCTAATTCTACATGCTCATCTGCATGTCTACATGTGAGATGTGACTCTCACATAAAATAGCTCCAAATAGGTCGGGATATTGGGGAATGATATACGCGCTATTTGGATGAAGTATGAAGGGAGCAGAGAACGGAACGTTAACCTCTGTACTTGTAGAATTAATCTCGCTTTAGAAAAGAAGAACTATTACTCCAGACACACATACACACACACCACACAGAGTGCTCCCGGCAACCTCCCATCCTCTGATCCTTGCATTACGATTACATTACATTAAGCATGTCAAGCCATCCTTCCCTATATATGTATGTATGTAGACTCCTCGGCTTGAGCTGAGAGGGAGCGGGAAGTCGGGAAGGTGCCTAGGAGGCCTATCCAGTTCCATGGCAACTTTGACTCTGAAAATATGTGATGTGGCCGTGGATGTGTAGGAGTGAAAGACTGTGAAAAGTGAAAGGGAAGAAGAGAATCTCATAAAATTGAGCATCTCTCTTTCTTTCTTTCTCGCTCTCCATCTCCATCTCTTTCCCTTTCCTTCGTCTCTTCGTGTTGGTTTGGTGAGTCGCTGGGTCTTCTCCGTCTTGTGATTCCGATTAGAAGGACTGGAGAAGTTTAAGTTGGGAAAGAGAGGAGTAGGAGTCGGAGTAGGAGTGAGGAATCTTCTCATAATCTATGAAAGAAAACTACATTAGGGATTCGTTTGAGAAGTCGGGCACGTTCCACCTCCACATCCATATCCAGAATCCAGCGGGCGAGAGAGATCCAGGAGCCCTGCTTAAATCCTATCCTCAGCTTCAGCTCCAAGTCCTTTTCCTCTCCGTCTTCCTCTCGTCCGCTTCTCTTCAATATCCTTCCATTTCCATCCCGAGCTCCATCCTTCTCATAATAATAACATGTACTCACTAAACTCAGCATGACAATGTGGATGTAGTTGCGGAGACTGATGCTTTAATGTAATGCTGGGGCCGAGGCGAGCCTCCGTCTCATCTGATGTGGAGAGGTATACAGCCGATGCCGGAGAGAGGAAGGAAGTCGAGGGAAAAGTTAAAGCTCAAAGAACCAGAAAAGAAGAACTCAATGAAGAAAGTAGAAAGTATGTATAGAGACAGAGGGAGCACATAAAGAATTATTGTCCTCCCTTTCTCTCGCCCTGTCCCTCTCTCTTCTCCCACACGACACTACAAATAGTAAATACAAGGATAATATAATAAAACATATGAAATTCACTCGCTGACATTCCTATTATTGGATTTAAACTGATCCACTTAGTGAGATTCATAATATTCATACGAATTTTTTTATTTTATTTTCCCCTCTCTTTAAAAAAACCCTTTGAAAGCCCGAGCTGAATTCTCTTGTCCTACGCTCATATTCACATTCATGGAAATGCCCTTACTTACTTACGTAACATGCACACTTTATAATACACTCCGCCTCAGAGCCCGTCTTTGCTTTCCTTTTGTAGGAGGCGTCGTCTATAGTGATAGATATAGGGAGGTATAGTGGGAAGAAAAAATAAGAAAAAAAATGTGTGGATGGAGATGGAAATGGAAATAATGTACGTGACATAGAAGGCTCTCGTCTGGTTCTGGTTCTAGTTAAAATTACTCCACTATGACTTAATGGTATTTCCAGTCACGTATGTAAGCAGATCTTCTCTCTCTCACTGTCTACTCTACCCTCGCAGCATCCCTCCCCGAAGCCGAAGAAGCACAATATTAATTTTATTTATCACTAGTTGTTCCTCTTTTATTTGCCTATGGTAATAGTAATAGTAATTTCATTCTTTCATCCGTGGAGAAGGAGTGAGCTGATATTGAGATGAGGAGGGCGACAGACGACCCTTGAACTATGGGGACAGACGGATAGACATGGGAAGTAATCGAAAGTGTCATATAATTACAGGGACCTATACATGTATGAGGGAATCCATTAGAGAAATACCACCAACCACCACCACTAGATATTATTCCGTGCAGGTAGGTGCCTGGATGTCTGTAACTGTACTGTCTCCTCCTTGATTCTAATTTTATTCCAATAGGCAATATACGCAGAGTCATCTCCCATCTCCCATCCAGGGTTCAAGATGACTAGAAGACTTCTTGATGGCCTTACTAAATGATGTGAGTCTGAGAATTAAAAAAAATGAAAATGAAATAGGGAAAAAGGATGAGAGATGATTGTGTTATTCATAAATTTCTTGGTTGCAGCTCCTGTCATGTCCGTACATATATGAATAGCTTCCCAAGCTGTGCTGTGGCATCCCACAGTCATACGATATAATATGATATGGTATAAGCTATGCTGAGGGCCGTCTGACATCTTCATCTTATGAGCTGACGCTCCCACTCTCGTCCTCGTCCTTGCTCCCTATACATAAGCTTAAGTCTCCGTCTCCTGGTTTTGGTTTTGGGGTATGTGTGGATGAGAGAGATGTCATTAAATTTGAGGAATGCGGACACATCCCCAAATGTGCACTGTATTTTATCCTATTACGTTTTTCACTCACTTTTCCACATTTCCACACTACTTTCCGTTTTTCCATATTCTCTCTGAATTTTCTGTAAATTTCCATCTTTCCCCATCATCTCCACCCAGCATTGCATTGGACTACATTGGAGGAGAGAACACTAAAAAAAAGTTGGCATGGAATTCCTTTCCTAAATTACATTCTAAAAGGATGAGTAAATGAAGGGGGAGAGTTGGTGAAGGAGCTGAGAGTCTCACTTGGTTGACTACTTGGTGGCAGTTGAGACGTGGAGCAGAGATTAGATGGGGAAGAGGAAGTGGAAGGAAGGTGTGTGTGCGGTCGTCGGCTGAGTTGGAGTACGGAAAGTGAGGTGGTCGGTGGCCCTCGCAGTGGCATCCTGTTTTTGGTTTGAGTCGGAGAGGAAGTGCGGGAAGGCACGTTACGGTTAAAGTTGAGGAGACTGGAAGGGAAGTGGGTGTAAAAATATGGATGCTGGAGCTGGAGCTGGAAGGGATTGGAAAATGAGGGAAAGGAGTGGCGTGAAGGGAAAAGGTGAAGGTTCCGTTGGTATCGGAGTGGAGGACGAGAGGACGAAGACGAGGAGACGATAAAGTGTGATGAGAGAGACTATGAAGAGATGGAATAGGTGTGGAAGGAATTTAAAGTAGGATTTGCATGGGGCAGGATAGGTAATCATATAGGAATGGTAATATTATTACTGTGGACAGGATGAGGGGACGGCTGTGGGGTCGCGGTTGACGCTAATGAAAATGGATCACTCCGTCCCGAGTAGTTCAGTCGCGCAAATTCCTTCGAGGAAATTGCAAACGGTTCGACCTGAATAATGAATAAGGCCCAGTACGAACCACCACACACACACTCACACACACACACCAACTCACATATAGGACACATACACACAGAGAGACGAGTCAACGGGAAAGCAGGAGCCAGAGCCAACAACCACGCCAACACCAACACCAACATCTCGCGACTGGGACTGCATACAATGCACTACATTCCATAGCCATCGCAGTCGGAGTCACCCACCATCAATTTTACATCCTCATCACACATTCACAATTCCTTCTTATTTTCTATTCCTCAGTCAGTCAGTCAGACGAACGGACGGACGAACGGGCGAACGAACGGACAGACGGAGAGCAAGGACAGCATCAGGGATGGAATAATAGTTCAGAGAACGGCTGGTAACTATGAGTTCCACATCTTTCCCCTTAACCATTAACCGTCCATCCATCTTTCTATAGAGCGGTACATATTCGGAATTCCATATTCTTTGCATATACATAGGTCCACTCATAATCAGAGACAGACTTCCTTGCCCTATTGTCACTTGTCACTGCCACTGCCACCGCTCCCGCACCCGCTCCCGCTCCCGCCACTACCTTAGATTACATCTCCGACCCCGACCTCTCTGCCCGGCTACTTCTTCACAGTCTCCACCCTGCGACTCTCTACATACATCTACAAAAATATCTACTCTCGCCGTTTAAAATTTTTACTAACATTTTTTTTCTTCTTCCTCTCAGCTTCTCTCCATATCTAATTTGTCCATGTCCCCGAAACCCTGCTCTGCTAGTTCGCTCAGGATGAGAACATTGGGGACATTTGGAAGGCTATTGAAAAGTTTGTTGTATAGGTATATGTGGATGAAATGTGTTGAGTACTTCCCACTCTCCACTTCTTCCCTCGCCTTTTGATATATTTACGTGGTCGACGACGGAGAAATGAGACGGAGTGAGTGAGTAACGAAAATGAAAGAGAGAAGAAGAAAAAAAAGGATTGGTTTTTGGTTTTGGGTCGGAATCGGAAGTGGAGAGAATGCCGTGAAGAGCTTCAAAGAAATGTTCTTGGTTTTTCACTCAGCCACCAAAAGCAGGGGTAATTTTATGAGAGAACCAGAGCAGAGAGTCAGTCGGAGTCACCATCATCATCTCCTCGTCTCCTTTCTCACTCCATCTCTCTCTTCCTTGAGGATGAGGATGACTCAAAATGCGGATCATACACAAGCCCGTATGTATGAGACACTTGCTCTCAAATTACTTGATGCTCAATGATGTTCCTGAAGAGACTCGATCATGCCACTGCCACTGCCACCGCCACAGTCACTCTGCTCCTCTGCCTCGGCGAAGAAGACGAACGAATGCCTTCACTTTGACTTTGACTGGGAAGCTTATCTTCCCTTCAGCCGAACGTCTCCCATCCATAACAGAGCATAACATCTAACCCAGTGCCTAATATGCACTTCCACTTCCCCGCGCTCTCCACACAGTCATCCAACAAACAGATAAGAGATTGAATAGTCTGCTCCGTGCGTTGGTGGAGGGAATGTAATAGAAAGAGGTGCTCTCATGGACTGGAGTGGAGACGGCAGAGCGGCAGAGTCCCATATCTATTCAAATACATGACATTCGGGGATGATTCATTGAATGGGAGAGGTCTGACTGGAAATTCCAACACTCCTCACCACCATTACCCAGGAATGAGAAAGGAAGGAGGAAATCATCCGGAAGGTTAAGCTTTTTACACGGACGCCATCTCCTTCATACTCTCCACTACACTCTTCAATTCCATCCAGTCACCATAAGTTCCACTTTTCACTCTATTCTCCACTCCTTTCTTCGTCTTCTTCTTCTTCGTCTTTCTTCTCCATCGTCTTGCGGTCCTCTCCCCGGCTTCCCTCCGTCTTGATTGCATCCCACGAGTTCAGGGCACGGTGCATTATGAGAGCAGAGGAGACTGGGAGAGAGAGAGAGAATCTTATTTGTATTAGTTGACTCGACATGGAGGTGTACATAAATAAAATATGTTTGGCAGAAGGAATCCAGGAGTTTTGAGAGAGCATGGGAGACAGCATGAGAGAGCCTACCTTCCCACTTGATCTCCTCTCCCTTCTCTGAGCATTATCTTGTGGAGGAGACAATATGATTACACGCGTCCGTCTCGTATGTAGCTCCGACGTGGAGTAGCTTTCTGCTCGGGGAAGTGGGTCCATAACTGTAATGGTCGTCGTCGTAAAGATGAGATACGTAGGTACCGTATTTGCTCTAATAGTACGCGGGTCTCTAATAGTGCGCGGGTCTCTAATAGTACGCGGGGGGTTGGAGCTCCAGATTGAATAGTACGCGGGTCTCTAATAGTACGCGGGTCTCTAATAGTACGCGGGGTATGACGTAATACACTCGAAGAACATCGAAGGCATCGAGAGATCATTAAAAGCCTTCATGCGCGCTAAAATTCAAATCTAACATCAAGCTGCATCTCAAGACTTAATGACCGGCAATAAATTATTAATTTAACCGTACGAGGTTTAAAGTCTAATCTGCATTCTAGCTTAGGTAGGTAGGTACCTTACTTGCTTTCTGCCTAAGTAATTTAAGTAAAGAGTGATGAAGACGAAGAGAAGAGTGATGAAGACGAAGAGAAGAGTGATAAAGACGAAGAAGAGAGTGATGCAGAAAGTTTGAATTACAAGAGCGTGTTCACTGATAGTGAGGCTGATTCTGATTCCGCCCCCTTGTCACAAAATATTTTTTAGTTTATCTCTTATCATATGCAGTAATTCATGTACGATGTACCTTTACACTTGTAATTCCTGGGAACCGGCAATAAATCTGATTTTTCATTAAAATTATGGAACTAAATTTAGGCTCGAATTTTTGAAAATTGAATAGTACGCGGGTCTCTATTAATGCGCGGGTCTCTATTAGTACGCGGGGGGTCGGAGCTCGAGTTTTAATAGTACGCGGGGCGTACTATTAGAGAAAATACGGTAGCTAGGTATGTGGACTATTTTCCTATTTTATTTGGACCGAGTCTAATATATGAGAGGAGATCAAAACAGTGAAAGGAGGAAATATAAAAAGCAATGTATGTATATGGATGGGTATGAATGATAGTATGTGAGACTATGTGAGTGTCTGCTCCTGCTCCTGTGTGAGGGTGCGAGGGAATGAGATGAAAGAGAGTGGAGCGTGGAGTATGTGGTATGTGAAGGGATTTTTAATGCTGGTCAGGTAAGAGGAATTTGTCTGGGAAGGAAAACCTCTCCTTCCGTCATACAAGACAAATATAAAAGGGCAGGGAGAGTAGTCTGCTCCTCGCTCCTCCACACGGAACACCATTACCAACTATGCTCTCCACTATATGCGAACATACCTCATCCCCTCTACGTCCATATGATATGGTGTGTGCACATTATTATATAGGAGCTCTGAACGGTAACGGTACGGGACACGGTATGGGAACGGTAACATTCAAGTTGAATGGTGAACAGGCGGTATTAAAGCTGTACGGCCATGTACACGGCCTCGCATCTCCAATATTCCACTCACCGACTCACCGTATCCGCATTGGCATTACAGTGATAAAGATAGAGACGTGGCTATGTGTGTGTGTGTTCGGTCTTGGTCTTGGGTCCTCGTCTCCGTCTTCATGGAGCGTCGTGTGTGTCTGGCTCAGTCCGTAGGCTTGTACATGTCATGTATATCTCAAGCATTATGGAGGATGGGAAGAGATCGACGGCCCGAGTATTACTAGTAGAATAACGTGCTGCTCCATGCATGGCTAACATTGTCAGATGTTCGCCAACGCAAAATTTCTCGCTGTCTGTCGATTTGATTTTGTTTGCTTCCCTGCTTCGATAACGCCTTGCGGTACGCAATTTCTTTGGTTTTTCACAATTGAACTCAACCAGACTCTCTGTCTCTCTCTCTCTCTCTCTCTCTCTCTCTCTCTCTCTCAGTTCCTCCGCTCCCTGTCTCGAGTCTCGGAAGATCCGTAGATCCGTAGATCCTTTAGATCCCAATCCAACAGGCATCAAGAACAACAAGAGAACGAACAAGAACAAGGAACAATGTTGGTCGTCGTCGGGGATGCGGAGGAAAGGAAGGAAGAAGATGGGAATGCTCAAGGAATATCAGAAAGGAAGGCTGTCGTTACACTTACACTAAACAGAAGACAGGAGTTTACGTTTACAGAAGAAGAGAGAGAGAGAGAGAGAGCTTCAGTTTACACAGAGTGGTCGTATCCTGTGGTATGGGAACATATAGACACATGGAAGGAGCCGTGCCCAAAACCGAAGCAAATCTACAATCCACATCTTCTATCTACAGTCCACACACAGAGCTGCGGAACGAGGTAGGTACATACTACAGGGAAAATCCAATCCAATCCTGCCTCTCGTCAACATGTAGCAAAACTAACTGTGAGACATGGAGAAGAACCAGCACCAGCACTAGAAAAATCAAACCAAAAAAAAAGCACAGAGGGAACAGACAACAGACAGACACACATATCGTCTCTGAGTATTGGACCAAAGGGGAAAAAAAGACGAAAGAAGTAGAAGAAGAAGAAGTTAAAGAATAAAAAAAAACTTGGAAACATGACCATCCTTGAAATTCGCTGGCTCAACCGTTTTCTCTATTCCAATTTAATCTATTCAAATCTTTCCGTTCTTACATACTTGATAGATTTACATAACTCACTCCTTCCTCTTTCCTCTGGCTACTTCTCGTCCTATTTGCTTTTCCTAGTGCTCGTCTTCGTCTAGAGTGGCTCTAACTTCAAAACGCTCTCTCTCTCTCTCTCTCTGCCTCTATGTTTGTCTATGTGTGAATCTATGTTTTGTAACAGTTGGAGCTGTTGATTCCACTTCCAGACTTTGAGATAGTTGTTCTTTTAGTGGATCTGAGTTCCTTCCTTATATTTTATATATTTCATGTGAGAGCCCGAGTAGAGAAATAGTTTACGGATTTTTTTTCTTCGTCTTCTTCCCCCTCAGTCAAAACGATACAGATATAGGATGTTGTCGTTTTCGTTTTAGTTTTAGTTTTTCTTGTCGTCCTTGTTTTTGTCTTTGTCGTTCCTTCACTGGATATGGATGCTGGATGCTGGAGCTGGATGCTGGAGTCGGAGCCGGAGCTGGAACTTCATGATAATACTCCTGTCATGAGAGTTATCAGTGGAGCTCACATATGTATCGTCGTAACGACGACACATTACTCAACTTGAGAAAGTAAATGATGGAGGGAATAAATAGGATGGGATAGGATAGGGAGACGACACAACTCGGCCCAGTCCTCTACATACTATGTACATACTGAGAGTGAGTGTATGAGCTCATAGGAATGGGAATGAAATTGAAGGAATGTTAAATACCGACTTTTTATTTCAGTCTGTAAAGCTTATCAGAAAATGCAACTCGTACAATGTTTCACAAGATAGATTGTGGCTAGAGCGAGAAAAATACAAATAGCAAGAGAGCAGTTCTACTAATATGCTCTCTACATACATATACCATACACCACGCAGTACATTCGACTATAGCCACACAAATTCCACTACTACTACTACTACTTAAGATTGGATAACCCACAGTTACAGCCTACACAGCGTCTCTACTCTACTCTCTATTTACAGTCCCCAAATAAATTGATGCACATTTATAGATGGAATTGGAATATGGCTCTGTGAAACTATGGGACGACGACGACGGTTTGAGATTCCCAATTTTTTTTCTTCTCCCTTTCCTACAACGTATATATTCGTATCACTTTACACATTGAGTCTGATTGAGCTCCTTACATTTAGAACTGATACGTCTACAGGGTTCTCTGTTTCCATTCTCTATTTTTCTATACAGGACATGTCAGTGGGAACACTGAGGCCGGAGCCGGAGCCAAAGAAATAAAGAATGAAAGACGAGGAAAGGGACTCAGGTTGTGGGCTTGATACTTTCCAATCGTTGACTCTCTCAGAATCAGACTGACTGAGTCTGCTACTGTTACTGTTACTGGTGCAGTGAGGCAGTGAGAGTGAGCACCTCAAGAACCTTTTATTAGCCACGGTAGTTGTGCTCTTTTGGACTCAATGACTGAGAGACAGAGCAGAACCTTGTTGTAACTATACGGGAGTAGATGAGAGTGCCGCGTACCTACCTACTTACCTACCTCTGCTATGCCCTGTGTTGTGTTTGGATGGAGGAGGGAGATGTACGTAGTGATGTGGTGGTGGTGGTGGTTGGGCGGTGGGAGAGTGAGAGAAAAGAGTAATGGAAAATAAGAGATGGAAATACAGAAATAAATTTCCACTGTTGGAGACAGACGGAAACGAAAGGAAATTTATGAGGTTTGAGGCGAGAGAAGTACCACAATCACAACAATATCATAATAACAAATCAAACTTTATCTGTAATTTTACAGTGTGTAGCCCTGGCTCCTGAGCAGCACGGATGGTGATGGTACTGGCACAGGCTCCCGTCCCCAGTCCCAGTCCTATCCTTATACTTACTTACTTACTCACTTACCTACTTACTTACAGCATGGGTGGCTCGCGGTGGTTTCTGTTTTTCATTTACATTCCACCACTGAATAGGTAATGATAATTCTCACACACATAACTTTCCCAACTCAATTCATTGAATAGAGTTTCATGAGATAGGCGGCTAATAATAATTGCTACAATCTCGTCCCTTTTATAGTGGCTGTCCCAATGAGTTATGCACGGCACAGCACAGCACTATGCCACTCGTCCTCGTCTCTCTCCCCACACCAAACTCAATCCTGAGTACAGAGCGATATGCCTCCCCATTAATATGAGGTCGAGTAAGGAGTCTCTCAGTTATAGCCAGGCCAGGGAACCTCCTATCCTATCATATCAAATTCTATAAGCCATATCCCATATCCTATACCCTAGCAAAAAAGACGTAATAAGACACCTACTTTACCTTTCCTCCAATTACAATCTACAATCCATATGTAGCCATGTAGGCGTCTGCTCCTGTATGGGCGACTGTAGACTGTAAAACTTTAGCCTCTCCAATAGACATTGTTATAGGGAGATAGAAAATTGAAGCATGTAGTTCTCTTCCTGGAAGTGCCCTCAACTTTTTATTGGTTTATTTTTACATGCACCTTGCACCCATCTGACAACCTTCAGGTCTTTCCTTATGTCATCCATCACTCCGTAAGATAGGAAATTGTGTAGTCATTCCTCCAATCTATAAATCTAGTACTAGTTGTGTCTTCTCTCTCTCTCTCTCCATATGTAAGCATGTGCTTCCCTTGCTTCTGATTTTGACTCTGGTTTCGGTTTCGGTTTTGAATCTCATCTGATCGTCTCGTCTGGTGCTCTGGTACGGTACGGTGAGGTATGGTCTCGTAGGCTGTGGTGTGGTGTGATGTGGTGTGGTGTGCGTAGTAAAATATATATTTTAATAATAAATTCCTGTAGTGTTTCCTCATGTGTGGTTGTCTTGTCTTTTTTTGCTGCTGCGTACGTAATCGTGTATTGGCATAGTTAGTATAGTGGAGTCATAGTCTATTGTATAGAGGATCCAGATCCAGATACGGCCCAAGGCAATCGGAAAACAATCGTGATAGTGATAGGGCCTATGCCCATAGTGTATAAAATACAAGATAGAATTCTACTTTGTATTTGAGTAAAATAGAATGGTAGAGTATAGGGAATTGAAATATATTATGGAGGCAATGAATATATAGATAGACTGCGTCTCTCCTTGTAAATAAAAAAAAAACGCGAAAAAATGAAATGATGTAGGTAGGTCGGTTGGTTGGTTGAATAGTAATAGGAAATTGGAATAGTAATAGTACGCAGGGAAAGGCTCTGGTTCTGGTTCTGGTACTGGTACTGGTACTGGTAAAAAAGGGATATGGGTGCCAGTCGAGTACATATGGATACCACAGGAGAGAGGACAGCGAGCAGACACACACACACATAAACATACCTACATCGAGACAGAGAGCTATTTTAGACAATATGCTGATGTTTTTAGGAATTGAATTTCAAGTTATCCGAACGACACGCCAAAGATATTATAGACTAGAAGTAGAAGTAGAAGTAGACGATGCTATGGCATGACATGGTAGGAACTGTGTGTGTACTGCTCTCCACTCATAGGCTGTACTTACTGCAGAGTCAGGGAAAATGTATGGATGTTCACATTAGAATCGATTGCATTGCATTACAATAAAAGCAGAGCATTGCATTATTGATCGAGATTGAAAGTGGAAACGACTTGCTCTTTTCTCCAAGGATTATATTGCATATATTGTGGTAGCATAACCACGTGTTTACACATATGTAGCCTCACAATAATACCCATTTGTGGTTGTCTGTCTCAATGTTGCTCCGGCTTTTTCGAGGGTTCTCTCCTCGCTCTTCGGCTTCGGCTTCGGCTTTGACTTGACTCACTCTCTAGATTCCTTCACTCACTATTTCACTATTTCACTATCAGTCTCTCCCTCCCTTCCCTTCCATTCCATTCCATTCCACTCCCATGTATTTCTATTTTCTACCCAGAGCCCTATATCACCCACGACTCTGTTTGTTTGCCCTTCGTTAAGTCCAAGTCGTATCCCTGTTCCAAGTCCGAGCCAAAGTCGAGGGAGGTTCAGGAACACACATTCTAGTACATATGATAACGGAGGTAGGGAGCAAGGTCCTACGTACACACACACACACTCACAATACGGAACGACTACACATATAGGTACTAGGGAAGGAAAGACTGAGAGAGAGAGTGAAATTACTAGTAGACGGAATGTAGTGGTAATAAGGGATGGCTAACTTGGAAGTTTTTCGTTAGTGAAGAGCTGGGAGGAGGAGCAGTAGGAGGAAATCCTCATCAAGCTATTATCAATGTGGACGTGGTTAGGAATATAAGACAGACGGACAAACATTCAATATTATGTTTCTTCTACTTCTACAGCTCTACAGGCTCACATATCAGTCCAGTGTGTAGTGAGTAGTTGAGTGGAGAGTAGTAGATCCAGTCCAATGCTGTCTCGTCTCGTCTGTCTGTTGCTTTTTTCCCTCGCGCTCTAGCTCTTTCTCCTGGTCTTGATATATCCCTAAAATCTAAAAATCCATCCAAAAACAAACAGACGCTGGACTGACTGGTGCTGGTACTGGGCCTGGACTTTGGACTTTGGACTCGCACTGGACGCTCCTACCGTACATATATGTGTTTCTTCCCTTTTATTTTTTCAGATGTTCCACATTACTCTCAATTCCCTCCTTCGACTTCGTCTCCGTACTACTGCCTCGAGTTCGAGTTGTGCCTTGGAAGTAGTGCACAAAGGAGCTTTGAACACGTCCTTTTATGTACGTATAAAAACCTCCCAAATTTGCTAAATCTTCAAAGCAATGCTCCCTGCTTCTTCTCTCATTTAATCCAAGATTATTCCACTAATGCTAATATCAAAGTAAAAAGCCAATCGGGACCGGCACCGGCGTCGTCAATCCTGTCTTCTACTACTCGAGTAGCTCTGCCACGGTTACGGTTACAGTTACAGTTACAGTTGCAGACGCAGACTACTCATTGCCGACTCCAAAGAGAGCGAGAGAGACAGAACAGAGCCAAAGCCGACAACTTTTGAATAAGTCCACATGGCTACATAGTATCTATGTTGGCATCTAAAATATACATGTGTATCACCCATATCCATCTGAGATCTGATCGTATATTGGAGCGAGCGAGCGAGAGAGAGAGAGAAAACTGTAGATTTCAATCGAAGAAACTACTTCTTATATGTTGAATAGTTTGAATTGAGAATTGAATATCCGTAGGTACTTGATATTTGATACTTGGTCTTGAGCTCTTCCTATTGAGTTAGGATTCTGTACTTCCTCCCCATATGCAATGTGTGGAATTAGTATGTATAACAAGTAATCCCAATTCTAGACTATTCATGATCTTGTTTTTTCCCCCTTTTCTTGTGTGAGAATCAGATAAGAATTCTGGATATTCGTATTCGTATTCCTCCTGTGCTGTACCAAGGAGGAAGAATAGAGTGCGGAGTATATTGTGTTATGGAGGCTGGATACTATGGAGACTGAATTAGGTACATGTAAAAATGTAAAGTCAACGAGTTTCCGCTACCTCTGAGCCTGCCTCCGACTAAATTCATGGAGAAGAAGATTCTAGAATCTAGAACCCAGGAGAAGTTTGCCGACGTAAGTGACTATGAATGAAATAGCAATAGCGGAGGAATTGGTAGAAGGTCGTTTTATGGTCAGTTTCTTTCTCCTGTAAATAACATGATGCTCCGGTTTTTTCTTTCTCTCTCGCTCTTTCCCTCTCTCTCTTCACATGAGTGAGTGTATATGCGTAGAGACTCGGATCTGGAGGACAGAGTACAGAGAGGAAGGGAAAAAAGGTTTCGCTAGTTTCCAGTCCAAAGTCTGAGCATCTGTTCACTAAACAAATCAGATGGAACCGAGTTTTAGCTCAGCTCTCTCTCTCTCTCAGTTCATCTTTACATACAGTAGGTCCCGATGGAGGGTACATTCTACTGGTCTGAAGTGTGTCACAATATTCCAAAAATTCTTTTCTATATGGAAAACACTGTGAAATTAGGCTCAGAAATATTTTAGTCCAAATTGAAAAGCCTAAAAATTGCAAATGAGACAGATGTGTAAAATGCTAATTACGACTTTTTGAAAATTACAAAATGTTCTATTTACATGTTTTTGAAAAGTACAAAATGTTCTATTTACATGTTTTTAAAAAGTACAAAATGTTCTATTTGCATGTTTTTGTAAAGATTAGGTAGGTACCTGCTATAATTTCATGTATTTTTTGCAATTTTACTACTTGTATTTTTTCTAATTACATGCATTTAAATGTTCAAAATTTCCCAGCTTTACGTTTTTGAATAGCGATATTAATAGTCCGTAGGTACTTAATATGCATGCAGTGGTATTTATACGCCTAGGCACAATTTACAAATTCAAAATGTTAGTACAGATGAGAGTTGAAATATTTTAAGAATGCTTTGCAAGTTCAGTGTCTAAAATGCTACTATTTTGGGAAAGTTTTAATTAATGAGTTTATTCAAGTTTCACTGATGTGGGAAAGGTGGTTGATTCGCTACATGGGTGGATAGTGGTGCGATATGGGATAGGGACGCTGATCTTGCTATTTAAGTTGGAGTGGGACAGACTGTACAGGGCCAGGGCCAGAGTCTAGTGTGCCTAGTGTTGGTGCAAGTGTGAGTTTGGGAGATATGTGAGTGTGAGGGTATAAAGGTCTAGGAGACTAGAAGGCAGGAGTGGGTTAGCTCCGTTGCTGTCTGTATATATGTATGTGGGTATTGGGTATAGATGTTTCTGTGTGTGTGTGTGTGTGTGTTGGTTAGTGTTCAATGCTTTCTTCCGTCGTAGCTTGAGTGGAGGAGCGGTTGTGGGAGTGAGAAGATCGAGGCAGTGAGCATGAGAGCCCCATGGCAGCCCATGGCTCTACCTACCTACCTCCCAATACATATGGCATGTATTATGTGCTGTAGTTGGGAAGATAGGGAATCTGTATGTTGTTGTGGATACACACATAGACTGGAGATGCTTCTCCTACATAGCCATAGTCATAGCCATATGAACATGTTTAAAAGCGTCTTTCTTATGTGAGGGATGGGATCCATATAGTCCTCTGTTTCCATTCCATTCCACCACCACTATTCTTAAAGCCCAGCTCTTTTTCTTCTTCTTCTTCTTCGTCTCCTTTTGAAGCGTCTAACTTGTACTTACTCCGCTCTGCTTCTAGCATCTCTCTCCTACTTACTTTTGCTCCCGACGTCGTTCACTTCGATTTTTCTTCTTTTTCCCTCACTCTCGCTCTCCGCATCTTCGTCGTCGTCGTCTTCTTCTCCCTCTTCTTCCTCGACTTTATTTGAGGCGATCTCGATGTCGGAAATCAAGTCACGTTGAGGACTGATGGACCCCAAAAGTTTGCTCTCTCTCTCAGCCTCACTCTGCTCTTTTATATCTTTGAGCTATTTATGCCACGTATACTGATATGAGGGCAGGGACAGGATTCCAATGCTCAGTGTCTCATGCCCACCATGTGCCTACATATATTTCATGGAGTTGTGGAGTGGCATGTGCATGTGTGTTGGTGCTGGTGCTGGGGCTGGAGCTGGTGGAGAGGGTTGTAGTTGTAGACTGTATACTGTGTAGTGGAGGTGGTTTGTCTCTGTGTTGCTTCACTATTTTCTCTACTTGACGGCTCTCTTGGAAAAAAGATAGGATGTAAAGTAGTCATTTCTCTTTAGAACACACTACACACACCCTTCATGACTACTTGATCCTTCGTAAGGAATCCTCAATGGTGGCCTCGCGCTCTCTCTCTCATCTAACAGTCTCACCGTCTTCCTCAAACTTTATACAGCATGATTGCCTAGGACATGTCATTTCCTTGGGCTACACTCCGGTCTGCTCTATGGTCACGACCATCGACCATTATTATTTTTATATGTCATAATATGTAGACTGTAGACCTTGATGATTGCCTATAGTGGGGGACGGAGCGATATATGCACATACAAGTGTGGGGAGAGAATCCAAATTTGAGCATAAAATAAATAAGGGCTCACTCACAATTTACCAGAGAGAGAGAGAGCGGTCTGAAAAAATTATATCATGGTGTAGATTGTAGATGTAGATACTTGAGAAGACTATCAGGCCAGTCATCTTGTTACAAACTACCTCTTTAACACATCCCACTTGTTATAGTGACAAAGTCCTCGTCCAATTTTAACCGTTATCCTCCTCGGTATGTGTAGGTAGGTAGAATTATATTAGGCACAATTTGCTCCTCTCACCCTTCGTCGTCCATCCTTATTTTTATGTCGTCAGTGGCGGCGGAGCGAGAATCATCCGCATCTTCTTTTGTGGGGAGAGGTCATTTACTTCCCCAAAGTTTTTTTTACTATCCTCTCTCCCAGACCGCGGATCCAGGCTACTCCAGGAGTGGAGGAGACGGAGACATTGAAGGAATAAAATTTGAATTTGAATTCCAATTGGAATTTCTATGAGGCCACCTTTAAAATTCCCTACATATTGTCTTCCGACTCCGACTCCAACTACAACGTCCGACGTCCCACGTCCGATGTCCGACCCCGGACTCAGCTCGAGTCATTACAGATATCCTGAAAGTGGAGACGCCACTGTGAGGGCGGGAGTACAATTACCGCCGCTCTGCAGACAGTACAGAGGAGTGTGTGTGTGTAGCAGTCCAAGTGGGAGTAGCCCTGCATACTTTTATAGAGATGTAGACCCAGTACATGAACATGTACACAAGATTGGATGTGACTTGTGTTTGAGTTGGTCGTGTTGATAGTGGGATTACCCGCATGCTACATACTTGAACATTACGGACATTACAGGCCTAAGAAGGTTGGACTTTGGGAGCTTTGGTGCTATGGAGAGATAGAAGACTACAAGGCGTAGGAAAGAGAGAGAGAGAAGAAAAAAGTTCAGTGTGCTCTCACGTTGGATGTGCATGACTACATACTATGTGTTCACGTCCTCAGTTTTTTGTTTGCCACCGGACTTCTCTTGCTCGTTTTTCTTAAAAATTCCAATGAGACTTCATGTCCTTTCCTTTCTACCACTTGTCTTGATTCTTTACTTTCCCTATAAGAGTATGTACTCTCTCTCTCTCTCCCATCGTCAGGGCTCAGAGCTGAAGACTTGCTCTTTCATGAGAGAAGAAAAGCTTTTTCTACGTCCACAGCCTAAAAGGAAAACGAGTCGGATGAAAGTACAAGAGTCTTGGCTGGCCAACAAATTGGAGACCATCAAGTCAACTCGACAAAAATCAGACCTGAAAGGAAAAAGAATTACTCATAGAGAGTTTCTTGTCTTGAATCTTTACACTCTCACAGTCCCAGTTTCACAGTACCTACATATATCTATATGCAAGGGAATGAGACCGAGACGGAGCGCCTTATGTAGGTATAGGTCCCTCCACTGGTACTGGTATCTCCACATGGGAGAGTATGTCCGGGGCCGGTGACGGTGACGGTGACTCTGACGGTATCTGTAATCTGCAATGTCTCCAAGAGTGAGGAGGGTGAAGGTACTTACATATGTATCTCGTCTCCCTGTCTGTCTCCCCTGTCTTCCTTCATGCCCGGAACGACAGGTCTCTCCCAAGACTGTTTTAGATGAGAGGAAGTAGGTGGTCGATTTCTTCCCAAATCAGCTTTATCCACCAATAATACGTCATCGAGCTGGAAAATTAATTCAACGTGTCAATGGCCACATCTACGATTATTTTTATTGCCTATACATAGATTCGGATTCGGATTCGGATTCGAGACTCGACCACCATCAAGGGAGAGCCCGAGACTCACGAGTCAGATTAGGTAATTGGGTATAACCTCATTTCATTCAGAGAGCATCGCTTTGCTTTTCCCTTTCATTTTGTTTTTGCATTTGCGTTTGGGCGAGAGAGAGAGAGAGAGAGAGAGAGAGAGAGAGAGAGAGAGAGAGAGAGAGAGAGAGAGATTTGATATTTGGAATCTGCTGAATTTCTCAAGTCAATTTGGCAACCATCCTCCATCCACAGCTGTACTAGTGCAGGTTAAAGCGGTATCCTAGTAGTCGTTTTCGTTTCGTTTTCCTCTCCACGATAATTGATATGGTACTCCATGCTCCTTTTACCCTTCCGACCCATGCCATCATCTGATCCATCATTATTCAATCTGTATAATTGAAGGAGGGAATTCCAACTCCTTCATACATAATGGAAAAAAAGGCAAGAAAAAAAAGGAACTCTTTCCTCACCACAAATCTTCTCCATTTCATCCCACAGTATAAAATCTTCCCAGTCTACGCACCTACAACCTACAGGCTCCCTATACCCAAGTGAAGTCATACTACTATTGTGTGTTGTGTTTTGTGTTTTGGATGGTTAATGGTTCTGATATCCTTCCCCGTGTATTAAGACCAGTCATTGTGCTTGCTGTCTTTATATACTGGCTGTTGATTTTGAAATTGCAGCATTTCGTATATCGGCATCGGCATCGGCATCGGCATCCGTGTCTGAAGATTGGAGAGGAACTATTATAGCAATTATGACTGTTCCCTGTGTATGCATTTATGGAGTTTGAAGGATGTAGTGTGTGTGTAGTTGTATGGTATGAGTAAGAGAGGAACCATCCTTTTGACTCGCAATATTGCACTCCACTCATCCTCCATAACTGGCCTGGATTGGTCTTGGTTTTGGTTTTGGTTTGTAAAATTACAGAGGCTCCACGCTTGAAGACTGAAGGTTATAAATGTATTAATATATGCATTGGACTCCATGTATGAGAGTTGTACATTAAAAAGGGGAAAAGCTTCACTTTATCCTCATTTCTGTCAATTATGACTTCTTATACATTGCATTTTATGGCCAAGTCAATTATCTGGAGAATAATTCTTAAGTAATTCATGTCATTATGTACAACTGTGGATGTTCCCATTGTCCGCCTCCGCTCAACCCTGCTCCCCGTCCCCGTCCGACCTAATAATATCATAAGTCTCTCAAGGAAATTTACACGAACGATTGTAAATATCTGTGGAGATATATCTTTCTCCTCTGTCAGTTATTACGCTATACTGACTGGGCGGTGGAAATCATGGAATCTATGCTACCTACGTGATCTTCCTATATAGGCTCGCTGTAAATATATGTGAGGTAGCTACCTAAACTCCTATATCAGACCGCCACTCTGTTATTTTTTTAAACCCTCTAACTCCTCTAACACTACTTTCATTTTATTGAATGGACGAAATATTGAGCCCATATGTACAGTGGATATTGGATTGTGTGTAGACTGTATATAATAATGGCATTTGGCATTTTTATGTAGTTATAAGCTTTCCACTTTCCAGCTCCAGCTCCAGCCAGCTCCAGTTCCAGTTCCATAGGTCCGTAGGTCCATAGTTACATAGCTCCAGCTTCTTCCATCATAGATTTTTTTATCTACGATTTTTTTCTTGCCAGCCTTTGGGGTGACTCTCGATTTCAGAGATGTAGAAACAATGACCGAGAGTCTCGAGTGGAATTGTGGAATGGACTTTTGGCGTTGGACTTTGCCTTTCCCATTGGCTTGTCTTGAGTATGTACATTGCGGAGCACGGGGAGAGTTGGGGAAATATGACAAATTGAAAATTTTGCCTCATGACATAACTCTCATATTTCACACCTAATTGAATCTTGTGACCGTCGTCATCCCTATCATTTTCGACAAATAACCTCACTTCTGGCTCCAACGCGATTTCCGACCATAGAGGAAAATGATAGACATTTACATGGAAACCACAAGTTGCTCTATCCTATGCTTAACCATACAAGCAGAAGGAGACACACACACACACACTCTCTCTCTCTCTCTGTATGAAGCTCGGCACGGACTACATGTATGTACATGAGCAGACTGCCTCCCATTTCCACTACAAACAAAAACAAAACCCAGAGACAGTCAAATGCCAAGACCCAAGACAAGGGAAGCCAAGCGGACAGGAAAGGAATGGAAATGTAATGCGGATGGGAAATCATAGAAGGACTGACTCGTACACAAAAACTCGATCCCTCCCTCCCTACCTACTCAAATATTATTCCAACTAAAACGTAATTATTTAATTGAGGTGGTAGACTCGTCACAATCAGTTTATTGTTCGAGGAAACTTTAACTCGTGACAGTAAAGGGAGTGATAGATGATATAATCAACAGATACGCAAATTAGACGGTCGTCGTACAAGGAGCATCTGCATCTCCCGATCTCTCTCTATATATATAGCCAGTCCACTCGTCCTATTGGATTGGCTTCCTTCTCGTTTGGGTTGAGTTTGTAGATTTCATAGATTCGTTCGTAGGAGTATAGTATTTAGAAATTCTCTCGAGACCTGATTATAATCCAAAGCCTACTTAAGATTAATGTGAGAGGATAACAAGAGATTCGGATTTTCATCTCTTTCGTCCCATATCCTCTATCTCTCCTCCTGCTCTCCAACTCCTGCCGCTCCCGCCTTCCTTCCTTCCTCTATCAGAGAAGAGACAGCCCAAGGAAGCCAGCCAGGGCGAAATCATTAAATATATGTATGGAGAGTCGACAGTGGTAGTCATATAGCCTTCGCCGTCGCCGTGGGGACGGAGTCGAGAGTGTATAAGTTACTCTTGGCGTTGGCGTTGGCGTCGGCCGTAGCCGCGGAGTAAGTAGGTAAACTGATCATCAACACCATAGCAGACTACCCATTTCCCCATTTACCAGTACCCATACCCATACCGATACTAATACGAAGGCCAATATTTGAGGAGAAAGTACGTGGTAATTACTTCTGCATGAACATATGTGTGTCGACTGTAGACTGAGAGATTACACAGAGGATGGTGGATGGTAGGGAAGGAAAGCAATATGTAATTTACTCTCATCTGAGCATATGTTAGTTTGTAATTTAGGAGTAATCAGAGTAATTACTTGATCATTTGCATTTTTTCTCACGTAGAGCTTGACTCTGTCGAGTCTTATCGTTCGTTAGTTCGTTAGTCTTGAGCTGGAGCTGGACGAGCGCCCTTTCCTTGAGTTACCCCTCTCCCCCTCCCTCCAAGTGCTCCACTCTGAGTGCTTGCGGAAGGAAGGGGGAGAGTCAATATGTAAATAGAAACAAGGCGACGATTATGTATACCACCTGATTTTAATAATTACTCCAATTACAAGCGCAAAATCAAATGCAATCATCTCTGGAGGACTAGTTGTGTGTGTATGTGTGTGTGTGTGTGTGTGTGTGTGTGTGAGTGTACTGAGTCTGGAAGGCATATAGTTCAAGTGAGCATAGGACAACCTCCCCGTCGTACATCTGCTCAAGACACAGTGTCGCTGTGAAGGAAACCATTAGCATGAGAATGAGACTCGGCGACTGCTGCATTATTTGCCTTCCTCTGGCTACGTAGAGATGTAACGGTTTCGGTTTTCACTTTCAGTTTCGTTTTCCCATTCGTAGTCGTCGTCGTAGCCGTAGTTCGTCGTTTGGGTCTTGGTCGTTGGTGGGGAAGGGAAAGGAGCCTATATGGCATGCCACACGGTCTGATCTAATGGCATGTTGCGCGTTAAAGTATGTAGGAGGATGAGAGTAAATCCAAATGGTTCTAAACAATGCAGGAATGTGCATGGTCGGTCGGTTTCACTGGGAATGGGGAAGCTCATTGAATATGCTGGGGATCAAATGAGCTGTGGAAGGAAGTTTACATATGTAAAGTGGGAAAGTCTTCTCAAAACCTGGTCCTATGATTTGAGTCCTCGTCCTTTATCCTCCTTCTCCTACGTAGTCTCGGATTTAGACAGAAGGGAAAAGTGCAGAGCAATCCTTTTTTTTCAACAATAACAGCAAAAATAGACAGGGCTATAACTATAACTCTGCGTAGGCTACATGACTCCGAAGGACGTATCAGTTGTATCAGTGGGAGAGAGAGAGAGTAATACAGAGGATAAAGTATCTGTGTACAGGATGGGTGAAGTCGTTCGGTGAGCCCATTGGTAGCTGTACTTACAGCACAAGTGCATTAATTATTTACTCTTCACTATTTTCCCTGTACTTTTCCATATTTTTTCCCTTTCTTTCTTTCTTACTTTCTTTCTTTCCTGGTTTTGAGTAGAGTTTTGAATTTGAGCCTTTTGAACATTGAGCATTGAAGGGAGAGCGGATAATGACACGGGAGTCGGGAGCGGGACTCAAGGAACGGGACGAAAAGGAGGACGAGGGCGAGGACCACTCCGGCGACGACAACGACGACGACAACGACAACGGGACGCGAAAAGTTGGGAGATGGAAGAAACTTTTCTTCCTTTTGCTCGGATCTGGGATCGTTGGAAGGAGCCGAGGAGCTCTTTAGTGTGAAAGTATTTGTTGTCTCTCTTTTGTCTCAAAATGCTCGCCTTGGCTTTGGCTTTGGCTTTGGCTTTGACTCTACCATTGACTTTGGGCTTTGGCTTTGGCTTTGGCCGCCTGGAAAAACTTGAGAGAACATTTGAATTTTATGCTAACAAGGGAAGCTCTCGTTCCCTCCCTACCTACGCTCTGTCTACCTACCTTAGATCCTCAGTGTGACTGTGTAACGCAGATAGCAATAGAAATGGGAGAGAGTCTCTTCATTTTCGTTTTCGTCATCCCACAATGTCTGTAATAGGAGCCGGACGAATTAATTAACTTTGAGTAGGCTTACACTATTTTGGGCTTGATTGGCATATCTATTTGCCCGTGTGCCCTGCACTTTTTCCCTCCATACATCTCCATACACATCTTCTCCTCGATCCGGACGGATCCTCCTGACTGTCTGTCTCTCGTAGAGTCTGGATTCTTCCATGAGCACTTGAAGGGTGGCGGGCAGGTACGCTGAGCCATCGTCACCACATCAGAGTGTCGTAATGAAATAGTAATTGGAGGACACGTATTACTATTACTCCACCATTACTTGGACATTGTCTCCCACTTCATGTTCAGAGAGTGAGGTGCGGCCCAGGGAAGTAAGTCAATGTTATTTGTGGAGATTCATCTCATGGAAATGTACGTGTCATCCTGCATTAATTCGACTGAACCTAGTTTGTTCCAGGACAAGTTTTGTCAGAGTCGGAGTGTAGAAAGGAGGTTGAGCATATTTTCGGGAGCTATCTTCAGCACGGCTCTTCTGTCTAATCAGTCCGAGCCATGTTACACTTCGACACCAAAACCGAAACCAAAGCCAAAACCAACGGCAGAACCCACGGCTTTCCTCACACATTACTATCAGAACAACCCATCCTTCCCTCCCACCTCTCCTTCTACCCCGTTGACTGACAAGAGTGACACAATAAAAGCTTCAAAGCGACGGCCGAAAATCTCATTTAGTCCTCAAGTAAATGAATAAACTACGTGCATAAGCACACGGAGAGTGAACAGAGGAACTCTCCTCCTCATCCTGTTCCTGTTCGTATATATGGAAGTATGGAAGATGTTCGGAAGCAATAGCTTCACTTGCTTCCATGGAACTTATGGAGACGTGAGCACGGACGGAGAGCGTGTGTTTTTGGAGGTGTGTGTGTAACGTGTGACATCCACCTTTCACATCAGCTTTGACATGTACTGTGGAGTTAAGGCTCCTTGTGTCAACTGGAGCTCGCTCCCTATGCATGACAAATGTCCTTTGACATGAAACACTCATCTTTACTTTTCCTCTGTTTTTGGAGTCGTTTTAAAATTGGATTTAGATCATGTGTATGATATCTAATTGACGACAGTGTCAGGCCAACAATCAGGTTAGACGAAATAAATTGCTTCCGTCTACTTTGATGTCCAATGAATATCTTCTTCCTTCATCTAGTCATAATCGCATATCCTCCCTCAATCCTCCACTCTGTCTCCACAGTATAATGATGTACCTACCTAACCTACCTACCAACTTACGACTACGACTACAACTACGACTACGACGCTCTCAAGAAGAAGGAGCTCACAGCCCTCGCCTCGCTCCCCAACCACAGACATGCAAAATCGACAGTCTTTTAGCCCTTGTTCTACATGCCTCCTCCACATCATTGCTAAATGTCACCCGACTTCAAAATCCAGACAGTAAAGCTGGGATGCATGACTCTGACGGGGAAATAACTATATAGAGCTCACTCAGATTTTCTACTGCATTCAAAATTCGAATAACTTTGTAAAATATGAGTGAAGGAGATGGAGATGTTGTATGTACAGAACATTAGGTTTGATAGTTCAGTTTACTCCATGAATGCAAGTATGTCGTTCTCGTTTTTTTTACTTACTTAGTTCCCACAGGCAGCCGTCTCCTCCTCACGCGAACAATCCAGAGGAAACTAAAGGGAAACGAAGGAGAAGAAGAAGGAGCCGCCGAGTGAAATGAGGAATCAAGTCAAGTCAGTGTAGTGTGGAGTGCAGGAGCCATAGAGGGAAGAGGCTCAAGTCGAGAACACAGTACAGTAAAAAGAAAGAAAGAAGAAGAGGAGGACTAGGACGATGCGATGCGATGAAGCTGGTGGAAGACTAAGCGAATTATAATTTTACATGGTAGTAGAAACTTTTGTAATCAAAAGTTGCTGTTTGCGGTTCTTATAGACAAGTTCTTGGGACACATGTATTGTAAATTGGTTTATAATATAGTACGGGGATATGAAAGCGGAAAAATTAAAGTTTTTAGATACAGAAAGTAGTTAACTGGGACTGCCTGCCTGGTGCTGGTTCTGGTTCTGGTGCTGGGACTCAGCCTGCCTCACTCGGAGCAAGAAAGAATGCATGTATTTCGTGAATGAACTCTCTGATGAACATATCTATTACTTCTACTATCTTTATTTCTCGAAATCTAAGCTTCCCTAACGTCAACGTCGTTGCCGGAGTCGGAGTCGACCCCGACAAAACCAAACCAAAACTCAAGGAAAAGCAAAGAAGCAGCGGACTTTCTCGGTTCGGTTCGGTTCAACCTCTCAGCTGCACCGTGTAAAATTATTGCCTTCCAAAACTTTTATGATCTACCAGGGATACAGGGATAACTTGCCAACTGACAACACGTCCACACAACCACACACACACACACAGCTCAGTCCAGTACCAGTCCAGTGTCCAAAGCCCGGTGCCGGCCGAGTCTCCCACAAATAACTTGGCGCCAACTTTCTTCCCTCGTCTTCGTCTTGGTCTTCTTCTTCGTGTCCCTCTCCTCCCCTACAACAACTACTGGAGAAAATAGGAGCTACAATCAAGAACAACTAGTCGACTCATTAGCCTACCTTCAACATAGCATACTATACTAGTCAAAAACTTTTACAACTTCTACATTCGTTTAATATTTAAGCTCCATAATTATATCTGTGCGAGGAAGTTCCGGGAAGGATCCACTTATTCAATTTTCCGTCAAGGCACATGCTATCGGTACTTTTACGCTTACGCTCTCATTTAAGTTTTACGCCTACGTTTAAGTTTACACATTTGCTCCTCTTGCAATTTTTCCCAAGTCCCGCGTATCAGTATCCTTACATAGGTATATACTGTGTACTATATAGCTCCCATAAGGCGAGTAATATATTATACTGTATAGGTAAATGTTTGGAGGAGAACCGCAGATATGTAGACGATGCGAAAGATTATTGAATATTAATGTGTAAACAAATTGATTTTAATTACCACATATAAAACATTTGGTTTTCACTTGGCTTTTTCGTGTTGGTTTTAGTGGCTATGTTAAAATATAGCTGACCGACACCGACACCGACACCGACACCGACACCGAAACGTCAATGCTACCAGCTGGATATGGATCTATAATATGTAATAAGTTCAATCTTATGGATTTGGTTTTGGTTTTGGTTTCCGTATTTCATGCTAATTACTATTCATTGAATTTCCGTGCGGAGAAACAGACATACTTATTTACATGCGGAGATATGTACTGGTCTGGACCTGGGCGTAAAACATGAAAAAGAAAAAGAAAGAGACAGAAATGTGGGACGTCATGCGATACTCATGAATGCTGAATAAAAGGGAAAAGGAAAAGCTCAAAATTATTGTATTAATATTTTGTCTAATCTAATAATATGATTATTTCTATTTGAGCTGTATGTGTGTCTGTGTGTGTGTATGAGTGTGTGTGTGTGGGTTCAAAATGAAAATATAACGTTACCCATGCATTCATCTGGAGAAATCTAATTTACATAATAATATTTCCAAATGCAAATATACATACAAATGGAGACGAGACTGGGAAGGAAGGGAAAGAGGGAGTGAGTGCGAAATACCAACACGACACTACTCCCGTACCACATTAACCACCAACACCAACACCAACACCACGACCACTACCTTCCACCATCCCACCACCATCCCAGAGACACATACTACAGGACAGAGAGCCGCCTCCTTTACATCCTCTCTCGTTCTCGTCTTCATCCCCGCACTCACATCCATAGGAATATATTATGTGCATACGTGTTATTATTGACACTGGGGACTTTGTATAATTGAGACTGGGGATTTGAATTTTCTATTTGTATTTACACAATGAAAGATCCTAATATACGCATTCTAGATATCGTCTGTGAAGAACCAAAATGACCCATATCCAATTTAAGCTAGAATCAAAATGAGCTATGTCATAAATAAACAAAATGAGAAACATGCGTAAAATGTTAATTACGACTTTTTGAAAAGTGCAAAATGTTCTATTTGCATGTTTTTGAAAAGCGTAAAATGTTCTATTTACATGTTTTTTAAAAGCGTAAAATGCTCTATTTACATGTTTTTTAAAAGCGCAAAATATTCTATTTAGAGGTTTTCAAGATATGTTTCAATATTTTTGTAGATACATAGTGAATATTGTTTTTAGCTACAATTGGATATGAGTAATTTTGGTTCTTCACAGACGATATGGACTCTCATGTTATTTAAGATAGTACCTAGGTACATACTAGAAACTACAAAACACAAATACTATGCACATTTAATAACAGGCTGGAACTGGATTCTGGAATGAATTCGAGATCTCCACACTCACAGAGGAGGAGGAGGAGATATATGATTATCCGTATGATTGTGAAATTCCCGACTCTCATTTCAGAGATTTCCGTTTGTGATCCGGAGCCAGAGTCAAACTCAAGTTTTTGATTGGATTACAATGAGAGAACTAAAGAAAATGGTGAAATGTCTCTCTCTGACAAAGTTTGAGTGGAAAAATCTGTAATAAAATAATAATTTATGTATTGGTGGTGGCTCTATCTGCCTACATTACACTCCTCCCTGTCTCGCTCTGTCTCTCTTGTTGTCTGATTATGATTTTGAATGGAATGGTGGAAGTGGTGCTGGTGGTGGTGGTGGAAGTTGCATTCAAAGGGATGGTGGTGGTTGGTGGTGTGGACTGGAGCCAGAATCAGACTCCAAGCAGGAGCTACTGTGTCTGTGTGTGTGTAGAGCTCTGACTGAGCGAGTCTCAAGTCAGATAAGGAAAATGATATAATATTATGAGTGTATGAGAGAGAGAGAGGAGACGACAGTCGAAAAAAAGGGGGGGAGTGACTGGATTTCTGGAGTGAGTCTCGTTCGGGAGTTGAAAGGGAAAGAGAGAAAACAAGAAGTGGAATGAGAAATTCATGAGACAAGAAGAGAAACAGTTTTATTCCCTCGAATAACAAGTAATAACAACTTGACTTGCATGACAACTATTGAAAGACTTGGAATTTAAGTTCTAACGACAGCCAAGAATGACAAGTAATGACTGAATAATGACTACTTGTGTAAAGGAAGAGTTTGAGAAGCAAGTATAATAGCCATTGTAATTGTATTTAAGATGAGTCTGGAAGTTGTTAAGAAGGATGGGATGGGATGAGATTGGATCAAGCGACGAGGCTCCGACTCCGACGCTCCCGTATGTACGACCACACTCAGAGACTCACAGTCGAGGAATTGAAAGGACTCTCAAAGATTCAAAGGAAAGCGGACTACTGCTGGGCTCGTGTATAAGTATATGGACGGATCTGAGCTGTACAAGTAGGGATTGATAGGCATGGACAGACTACTACGACTACAACCTCCAGAGTAGGAGTAGGACTGTCCGTATCCGTATGCAGCGTCCCTGTAAATGTAATCAAGCCCTGCATCCTTCTGTCTCAACTCCTACTTCTGTTTCTACTTTATTAGATAGAGGAACATTTGAGAGTCTTTGTGGATGTAGGTATGTGCGTAAATCAAGTCCACAGAAAATTACATGAACCGCTCTCGATAAACTTTAAGTCGTCTCCAGATCCAGATCCAGAGCAGCAGCTCCAGCTCCAGCTCCAGCATTTATATGTGCCCCTCCTTGCCTCACTGCCTCACTTCCTTCTTCCTTATGTGGATGTCTACGGAGCGGATGATGCCGAATCTTGGAATCACCGAATCACTCGATGCCATATCATATCCACTCAACTCCCTATACACTCCCTACCATACACTCAGCGGCTACATACAATAAGCTATGATTGCTTCCACTTAAATGTGTTATACTCGCAATGGCCCTGGCCCTCGATCTGGCTCTGGCACTGGCAATTTTTTGATGCAGCCTCTTCCAAGAATCCGTTCGTGTACCGTATCTTCGAAAAAAGAGATAGAAATAAAATGTACATAGATAGAGATGGCTACAAAGTGTGTGGAGAGCTGGGGAAACTCATATAGGTATAGCTGGAGGTGGAGATACATTTGGAGATTGTAGGTATAGACTGAGAGCACTGTGTGAACTATAGACAATCTTTACATTGCTTTCTTGGACATTAAGTAATGGGAACTCGGAACGTCTTGGGAGTGAATGTAAGCCAATCATAAAAGATAGGATAGACTAAGAAAAGCGGGCAGGTCGGACACATATTTTCCTTTTACCTCCCTCCACTTATCGGGTCTTGAACGGCTCAACGACAGCTCAGATTAACTTGAAGTGCTTTCAAACTTCTTATCGGTTTTCTACAGAAGGAAACTCATGCTCAAAAAGCTCTCGACTCCAGTCGGGATATGCTCTCTATTATGCAGCTGTACCTATGGGCCACCTATTATCCAGTCCCGAGTCGGAGCATACATGCATGCGTCCCGAATATTACTCCCGTCGTATGTAAGGTGTGTGTGTCTCCCCGCCATCTCCACGTCCCTGTCCATGGGCTTATGTGTTGCTTCAATCTTCAATTTAAACATGAGAAATTGAGAAGGAGAGACTCCGGGAGTAGGAGGCAGGTACATACGTACTCCGTATAGGCACACAGTGTAATATGCAGGTCTTTTACTTTTGTGGACGGAGTATACATAGTGTGTGTGCGGTGGGGCAGGCTACAGGGTATGGTGCACTTGTCTTTGCACAAATGTCAATACATAATGTAGAAATAGTGGAGTCATACTGAGTGCTGGAGTGAAGTAGGAGTGATGTAACTATAAACGACCAATCTTATATTTTCTCTCCTACTCATCCGCTTAACCTATTCGTCCATCTTTACTTAACTTCCTCTCAAGGAGACAAAATCCGAGGAGAGTTTTTTCTTATACGGAGTAGTACACACATCTACAGACTACAGACACACTCGCAGTCACTCACATAATCGACTTCATTGCCTTGACGAGAGGACGAGAAGGACGTATTATTTGTCGTGTATACATGTCATTTTCCCCCCGTCTCCTTCATCATCTCAGGCTCATCCTCATTTTCCTCACTTCAACAACTCATGGCCATGGATACACTGCGAGGATGAGACGGATCCTCTACACCTAGCTCACTGCACCTTATACACACAGACACAGAGACAAGCCACGAAAGCCAAAGTCAATGCCAAAGCCAAACCAACACAAACATATCGCCATCACATTGACTTGACTTGAGGATGGCGATATGAGGATATGAGGATCCATGAGGCGAGAACTTGTTCATCTTCATTTCCCCTTTTTTCCCACTACTACTCCTCTCACTCAAAATCCAAATCCGTCGTCGTCGTCGTCGTTGTCGTTTTCGTTGTCGTTGTCGTCAAAGCCACAAGGAAGGGAGTGAAGGGAGGGGAGGGAGAGGGAAAAAATAGGGAAAAAAAGAAACATTGTGATGATAAATTCAGTGTATAATAAAACTCCTTCAGGCTCTCCACCACTAACTTACAATGACAAGTATCCTCTCTATTTATCAAGATCGGCTCAACCATTCTTCTCCTGCACTTGACACATACTCCATCCTTTTGGCTTCCTCCCACATTAGCGGAAGCAGAAACAGAAACAGTATATAAATTTAGACGGGACACGGACAGACAGAGAGAGAGAGCATATACATCCATGACAACGACACACCACGTCAAGCCTCAACGGAACGACGACGACCCAGGATAGGAACGAGAACAAGGAGACGAGGAAGTAGAGAAGGAAAACGAGAACGACAACGCCAACTAAACCAAACAAGATCCAATTTTATTTACTCTTCTTTAAATTACTCCAAATTAAGTTTCACTGTCCCCCCCTCAGAGCTTCCTTGCTACCAGTCCGCACCACACCGCACACCACCATATCCCCACACACAGTGTGTACAGCAGAGACGGAGACGGACGGAGAGTGCAGACGACACAGCTTCCTTGTGTACAAATATGACCAACCAATTGCTCTAAGTATCCAATAATTTTAACGACTTTATATACATAGATCCGGATGGAGGGATAAATATTATTCCATCCTCTTACATTCTACATCTACATCTATTACCTTGGGAGACAATTCCAATTCCAACTGGGTGGTGGTGTGCATAGTGAGGGAGTAGGACCAGTGTGTGTGTGTGTGTGTGAGAGAGAGAGAGAGAGAGAGAGAGAGAGGCAATGAAGTAGTTAGTTGCTTAAATGGAAGAAAATAGAAACTAAGGAGTCGGACTCTAAGTTGAACATTGGAGCAAAGAATAAAAGTATATTATCTGTTGTAGAAGTGGAAGTAGTGGATGGACAGACAGAAGAGTTGGGAACTATTTCTCGTCATGTTAGCACAAACTAGCTCAATACACTCTTTCACTCTTAACTAACCCATTCTTCCTTTATTAAATGTCCAATTTTTTTCGTCTCCCTTTTTCCCTCTCTCCTCTCTCCCTCCCTCCTCTATCTCTCCTTATCCATTCTAAATGCTCGTCCAGCCAAGGAAACGACATGACAAACAATGAGTCTTATCAAAGACGGTGCACAAAAATTATGGAGCGGAAATTAAAACATAAAAAAAAATTCTTATTGAGTAACATGAACATAAAATATGCTCCAAGAACTCACTCCCTTCGCCTTCCTTACTAGCAACGTACCTACTTAACGAGCACATGTATGAGATGGAGTCGGAGTCTACTTGAGCACACACACGAACACAACTACCACTCCTGCTCTCAGAGTTCGTCTCGCGATTAGAACTCCTTCCTACGATATAATATATTTGAGCGGAGCCCTCTCTCCCTCTCCCTCCCCCCTCTCTCTCTCAAGGACACACTAGACTAGACTATAATGATGACGGGATTAAATGTCTCAAGAAATGATTGCTATGAACAATATGTCACGGTATCCACTAAAGTTTTTTTTTGTGCTTTTTGTGTAAATTCCTTTACTCTCTGTCAGCTTGGGTGTTTAATCGAAGCATCGAGGGAAAAAAGTTAGCTTCCATCCAGTTATCTCTAGAGTCTAAGAGTACGGAATGGAGTGCAAGTGGAAAGAAGAAGAAGAAGAAGAAGAAGAAGAAGAAGAAGAAGAACTAGAAGAAGAAGAAGTAGAAGAAGAAAAAGAAGAAGTGAAAGAACAAGAGGCGAAGTGGGGAAAAAGTTATGTAGTCCTCTCCTACTCTACTGATACTTTCCGAACGACGAACGACTCCCTCACTTGACTCTATCTATACGGGAGGAATATCAGAGGAGTATAGGAAAAGTAAAAGTATGAAAGTATGAAAGCATAACAGAGAGGGAGAGACTCTGAGTGTATGAAAAAAAGTGTACTGCAGAGATATAAAAGCTACAAGTTTTAGTGGTAACGGGAAAACTTGTGAATTTTCATTCAAGCTAAATGAACTTTGGAGACAAAAGAGCTAAGAGAGAGAGAGAGAGAGAAAGGAAAGAAGGCTGAGAATGAGTCAAGGGAGGAAACTTCAAATATATACACATACATAAATACTCTATGTAATATTTAATAATATCTGTAATCTGTGCTCTGCTCTCCAAGTACAAGAGTCATATACTCCGTATGCCGTATATAGACACGCTCTCAAATGTGGAGTAGTCTGCATGGAGTATGGAGCGACAGAGGAAAATAATAAAACATTTTATGGTATATGACGTAATAATTTACCCCAATGAATCTCGCTCCAATCTCCACACTACAAACTATAATATTCATGTTAATTTAATTGATATTTCTAGCTTTCGTGAGAGAGAGAAAGAATGGGAGAAAAAAACACATTGTGCCTTTCGCCTTCGCATATACCTATAGGCACACCATATTTATACACTATATACACTTTAAATTTAACTTTATATAGTGAATACTTTTACTTCTGCCGAGTGTCTCCTCTGTGTACTTCTCCCGTTCCCTCTATTTTTTTTAGTTGTTTCGTAAGTGTGAGTGTAGAGCCTAGACGAAAGTAATCAGCCTCCTCATGTTACCTATGTCCTCGCCGTGTATACATTTATCTTTCCTCAAACTTTTCTGGATTATAAGTTATCATAAAAGGAGGAGAGGGAGTAGAGCATGGAGCCCAGACCCAAACCGACAACAAGGTAAGAAAAAGAAACAAGGGAACTGTGTGTAAAAAACATAATAGAAACATATTGTTAGTCTACAATGTACTCCCATCCCATAACCCCATCCCATACAAGTAGATACTTGAGCCAAGAAAATTTAACAGACTATACTTGTACATAAGTTTACAGATGGGAATTGTAATGTTCTATTCAAGTATGTACATGAAAATGCATAGCTTTTCTCTCATTCATTACACTTTTTTTTTCGTCCACATCCATACCCACACACACACTATACCGTGACCATGCCAATGCTATGCCATGCCATCCTACCATCACAATCCAAGTACTGAAATTCTGAAACGCTCATATACAGAGCATATAGTGTGTGGAAGAGAAGGTCTTTAATTTTGAGCATGTTTTTTTTTATATAGTTTTACCTTGAAAAGTTGAAGTCGCCTTATTTGTTTTCCTCCTGTTTCTCTCTCTCTCTCTCTTTATATATATATAATTTAGGATCTCTCAGCTAGTTATGCAAATGAAGAAGAAGGAAGTCAGACTGGAAAAAAAGAGAGAGTCGGAGAAATTCTGGTGGTGTTGGTGGTGGTGGTGGTGGTGGTGGTGGTGGTGACGATCAGCATATTTGATAGAATGGAGACGGTAAATATTCTACAAGTACGAGGCCCAGAGGTGAAACACGAACAGTACGTACCCACATAGCAGCGCCTTTTACTTGTCCTCCTCTTGTCTAACAATAAGGAGAAGAGTAGCATTTGTGTCTGTAGTCTGTCTAAAGTGACGCTTTCTTTTTTTTCTCTCCTAACCTATGGAGGCTGTGAGGACGAGAATGTATGTATGTGTGTGTGTTGTGCCTATCTCGCGACCTTTAATCTTTTATTTTTTCCCTCCAGGACAGGACGAGGACCAGACGTAACGAATGCCAATACAAAAGCGGAAGCCTACACCAGAACCAGACCACTACCAAGTGAGAGGACGGAATGAGAAAGTGGGGAACTATAGCTGTATATGAGTGGATGATATAGGGTTGGAGGGTATAGGAGATATTATAAAGTACGAGTATCAAAGTGTGGCATGAAGTGAAGTGTTTCAGGGGCATAGAAATGATACTTGAGTTCTACGTGGGATAGTGTTGTTAGAAAATACGAGGGTGTAAAAAAAGTTTAATTAAGAAAAGTGATGGTGTGCTACAGGGAAGGAAATGGGTGTTTTTCCTGAATATATCTTGACACGGTGGTCGGGGCGGGTCATTACGCTACTTTCCGAGTACATATTCCTCACCACTTACCACTTATATATTGTGTCATGTTTTCCCAAATTATAGTTTGAGTGTGACCCTCCTGTCTTTAAAATCACAATATATTAGTAGGCCCAGGATTTGTTTTTACTGCTTTTTAGTTCACTCACTTCCCCTAACTGACTCTTCCCATGGAGTGGAATGCTATGGAATTGGGCCTATAGCCTATAAGACGGAGCAGTTCTACTTGAGAATTTTAGCCTGGCAGGACAAATTTCCCTTTGAGTCTCCACAAGTCTCTACATTTACATTTCATTTCGGCTCTGTTATATATATGTATTTTTAGTGACTCTCTGACTCGGCGCCTTTGACTTGACTTGGCTCCGCATCCACTTTGACTTTAGCTTGACTTTTTCAAGCCTCATCAGTAGGAGAGGAGTGTAGTAGGAGGAGGAGGAGACTCATCAGCTTCGTTTCGGATTCTTCCTCCGCTAATTTATTCCATTTTTTTAATACTTTTACTTTCCAGTTCCAGAGCAGAATACATTTACAGTTTTGAGTTTACACTTTCACTTTCTCCTCTGCCTTTCTCTCTAGTCCTAATCTATTTGAGTTACATGGATTTCCTCAAATTTATTTACAACTTTTTACATAAAGCAATTTATTAGGGTATTTTATATTTTTCCAACGTGCTCCTCATTGCTTGTTATGTCTGACTCCGGCTTTACAGACTCCCAGCGACTGCCTCTACAGTAGACTGTAGGGAAGGAGCTCTTGGACTCGGAGAATGAGAAGTCATGCTCTGCCCTTGTTTAGGGAAGCTATGCACACAGTGCATTCATGGCTGGAGCGAGATAGGTGGGAGCGTGAGGATATAATGGGCTGGGACACATGGATTGTAAGAGGAGCTGGATGGTTTACGCTCATAACTCATGTCGTCCTCAAATTGTTCATAAGTTTCACTCCTTCCCTCGGCCTCGTCTCCGGCTCCGGGGCCTACACAGCATAGGGCAGAGACATACATATGTCGTCATAGGTGGAGCATTCTCATGACTCATATGGAGAAAGCCGGAGCGGACAAAAACAATGAGGACGTGGACATTGGGGGAACATATGAGAATTTCTGTGGTTGTGCGGCTCATGATGGTAAATATGCAAGCTAAAGCCGTTCTTGGGAGCTTCTTCCAATTCCAAACGCCAACGCCGAGCCTCTGTCTTTCTCTCTGTCGCTTTCTCCCTCGCTCCGGCTCCAGCTCCAGCTCCGACTGCGTGTCGACTTTCTTAATGATGAAGAAGGATACAATGACATGTCTTTTCATAGCATAAATGATACTACTTTTCCTGAGTAGTTATCGTGGGACGCGAAAGGGAAAGTATGTGATACGTAGCCATGACTGTACGTGAAGGAACTTACCTATCCATGCAGTGACTACGATATGCCCCTTCTGCTCCTGGTCTCCCGTAGATGTGTCTGGAGATAGGCTATGCATAGCTATGGGTACGCTGGATCTATAGCCAGACTGTGATGAGTCCTGTTTCACTCGTTCACTCCACTTGATAAAGTTAGGGCTACGCATTAGGGAGCATAATACGCGCTCCGTCCACACAATCCGAGTCCAATGAAAGCATGAGCAATTGAGTTGACGAGCAGTGTGGAGTAGCCTCCTTCTCAAACTACATTAGTCACTAACGAAGATACTTGTACAAGGCTCGGAGTCGGAGTAAATGTCCTGTATCCGCACTCTGTCTTCCTCTCCCTGTATAAATATCATGAGCTCTCTCTCCTCCCGAACTCCCAAATTCCCGACCATATCAATATCAAATCCATAGGCATATTATTCAACCAACCTACCTACCTACCTACCTACAACAACTATACATATGCACACCACCACGGCCAACTGCCACGACCACTACCTCCACCACCAGCACTCCACTTACATGGGTTATCGCTCCAAATTATAAATATAGAGGATAAGGAATTTTGCTCCCAGCTATAGGCCTGTGTAGGACCGATATTGAGTTGGTTTTCATGATGGTCGGTGGAGTTACATGAGGGAAGACTCACGTACATAGCTAGTAGCTACCATAAAACATATCATGGCCCTGCAGACAGTGTAGAGCGATGCTGGATCTGGATGTGGTAGTAGGGACTGAGGGCCACTCACCTACACGAAAAGCAATCATGGGAAAGAGCATGTACAGATTGGCGAGAGGCGAGGAGGAGGAGAGGCTCGAGCGGTCTGAGAGAGAGAGACGGAGAGAGATATGTGTCTGTATTTTGTTGGAGGAGAAAGGTAGGAGTAGTGGAAGGAGAAGGAGACGGAGAAGGAGGCTATCATGAGTTGCGTCGACACTCTTCAAGAACCCACTTGAGCTTTTCTATCTCAGCGAGGATATGGATGTGTGGCTCTCAAGTCTGAACCAAGGGAAGACTGAGCGTATGAAACTCTGATATTTTTGTAGACATGCATTTTCGAGATAAACCTATAAATGTTATAAATGGTAGAAAAGACAGGGAAGCGAGGCTGGCGTAATGGGGAGAGTGAGAGAGAATGTATTGTAGCGTGGAACCTGTAGACTGGAGAACACATAGAATGGCTCTGGAGTAAAGAGTCAGAACAACTGAACTGAACAGAACAGATCTACTTTTGCTATTTGCTCTACACATACCCACACACACACACACACACACACACACACAAACTCACACATGGATTTCTACATGACACAATATGGAAACGCCTTGAAGCCATGGAGAAATTCCTTTATCACTACACAACCAGTAACCAGTTACCAGCCTTTAAACATATTCTGTGAGAGATGATATTCAAGCTGTTGCACATACATATTTTTCATTTTCTCTCTTGGCATCCGCATCCCTACGAACAACTCCCCGCTACAACTCTGTACATACTACATACAAGGAGCACAGGAGCCCAGAGCCAAGAGAAACTACCATATATAGTCTCAATGTATATATGATCCGGAGATATAGGGAACCATACGTATGTACACATACTCGTGTACGCCTAAGCTAAACAGTTCTGCCGTTCCACACTCGACATTATGAGTTTCCTATTAAATGAACAAGCTTTGGCTCTCATTTTCTACTATGGTAAACGAAAACGAATGGTGATGCAGAAGGTGTTTTTTAGCTAACATCTCTAAAATAACATGGATATCAGTGCTCCAAAGTGGTTTTTAGAGAGATGGCAGTGGAAGAATAACATATATATAGAGAAAGAGAGAGAGAAGGAAAGAACCTCAGAGGGAAAAAAATAGGAAAAATAGGAACAAGGCAAAGAAAAGGAAGAGAAATGACTATGTTCATTTCTATATATATTTTTTCTTCTTTTTTTTCTCGTTCTCTCTCTTTCTCCAACTACAATATTTCCAAGACCAAGATTCAAGATGAAACATAAATATATAAGGAACATTGGAACACATATTCCGGATATTTCTCTTTCGGCTCTCTTACACTTCCCCATGTCCATGTATGTATCTCTGCTTTCTCCGCTCTCACTCTCATCATCCCTCCTATATGCTTATAGAGCTGAAGGAGTTTTCGAGAGCGGGAAATTGGAGAAAGTGTAGAAAATATAGAGAAAAGTAAAAGAGTGTGCGGTGCTTCTGGAGACGTTACACTTACATACTTGACACATGTATAAATTGGGTTCAGGTAGGAAGGAGATTCGTATTGAAATAAGGGCTCTCTATATCTCCATCTCCCAATTCGCAATTGTGTTCGGGACGTAAGGAGAAACTATGTGCTTGAGGAAAACAGTTGGGAGAGAGAAGGGAAAACAGAGAGAGAGAAAGGGAAAGGGAAAGGAAGCTGCTTCGTAAATAAAATGAAAGAGAGCTTGGATTTTGAGACAGATCTTCTCCTCCCCATGTTGTGAGAAGTCTCATTTTCAGAGGCTTTACACTCCTTAGCTTTTTCATATCACTCATTTGTAGTTTAGACCATTTTCCAAGGCTTTTTTTTATACTACACAGTTTTGCCATTTACTTCTACCCACTCGGAGTAGATAGTAGAATTAAAGGGGAAGAGCCCACATTTATCCTCTACTACACTCCCTCCAATGTATTTCTAATTTCCACTCTCACAACCCATACTACCTACATACCTATGCGTACTATGTATCCACTGGGCTCTGTAGTCTATACTTTCCAATCACCACCATTCACAAACACTGTTGCGTCCTTCCCCCATAAACTTATCTGCACTACACATTTCGTCGCGGCTGAAGACTGAAAATAAGCAATAGTTTGTTTTTTTTCTCATCGTCAAATCATGCTATCTAAGTTTATGGCTGCTGTGAAAGTTACTGTATAAAATAGTCTTGACAGTACAAACTCACCATTTTGAATCGTTGAATCTTTTCAAAATTTCGAACTATATTTAAAACCAGGGCCGGATAATTTGGCAAGCGCAGGAAGCCCCCTGATTGAATTTTCCCAAAACATGTAAATGGAACATTTTGCAGTTTAAAAAATATGCAAAAAGAATATTTTGACTTTTCAAAAACATGCAATTAAATTTTTTTTGGACATTTCAAAAATGTGAAAATAAAAAATTTAACACTTTTCCCAAAAACATGTAGGTAACTAAATAGAACATTTTGCACTTTTCTGAATCAAGTAAGAAACACATTTTAAACTTTTATAAAAACATATAAATACAACATTTTTTTTACCATAGAAAAACGTCAATGAAATTAAAATGGTGGTTTTTGTATGGAAACAAATTGCTGCCTAAAAGCAATTCCTTCGCCCGGCCCTGTTTAAAACTTTTAACAATTTCAAAATACACGTTTTAATCAATTAAAGAGCAAAGTAAATTTACTGTATACTCCTGCTTAAAATTTTAAAATGATTTCCTTTACGTATTTTTGTAAGTTCAAAATACGCTTTTGTTACATTTTTTGTTCAGTCCAAAAAACTTGCTTGCACATTTAAAAACGTTTTCAAAATTAAATTAAGCAGATACACTATTTGAATTTTGGTTAATAAGATTGAGCCTCAATATTTACAATTTCAAAAGATGTTTAAATAAGGAAGTTACTACCTTTAAAAAATTAGTCTTAGATAGCCTATTTAGATTCTACCAAAACGTTTGTATATAGTTTGTTTTCCTTCTTTAACTTAGAATTTTCCCTATATACTATATGCACTATACATACGCCTGCGTCCATATATTTTTTTATGGAATTACTCACAAATCCTTGAGGGTCAGTATGCTTCCTTCTCCATTAGTACTCGAGCTGTAGCGTCATATGGATTAGTTTAGGGAGAGAAGTAGAGAAAAGAAGTAAGGATTCATTCCGATTTTTAAATTAAAAAAGTCGAGTATAGTTTACGGATTTTGTTTCTTGTGCAGAGGAGAAAGAAAACAAAGGTTAGATGTCTTAATTTAGAACACACTAGATTATTTCCCCGACATATTAGGCAGTCTACACTTGATATGTATAGCTCCTCCACAAAGTTGAGAACACACTCCCAAATTATCCCCAGTCCCGAGTCCCGATTCAGCTCCTGAATAAAACTAATCAACCTAATTTTTGAACAGAAGAAATAATTCAGACCTGAATTATGATAATGGCACTTAACGCTACCGCAGTCAGTCAACTATAAGGAAATACGTCGAAACTTTTACGAATACAAATAAGACTCTACGTCTACAACTCCCGAGCCCCCAACAGTCTGTTCTCACCTTCATCTTTTATACAAAATCACTGAAGAAATTGAACTGGAAATGATTTAATCCTTGAATCCTTGATTCCTGGAAAGTGATGATATCCATATCCCCCCACATCCTTCCTACTTATCCAATAAGCCAATGAGTTCCGCCACGGACAGAGTCAGAGATGCGATTGCTTTTTTTCTTTATACTATGTATAGGGAGGTAGGGGCTCTCATATATAAATCAAGAAGGCATAGCCTCGCTGTATATAGGTAAGTCAAGTGAGGATAGTAGAGAGAGAGTCTAGGATAACATGGAGAGCGTGAAATCGAAATCAGTATCTGTATTCTGTATCATAGGCTCATTACCACTGCCATTCCCACTGCCACTACACCATCACCACTGTCTATTTCATTGGAGTACCCCGACCCCGTCGGCGGTATTACTTTCTCATAGATTATTGTAGATTCTCATGGAGACTTTCCCTTTGTTTCCTCCTAGCACTAAAATAACATGGTGGTACACTTTTCAAAGACTACACAGTACAGTCCATACTGTAATTTTCAATGCGGCTTTGTTTTATTCGGTATTTAAGCATAAATTACAATTTAAGTTGTAATGAAATCAATAGCCCATACGTAAGTAACATACACCTTTCTCTTTCATAAACATACGCAAGGTGTAATTTGAAATTTTGCATGTTGATGCAGGCAAGTACATACATAGCCGATTGGATAGCATGTCAAACATAAATAAAAAATGAAGGTAATTATAGATAAATTAGATAAATTAATTAAATCCCAATAATTAAATGAACGTTCTAAATACGTTCCCTGTCCCAGAGACTTTCCCTATCAGGCCGCTACTAGCTATACATACTAGAACGGCGATCTCCAATCTTTAGGTAGGAACGTCAAATAATATCAGCATTCTAGCACCGTTTCAAAACTTAAAAATTACCTGACATACCTGGGTAGGTACGTCACATAGGCAATCGGGTTTTTGCTAAAATACTAAAATCTAAAAGTAGGACTAAATATAGACATATGCCATGACAAGACATGAAAGAAGCTCAAACTATACTACCGAGTAATTTTACGGTTATTGCAAATACAAAAATACCAAATGGGGATAATGCAATATTATTCCTACCGTCAGCCTTATGTATATGTTAGTATTCAGAGGCGTGAGTGTGTTAAGTAAAATTGGATGAGAAGTAAATATGTATAAAATAGGTAATAGGTATCATACACAGATACTCCAGTTCTACAGTTCTACAGTTTACAGTTACGTTCATTATTTTTGCCTGAATTCATGCCGTTACCCCCACGTTTTGAGAGCAGCGGCACTGCACGAATCCACTATCTACACAACAAACGAATTGCTCTTTTCCGGAATATCTGTAAAAGCAGAGAGGAAACAATAGCTTTGCTCCTTTTTGGGAGCATCCCTCTATGCTCGTATCTAGAGCATCAATGTACCTACACACCTATTTACATATTGTCATTGTACTATGGCGCACATAACAAAAATGGCATTTTAAAGAAGAGCCCTCGACGCTCTCATTTAAATAGAAAGAGGAAAAAAGAAAGCGGAGAATAGAAGGAGAACAGAAGAGGCTCCGTCGTCGTCGTCGTCGTCGTTGTCCTCTATATAGCCCCGTACTTACAGTAGTAGTAGTGAGTGTTGAGTGGTGTGAAATTGGTGAAAAGTTCTTTGCTGAAATTGACAAAACAAAATATACGAAATGATATCCATTGGCAAAGATGTTCATGCTCAGGCTGTTTCGCTCTCAGAGAATTACTTTCTCGTTCTTGTATGTTGTTCCCAAATAAAAAAAAAGAAAGAGAGAAAGAGAGAGAGAGAAGAGAGAATCCCTGAGAAAGAGTTTTATTTTTTGACAAAAATTGAGTAAAGAAACTAGATAGTGTATCGCAAGACTATCAGAGTTAAAATATTTATTAGAAGTGATCATTGTATAGAAATAGGGCAAGACTAAAGAATGCTGAGGAAGCCTTATCAGAGAACATATTCACATTTACGACGGATTCCATTTCTAACAGCCAACAACAACAACTCCAAAACTGTACTACAAAACAGACTAGTCCTCGTCTTATTTTCCCTTTTCCCTCTTCGTCACCGTCCTCGTCCTCATCCTCGTCCTGGGAAGGAAATAGAGAGAGAGAGAGAAAAAAAACATGCAAACGTACAAGGAAAAAAAATAGAATGTTGGGCATTATCAGACTTGAGTATCTTTCTCAGATGGCTTTTCCCCCCATTTTACAAGTATTAAGAATGCATTGAATGTACTCCAGCTCTCAAATGTGTAGCCTCCGTGTATGAGAATGTGTGGACTGACTCTATACACTCTCACGAAAATCCACGAGTGGGAGAAAATAAGTTGTTATTGTTGCTGATCTGAGTGTCTCGTACGCGACAATGGAATGTACATACATGGGTGTCCATGTAGTAGGTAACTAAAACTCATGATACAATTTATACAGGGCAAGTCCTGGGGATACAAGTATTAAATAAAGTTTGAGAGGACCACCACACATGGCAGGGTATAAGAGAGTAGAGTAATAGCAATAGAAATATAGGAATACAAGTAGACACACAAACTGGACGGTGGACTCTCGGTTTTGGGTTTTGGTTTTTGGGGACTTATAGAAATTTCCTGCTGGACGCTCATTGAACGTGAATTAAGATAGAAGTGAGAGGACGCTTGGAAGTGAAAGGGGAGCTCTACGGACTACGGACAAGGGATATACATAGGGATGTTTGTATTAGAATGAACATTATTATCCTATGCTTATACATAGACTTGGAATTCTGGGAGAAAGAGAGAGAGAGAGAGCGTATTGTGAATTCTCTGGCTACTGGAGTCTCCAAGAGATAAAAAGTCAAAGTCTGAGAATGTACAGATAAATGGAGACGACTGCAGAGTGAGAATGCGGACAGAATCTGAAAGTTTATGGGAACATTGCTCCATAGCCTACCCAAGAACATGGTCATTCGCCAATATTTATGGATGTACTGGGGACAGAAATTTCTTGAGGAAAATGTAAGAGAAGCAAAAACTGAAAAATATCAGTTTGAGCTCGTGTGTGTCTTGGTATGTGGACTATGTGAGCGGACTCTGTAGCTTAGACGACGACCAACAACGACCACGACGACGACGACGACGACTGTACAACGAGACATCATTGAAAGAAAAAAGAAGAGGAAGCATGTATACGATGCAGTCAAAAAGCTATTCTGCAGAGAAGTAAAATGTGATGATTTTTATATAGTAATAGTTCAAGTCATATTCGTCGAGAAATATGTGAGCATGTTTCGTCTTGGTCTTGGCCCTTTTGGTTTTGGTTTTGCTCTATGTGTGTTGTGTGTGTGGCTGTACATATGTGTGGGAGAGAAAGAGCGGTTGTCATTGTCGGGCTTTCTCTCTCTCCCTCTGTCTACATGTATGGCCAGATTCCAAGTGACGTGACTTGGGCCCGTCCGGTACAAACTGCAAACTTTATAGACATTGAAAAAACGACTACTTGTTATATGAGTCTTTTGTACTGCACATAAAATATACATTGTGCTTCTCGCGTTCCGCCGGAAACTGACACTTACTAAAGTTAAATGAAAGGTTTGCTCACTTAGGGAAAGACGGGGGAAAAAAATCTAGACGGCTTCAGACAATAAATCTCTAATTGAAACAGACAGACAGACAAAATTAATTATTCGCCTAATTTTTAATTTTTTATCCAGACAAAAGCTCCTCTCGATGGGGAAGAAGTTCAAGACGGAGAGTAAGGATCTTGTGGGAGAGTCGTCTTGATACAATTTAAGAATGAGCGGAGAGAGTCCGCACGCATCCATGTATGGAAGGAACGAGAGAGAGAGAAAGAGTGAGAGTGAGGACGAAGACGAACTACGTGAACGGTATAAAATCTTGTAATAGGGGTGTGGGACGTCAGTCTAGATTAGAAAGAGAGTTTAAAGGGGAATACTTGAGTGTTTTATACACGCTTATCAAAGGGATAGTGCTAGCTCGACTTTCTCTTTGTGTGTACCTAACCCTTCCTTGCTGAAGTTATAGATTCTCGTTCCCGATCCACGTATCTCTTAGTTTGGTTGGGTGCCTTGTGCCCAAGCCCAAGGTCGACTCGACAAGTCAGGGACAGGGAGGAAGAGAGTGGAGGTATCTCTCAAGCCATACATAGAGCGTTCAAGTTAGATTTCAGATCGAGTTGGTCATGGTAGGTATTCTTGGGGTGTTTAGTGTAGTTTCAAAAACTGTTGAGATGAACACAAGAAGTCAGATCAGAGGACGGAGATGAAGAAGACGAGAGAGAGAGAGAGAGAAGATGGAGAAAAGAATAGAGAGACCCCACAGAGATATTTCGGTAATTGAATAATGTCACACAGGGTCTTTCGACAGCTCCTTCTTCGTATACCCTCTGGCTCCACGGGTTTAGAATTCATTGAGCTTTCCCTTCCTTTCTTTTCCAACCTTTCCTTCCAGCTTTTTTTCCCTCTTTTTTTTTTACTTGCTTTTACTCTTCTTCCCTTGCTTTCTCCTCAAACTACGACCAAAACTACGTAACAAAGTAGGAGTAGAAAGTACGTAACTGTTGGTGGGCTGACACGAATTTGTAAATTTGCTTCGCTCAGCTTTGCGTCAAGCTGGGAATCTTGTCTATATTACCTTCCTCGAGAAAAACTTGGGAGAGCTCCCGAGCTATACACGTCTAGGTATAGACTTGTCCTGCTCCTCGTGTTCCGGCTTCTTATTTCGAATGCATGAACAAATTCACAAACCATTCAACTCCTTCTCGCTCTGAACCAGTCCCAGTCCCAGTCCCAGTGAAGGGAAGCCAACAACAAAACCCTCAAAGTCGTCAAGTTCACCCCTGGATCTGGATTCTAGATTCAATACACATGGAGCGTAGACAGCCACAGAAATAGAGAGAGACAGACAGACATGCACATATCTGTACACTCCTGACAGGGAAAATACCTTTAGGCCGGACTGGAACGAGAATGAGGACGAAAGTGTAGACAAGAACGACGACACGACTTTGGGATGATGGGAACCTCAAAAAATTCTACAGATACCAATCTTTGCTTTCTCCCCAAACCAAAAGAGAAGAAGAAAAAAATCCAAAGACATTTTTATTTACACTTGATGTATTGGTGGGATATTATTTGAAAGCTCAAGTGACTTGTTCAATCTCAATATTTCCCAATAGTTATGCGTATGGCAAATGGCAAATAGCTCGCTCAAGAGCTGAACAGCACATTTAATCATGCAAATATATATAGAGAGGGGAAAAAAATGTTTCCCTTTGTTGTACCACCTTAGGACGTAAACGTCCGAGGTCTTCCCTCAAAATTACATCCATGTGTACCCGTGTGTGTGTCTGTGTGTGTCTGCGTAGAAAGGACAACCAAGAACTAAAGCTACAGCCAAACCCAAACCCACAAACGTATTTGGGAGCTTCATAAAAGCATAACTGATTAAATCACATGCACCATGTATCTTCTATCAAATGCTCAAGCATCTTTGAAATCCTTGAAAAACATTTTTTTTCCATCTGCATCTCAAAGTTTAGAAAAAAAGCGTGAGCAACAATATTCAAAACGTTAACGTAAACGTATAACGTGAACTCAGCCGACGGTTGACTTGCAAATTGGCTAGCATAATAATGCAGGAGAAATTGTGAACACTACAACAGCAACAACAACAACAACAACAACAAAAAGAGCAACAAAACCATAAGAAAAACGGGAAAAAGTGTTGTGTTGCAATATTACTTGAGACTGAGACTGAGATAAGGATTTACCCGGACCAGTTCCAGTCCCAGTCCCAGTCCCAGTACCTGCCAGTGTCTACCTACACACAGATCCAGACACGCTATAACCTCTCCCTCTCGCATCATGATACATATTATAGAAGCAAAACAAAACAAGAAGAAAAACTCCATGTAAATATTTAAATTTTGTCAAAAAGAGAGAGAGAGAAAAAAAAAAGGAGAGGGAAGAAAGTTGAAGGTACCTTTCCCAGTTCAACCAGTATTTACGGCACGTACAAACACCTTCGAGAGTGAAACATCACATTAGGACAATAAAACGTCGGAAATGTAGTTAAACTTTTTCCATTTTACTCAAAAAACTTCTGACGTTCACTCAAAGTAAGGGAAAACAAGGAGATAGGATATATGTATTTTTTTGGGTCAATAAACATGTCTGTCTCCGTCCTCTCTTTACTTTTTCTCATCCTTCAAAGATACTCAATCCCACCGATCTCCGTTTTTTTTTCGTCGTCTTCTACTTCTTCTTTCCTCTATCACTTTCTTCCCCTTCTTTTCTCCTGCCTACAAGTTTGCTTCCTTGCGTTCAGGGCTTAAGTTATTGTTCCGTGAATTCCGTGATGCACTTTCTCCACAGTCATCTCCATCTCACTCTCCCTCTCCACATTGACATATTCCTGAATCTCTGGATGAAAAGTTAAAGATGTAATTCAGGAGCATGAAGGCTTTGAAAAATCTACTTTTCACAATTTATGATGGAAGCAATTTTAAATCCTACCCGACGTGAGGAAGGTATCATCGAACGTGCTTCTAATGTAGTCTTGAGATATTCTGAGAATCCAAAAAGGAGAATGATTCCGCCCTCCTATAACCCTGTCTCAGTTCTATATATGACGCTCATATATTCCATCCTCGCCCTAGGCATGTGCTATGTAAGACTATGCCCCTACATACGCATAGCTCCTACATGTTGGACTGGCATGTGAGCATTACAGCTTGGAGTCTTTTTGCAGTGGAGTGGGACGACAAGAAGAAAAGACAAGAGAGCGACAAGGACTATAAAGTATAATAACCTCTCGTAGTCGCTCTCGTATTCGTAATTCGTGTAATGTAAGAAGCAAGTAATTGATTCCAAACCATGAAATGGAAGAAACAAAACGTAATTAAGGACAGAAAAGTGAGCGTATATGTCGCCGGCTCTCCGTCTCTCTGTCCTTATGTACTCTCCGGAATGGAAAGGGGTTAACGGGTATTACTTTGAGCAAAACAAAGAAACCTTTTCACTTGTTTGGTTTTCGCCATCTGCTGAATTAAACGCATAAATCTAAAAAGAGCAACACGAGTAAAAGGTTTGTCATACATAAAGTTAAGCTGACCTTATAGTCTACTAAGTCAGTTGTGTCATTGTACGAGGCGAGAGCGAGCCAAGAAAGGAGGCACTACTACTACTGCTACTACCACTGCTACTACTACTCTTCACAACACTGAACAATATTAGAGGAAGAAAGCAAACATTAATACCGACACTGACTCGGGCTTTGGCTCCCACTCTCACTCCCATATGTAACTTCTCTCTGGCTCTACTGTATGCTCTGAGGACGTCCACATTCAGAACTGGCAACGAACTCACCCAGTCAGACGCTCCATTCCCACTCCCGGTCCTCTCTCACATAATAATATGAGTGAGCCGAGAGGAGTAGGAATGCCCATGCGACCATGCACGGTCCTCAGTTGAGATGGGGATGGATGGGAGAAAAAGGAGAGAGACAGAGAGGGAGGGAAGGAGAGGCAAGACTCGGGAATGAGAAGAGACTACGAATGAGCTTGGAAGTCACCGGATTTGAAATACTAACTCAGCTGAATTCAGTTCCGACTCGTGACTGTGGCTTGAAAATTTATAGGTTTAATTATCAACCAATGTCGCATTTACGTATCGCTCAAAACTTTCCCACTCAGAGACCACTCATGAGACGAAGTCAAGCCCGTTCAAGGGAAGGCAGCGAGAGAGAGAGATGTAGATGAGTGTTGCATAGCGGAGGATACTAAATACAAAGTCAACTCTGTGAGTCTCTCAGAATGTGAATTTGGTCGCTCCAACTAAATTCGAATTCAGCTCCATGGGCACTATGGGTCTGGGCCTGGGTCTGGGTTTGGGTCTGGTGGGCTTTCGGTTTGGGATCGCTTTCCTCACTTTCCTCTTTGTCGTGGTCCTGGTCGTCCGCTCAGAGGTACCCAGTCCATTCTTTCCCATGTCTACTTTTCCATTTCCGAGTTATCAAAGCCTTAAAAGCTCCACATACCTCAAGTCGTAAGTCTCCCGATTAGAATTGTTGCCAAGACGTTGATATTCAAGGGAGAGACAGACAGAGAGAGAGAGCTCCATGTGGATATCTCACAGTCTGGGACTTCCCAGTCTCCTCAGTCAGCAAAGGCTCAACTCAACTTTGGTTCTGGACCATTCGGATTTCGTATGTGGACCAGCCCATTTTGAAAATTTAGAGAAAATACGAGTGAAAGAAGGTGCGAGGCGATGGGATGTGAGCTGGAGACTCAGGACTGGAAGGGATTACAGAGCAGATAAATGTGTAAATGGAGACGGGGAAAACGTTTGTATTTTTCATCAGCATATTTGTTCTTTCCGCTCATCCCGGTGACGGTAACGGTGACGGTGTGTATCAAATAAATGTTGGGAAGAATGGATTGCGGGCATGAGATGTACTTGAGAAGTACTTTTAGTGGAGATGTAAGTGGCTGTGGATGGTGGATTGGATGAGAATATGAGAACATTGCTGAATGCTGAGTCTGAACTACCACCTCATTTTCCTCCAGCGGCATCTCGTCGGTTGGTTGGTTAGTCGGTGGATCCGTGTCTCTGTCGGTTTCGGCTTGGTCATGTCGTAGTCCTAGTCGCGTAGTCGTCTTTTTATTTTTCCTCGAGTGAGTCTTGAGACTTGATGAAGAATCTGATATGACTCTCCGACGGCCACATTCACAGTGTTGGAGGCTCCATGTAGGACGACGACGACGACTGGAACGCTCCACTCCGAGGATCGTAGAATGCTAAAATGGTTGAGTGGAGACAAGGCTGGGTGGTTGTCGTTCTCTGGAGACTTGAGAATATCCTACCTACAGAACCGTCGTCCCCGCCGCTTTTCACCAACTCTGTGCTCTATTGGGTTTCTATTTTCTATTTAGCTCCACTACTGTATTCCATTCTCCTAAAGATTAGCTAATGTCTAAAGTTTTGGGGGGTGTTACATGGCATTATTTTCTATGAAGCCGTTCCCGTTCCTATTTCCCATTAAATCGTCCTCGGATATTTCCTAATAAACTCAAAGGGTCCCCCCTCAAAATTTTTTTACTCCACTCTCTCCGGCACATACACAAGGAGAGTACATGAGAGCGGCGCGGGGGCGGCGGGCTCTTTGGTCGTCAGCCGCGTGCTTTTCACTTCATCTAATGGCTATCATGAGGTTTTGACATTTTTCACTCCATGGCATTTATCGGCAATTTTAGAATTTCTAAATGGGAAATTATCAACAGAAAAGTACTCTTCTTATTGCCATCTCCACTACACAGTTTCTTCTCTCCACTCTCTCCCTCCTACATGTCTTTCAATCTTGAGAAAATCTAAAACACCTAAAGCACGCACTTTAACTATTAGACCGGCTTTGGCTCGGAGTCCCAGGGACTAGTGCAGTGCGGAGTGGAGGGAGGCGAGAGGGAGACGGGAGGAATGAAAGACTTTCTCTCTCTCTCCAATACGATTACATGCTTAACACGAACTAATTGAGCAGGGATATTGGAGAGTCTCGGAAAAGAGGATATCATGTAAGTGTTAATGGTATAAATCCCTCATTATTATCTTTTCTTCTTACGATTAGCCCACAATGGATCTAACAATGGAATTGGATACAGAAATCCCTTCTTCAAAGTAAACCTCCTTCCTTCCTCCTCCCTATATCCCCCTCTCCACTCTCCACAGTCAACTTTACTTTACTCCACTCTCCTCGCCGGAGTCAGAGAGCCTCACACACAGTCTCCTTAATAGCTTTCCCGTCTTTCTCATGGAGAGCAGGGGGAATCCCAATCCGAGCCGTGAGTAAGAAAGTAAACATAGCGTCACGTAAATGTTGAGTCGTTGAGTGCCGTGGCCGTTTCGCTTCCCTATTCCATCCTCTCTAGATCCAGGACCAAGACCAATTCCATAGTCAATCCCTCCATAGCCTCCCATATGCTATCACTATCACTATTCTATTTCGGAGCCTAAGCGAAGGTAAAAGTCAATGGGGAAAAAATGAAGAAAAATAGTTTCCAAGGCCAAAGTCCTTTTGAAATCAAATAGCTTGACAACTCAAAGACACGGGAGTTCAACTAAAAGACATTCCAGTTTCTGTATGTCCCCCTGTGTTTGGTCGGGCGGGAGTCTTGTATAATAGGGAGGCAGAAGGGAAGAAAAAAAAGGAATCAAGGAATCAAGGATTCAAGGAAAGGAAAACCACTACGGAGGAAAATAATAGTGAAAGCACGAGAGAGAGAGAGAGAGAGAGAGAGAGAGAGAGAGAGACAGTAGATACAAGGTTCAGGAGGAAATACAGCAAAACGAATCCCTCATATGTGCCGGAACTCTGATACGGCTTAGCTTCGGGAAGGAGTAAAGAAAGAGAGAAAAAAAGGTCATGGATAGAAAAAGAAACAAGTCGAAAGTGTGAAGCATAATGTTGTAGTTTTCGGGAAGAAAACAAGGAGAAAGGAGAAGAAAACAGATAGGGTGGGGATTGGTATAAAAGTAGATGTGGAATCCGAGCTTGAGAGGAGAAAAGATCCATCAAGTCGGATCAAGGGCGACTTTAGCTTACCATTTTCATACTCTTATAAAACATTCCCCTCCCAGCCCACACTTTTACTCAAATATAGCCTACCGACCCAATCCCCCGACTCACATACATACGTACGTACGTGAAGCTCCATGTATAAAAATCCACTACACTACAACAAGTAATAAGCCTCGCTCACTCACAAACACAGACACACACACACACACACACAGAGGCACACCATCCCAAGATATTCAATCTTTTATGCATGTCACATGAGTCTAACCCTGGATTCGGGATTCTGACTGGATTCTAGATTCTCTAGCTGAATTCTATATGGATGCAGAAAATAAACGACCCAACAAAGTTCAAAGTCAATACATATCACCATTGCATTCCAAATCACATTCCCTCCTCCAAAAGTACTTTTCCACTCACTTTCAATAATAATTTACACGTAAAATAAAATGAAAAAAAATCCGATCAAGTAATTAACTCTTGTCAACGCTATGTACAAAGAACAAAGGGAAAATTAACTAATTAATTCCCGCCAACACTCTCTCCCAGTGTAGGAGTTGTCCTGGGCGTGTGCGTGTGTAAATACGTGATGTGCAGTGCACACATTCAATTTTGCAATTTTAATATTAGTATGTACCTACCTACCTAGGTAGGTAGGTCTATAGAGGGAGGTAGGCATAGACTAGACTCAATCTTCCGGATGCAATAATAAGGGTGGAAGCTTTCATTTATATTGAGACTCATCCTAATACTGATACTGATACTGGCACTGGCACTGGCTGACGTCAGGGAGTATTATTATTATATTACCCTTTTTTATTATTAGCGAGTCGTCTGTGTGTGTATATATAGAGGGATAATTTTATGAGGATAGAAATTATACAGCGCCTTTCAGCGCAAAAAGACGAGAGACTTCCTTGACGATATATATCTGGAGGACAAAGAGTAATCCTGAGAGAGAGTCTCCCGAGCCGAGAGCTAAGAATAGAAAATTTGATACATTTGGATTTGGCTCAAAGGAATTAATATTTTACGAATGCAATCGAAGAGGAGTAGATCCGCTGTTATTTCTAACACGGTTATAAAAATTACAGCCAAACTTTTTTTTTGACGCGTTGCATTTCTATTTCCTTGGGACTCCATACACATTCTACATAAAGGGAGTCGGGTCTTTCTCTCGCTCTCTCTCACTCAACTACTATGTAACTATGTGGGGAATGTTGACTGTTCTGGAGTTGGGAGTTGATGTTCAAATGGTCTACATGGAACCCAGACGGAATCCAGATCCAGATCCAGAGAGCGGTGTTCCGACGAGTGTATAATGGAAACAATAGCTTATTCATTGCATTGTGTCATTGCCATAGTCATATAGAGTGAGAGTCGTCCTACAGTGATAGTCATGGCCATTGTGCTCGAGTTTACACATGGAATAAGTGAAGTCAAAAAGATGAGAATGAGATAGTGAAAGTTGTATGGATGTCGTCCAGTCGAGTCCCTTGAGTCGTAATGTCCACCGTGAAGAAAAGACAACGATTTAATGTTGCGCATAAAAATTTGCGAAAAAGAGGGGAATCAGAAGCAGAGCGAAACTGATTCGAGTAGTTTTTTTCCCTCTCTCTCTCTCTCCTTTTCCTTTTCTGTTCCGTCGTTCTCTCTCTCTCTCTCTGGTGAATGTAGAGTATTTTTTTGACATGTATTTGCACAAGTAACTATGTAAGGAAGACTGGAGATGGAATTATATATAGGTATGTGGACAAGTGTGGAGATGTACGGATGCGGATACATTATGTATGGAAAGGAGAAGGAAAGACTCATAAAGTAAGTATCGTATTTGTCGCTCTCTGAACGTTTAAGTTATGCTCTCTTTTGAGGTCTTCCACTCTGGCACAAATAAAAGCTTTTCGGGAGAATGAAAGACAAGCAAATGTGGCGACTACACTCCTCGTACTACTCCAGCTTGCTCCATGACTACAACGACAACATATAATATACATACAACTCTGTGCAGAATTTGGTGAATCCGTCGGCTCATTCCCAGCCTGCAATAAAGTTATTACGACTTGGTTGGTGACTTCAGAATTGCATGGGAATCAGTCTGAATAAAATCATTCACTTGCCTCATCTCATGCTTTATGTACTGAAATAATCTTCCCCTGACTGTCGCACTTTCTCCGCTCTCTCTCTCTCTCTCTCTCTCTCTCTCTCTCTCTCTCTTCCTTCCCTTCTTGGGCCATGTCCCGTGTATATGCACCTATAGAGCCATGTTGAACAAGACTGGGCACGGAGAGACACTCTTTTCATGACGAGCTTATTCTGGAATGACGACGACAACGACAACATCCACGTTGACGAGGACGAGGACGAGGACGAGAACGAAGACCGAGGACGAACATACATCCTTTTGTATTTTATTTTATATTTTTTTCTTTTTGCATATCCCCACACAATATCTATAGAATATATACATGTCTCTCTGTGTCCCACTACTGCTACAGATATCAAACCCGCCTGTCTTTCTCTTCTTTTCTACACAAGTCATCCGATAACTTCCACTTCCTCTTTGTTTTCTATTTCTACTTCTCTCTCCGGTTCTTCTCACGCTTTCCCTCCCTCTCTCTCTCTCTCTTGATGGCTTTTCAACTAAAATCCCCGTCTAGTATTAAACAGTGAAATAAAATTTTGAGCATAAAAACAAGAAAATGACAGGGATCCTTTGTCATTCATACACATTTTTACATAGTAGAATTACAATGACGGTGACTACAGGTCTGAAAGACTGACTCAGAGTCCGCTCACTCCTATACATATGTACACCATGCGGCCGCCTCATGACAACTACCACCTACTAACTTTGAAAAGTAATGTTCGGTTTGACTACATATGTAGCCGGAATCGAGAATGTTCCTTCCGTTTCTCATCAGCTTTTCAAAACTCCATGCATTATCTACTGTATATCTTTTCAAAGGTTCACTGGATTATCTCCAAGTGGAGAGTTGTGTCTGTGTATATAGGAAGCATAGGAAGCCTGGTTTCCTGAAATCCCGACCACCGCTCCTTTACGTCTACCTCGACGTTGACTATGGAGACGGGCTCAGACTGTAGTCGTAGTCGATGTCAGCAAGTCCGTTATTCTCTCCTTCCATTAACCATTACCATTCTATATAGGTCTAAAATGAAACTCAGAATTCAATTAGTACTGCACAAGCATATCAGTCCTCGGTAATAGACCCACGAAAACGAAAATAGAGATATCCTTAGTCGTCCTTCAGTAAACTGATGTCAGACTGAACGGCGAGAGAGAGAGATTGAACCGAATATAAATGTGGAGGTACCTACCACTATAATAGTATATGTACAGTGCTGTGTGGACTAAAAATTATTTGAATTAGGCTTTTAATTAAATCCACTATAGTCACCATACAATAGGACGAGATATCTATTTAGCTCTATTTTACAATAATACCTACATTTTATTGTATAGGTAATCAGCCGACTTCTCCTATACAGCTACACAGTTGTCGCTTCGTCTGTCATTCAGGTATATTATTATTGTAGTAGGTAGTTTACTGGTTACTAGTAGGTACATATTATTATTTCATACTTGCTTACTTTGTAAAGTAATGAAATAATTAATTCAGGTGTATGCCCTGTAGCCTGTCTTCACCAGTGTTTTAGTCTAAATTGACAGTTTGTAGAATTTGATGACAATGGCCATAATATAATATAATGTTTCCTATATATTCATAATATTTACTTCCCTTTTTAGATTTATAGACAAAATTGTACGCCTTTAAAGTTACATATAATTGAATCGGCACTATCCACAAATCTTTTGACAGGTTTACTGGTTTTGGTTTTTGAATGTTAGTGGAGTGAATTGTGATAACATTGTGTGAGTAATCCCATATTGGTGATTTGTGAATGAAGCCTATCATCGTAGGACTAATATTAACACAAACTTAAATTAACTGAAAAGTTTTTTCGAGTTGATACCATGCTATGTATAATGGATACAAGTTAGCCTCATGGAACGGAGATAAGATATAAGACAAACTGTAAACAAACATGTACTTGTTACTTGTTTATTGAACATGGCAATGACAATAAAGCCACGTTACAAATTATAGATGAGGCATAGTATTTATGTGATATGGACAAAAATGCGATGCCGCTATAATTCTTGTTTTTTTAAAAAATCTATCTTTCGTCATTTATAGCAGGATAACAAATTAATAGCAGCAGCGGTAATGGTGGTCGTAGTCGTAATCGTAGTCCATTTTCTTCCTGTTATTATAATGGGTTAGCAAGATAACGCAATTTAAAAAGCAAATAAATGTCCCGATAATTAACAAGAAAAGTAATCGATACCAATACGAGCTAAGTAATACAAGTAGCAGACGAGTATAGGGTAAAATGGTAAAATGATTATAAACCGGATCAAATGAGAGCATTCATCTTTGTTGAAGATTCATAGCAGCCCATTCGTTTACTAAGATAAAATTTAAAAAAATGTAGGTATAAGTACTTACGTCACCATGTTTCTATACAGCACAAATTTCTAATAAAGCCTGATTTTGAAAATAGAAAGGGATAGTATTTAAAAAAATTATTGTCAGGCAGTTTTCTGCATCCATAAAATAATAAGATTTTAATTTCAAAATAATTTGAATATCGAATATTATATTTCAAAAAACTATACATATCTAGCTTAGTATTTTTACAATTATACTGATTATAATAATACGTTAAACAAGCATCTTATGTACTAAAAGGTAAAACTTTTTATCTAAGTATGCTTTCAAAGTTAAATCACAAACTCTCATTTTTTTTAAAGTTTGGTGAGAATCATCGATAGTGGCCTTTGATGTAAAGGAAAAATATAACGGATTGTTATTGTGTGTATTCCTTCTTCGACGATGATAAAAAAATATCTTATCGAACTGTGAGAAAGCGTATATATATAGTCTGACGCTTCAGTCACACACGGCAATGACCAACCTTAACCAATTAAATACATAAGTAACAGTGGAAGAAAATGCCGGCATTAATAAATGATAAATATAGTACAGTGCATTTACATTATACGAATAAAATTAACTCCAGCCACGGATCCCACAGACAACGTGTGTACAAAGCAGGTGGATTACAAACAAAAATACCGACAAAGACAAAGACAAAAACTATCGTCCCTCACTCACTCACTCACTCACTCACGAATCAAACTATAAACTATAAACTATAGGTACAGAGACATATAGGCACGGGATTCACAAACTAATACCAAAACAACTTGAACTACAAGCTATTAACCTGTGTAATTAACCATTAAAACCTTAGTTTAATACTTCAAGTAAAGCACCTCTCCACGTTCCAATTCAAACTTGAATAAATAAGTAATGTTCCGTTTTGCATTATCTGCTGAGCTGTTCTATTATTTGCAATTTAGATGTCTCATAGTCTATGAATATAATAACCATAATCGTTCCAATTCGAAAATAAAATCATGTACTACAAAAGTCAAAAGGGAAAAAAAAGAAATAATGGCATTGCTGTGATAAATAGAGCCTTGAGTTGTAGTTTATAGTAGAGTGATAATAAAAATAAGAATAAATGGGTAAGTGTGCTTATGCAATCCAGGATAATAGAAATAATAGAATTAGGAGTGAGTAAGTAAATTGACACGGTGGCATCTTATACGTTAGTTGGACCAAAGCTGTGTGGTCTGGTTTGGTGTGAGAGGAAAATAAGAGTAAATCACTTGGCCGAAGCGTGTGGTCTTTGAGGGTAAGGTGTTTAAAGTGAGCGCGTCGTGGGAAGGAGTTGTAAAAGGCCCCGAGGGTTCCCTAGGATTGGCTCAGAAAATACGAAGGCTGGCGTCGCGGGTCGAGTTCAGAAACCACAGTTAGGGAAGAAGAAAGAACTGCATAGCGCAGTACAGAAATGGCGTTTCATTATTATAACTGAATACGTGTCTCGAAAAATGAAATTCGTCTCAGTTGTGCTTTGCATTTTCGCTGGAATACACTAACATTGTTTAAAGTGCTGACTAGTGCTAACGCTGTCCCCTCTTCTGCCTGTTCTTCTGCATGGTAAATGAAGTTGCAAAATTCAAATCAAAAAAAAATATATATAGTAATTTGTTAAACTTCTTTTTTTGCTCTTTGCTGTTTAGAAACGTGAATCTCTAGATATAATAATATAATAATATATTCATTTCTTCGTTCATTCGTCATTCGGAAGGACTTTGTAACTTTATTTTTGAACGAGTAAACACAGTACCAGTACAGTACCAGTACCAGTTGACAGTGACTTCAAATATTCAAAACACACATCAATAAATTCCAACAACTCAAGCATCAAAAGTCAAAAATGTAAACTGTTATTTGCTGTTTGTAGAATGATCTGAATCACCTGAACGTAAACAGTGTTAAAATATTTGTGTTTTTCTACAAAACTTGAGGAGTTCACAGTTTGCAGTTGCAGTTAAATATAAAAATATATACGCGTTCAACGTTCCTACAATTCTAAATTTGGAAACAAAAAGTAATGAACTTTAAAACTCAATCTGAAATAAATCTTTCTTAAGAACTGATAAACATAGACGATAAATAGTTAAATAGTAGACCGTCTCTGTACTCAGTACTCTGTTGTTTGTAGTGTAGTGGACCACTGGTCTGTTGTCGAATTCCAAAAAAAAATAGAAAAGAGGGGATGTAATCTGTATTTATTTCTTTGTATTGCAGGTCTATATTTGCTACTTGCTTGCTCCTCAACTGTTTGTTTTTTTAAATTAAAAAGTGTGAATTTTTTGGAAATACAGTATATATAAACAATATGGCAATGGTAAATGTGAACAATTTACTTAACATCAAAGACTCTCGTTGGCTTCAGTTGGAGGTATGCCGAGAATTCCAGAGGAATAAATGTTCTCGACCTGACACCGAGTGCAAATTCGCGCACCCACCAGCCAATGTCGAAGTACAGAACGGACGTGTGACTGCATGCTACGATAGCATCAAGGTTAGTCCTGGAAACATTTACAATTTACACTTGCAGTTAGGGATTTTCGACAAGTTATGATAGGATTTCGAAGACTTTAAGTTTGTACGTAAAGTAGGTAGTTGAATTTCGACTGATTCTGGTTGACTCAAACCAAAAGCCTTACAATTTCACCCGGAAATGGTATTCTTCTATCTTTTACATTGTCAAAGAATTTCAGTGTACAGGGTGGTCGGGGGGTGGGTAGAAACAATAAATACCAAAATGCAATTATGGTTTAGAAATTTTAAACGATACATTTTTTAAAAAGTTATAACAAAATTTTAAACAACGAACATTTATTCAATGCATGGTCTACGAGTTTAAAAATATCTGGCGATCGAATTTTTGATCTCTGGTTGGCTCTGTGTACCATTAAAAATTCGATATCCAGATAATTGTATTTGAAATGCTCGGAAAAAGCGAAAAGGCAAAATACTATTTAAATGCGTTTTAAGTTTTTTTTTATCCGTTAACTCCATTTAAATAGCGTTTGGCGCGAAATCATAAATTTAAAAAATTACAAATTTTTAAAACTTCGCAACTTCATTTCAGAATTAGTTTAAAACATTTTTCAAAATCCTAAGAAAATCAGTAGTATTTTTGTCCAAATCGATGCTATTTTTCGACGTTACGGATGGGGGAATGCTCACTCAGAATGTCAAATGTACTTTAACCCATTTGCCCCTGATGGGAATAATTGAAAATTCATATCATATTCTCTTGGATATAATTTGTGGTATAGTATCTTTTAAAAAAACAAAAATATATGACCAGAAATGTTCATTCCGGTTATTGGAAAAAAAGTTCTTCATGGAGGAAGTTGTCAAGTTTATTTTAATAAAGGCTTGTTTCTCTAATATTCAATGTTGATCATATTAAAACTAAAGTTTTTGGAATTCGAGTCTCTAAAATAACAAATTTTCGTTTCAAATAGTTTTACTCAGAGTGAATCACCTTTTATTTCATGATTTTATGGCTGTCGAAGGCAGAGCTTTTTGTATTTCGAATTTGTAAATCATTGGATATGTAGGTCAGTTTTTGAAAATCGTAGGTGAAATAGCTAATTTGTATCCGGTCTACCTATTAGTGGAAGATTTAGTGGTGTCAGGATACTTCTGGGTGGGTGTCAGGGTCATTTAAAAATTAAAAAACTATTTTTGGTTATTAAGCGACTCCTTCCAGTTGAAATTGTACGGCTTTTGGTTCAAGTCCACCAGAACCAGTCGAAATTCAACTGCTTTACGTACAAACTGAAATTCGTTGAATCTAAAATCGTTAAAAATCCCTAACTGACTTAAGTAGGAATTAGAGTAGGGGTTCTTAGATAAGTGGTGCCCAGACCGTCTAGTAACCTTAGTAAGTGGTGTCCAGTTCCAGTTTCACTTTAGTGAGTGATAGTGATGCCCAAAAGCAAATGCGACAAATCGATTAGAAATGCAACTGGGACGTTGCAAAACAGCACAGTATACTGGAATATGGTTGTGGCATATTTTATACCAGAAAAAATAATTAGGGTAAATACATCGACGATAAAATGGACAAATCTTCTAATGCAGATTATGTAGACGAGAAAAAACTTCAGCCGAGGGAGAGAAATCAAATTCTTAAAAAGTTATAAGGTCAAATTCCTTCATCCTCACCCACACTTCGTCGAAGTGTAATTTTTAACATTCCATACTGCATTCCAAACATCGAACAGAGTAACTATATTACAGTGACTTCGTATCAATATATTTCACAATATTATGTAGATAGGCAGTAATTAAGACGGCGAGACTTGATAAGTTCATTCGGAGACCACGAGGCAGTTGTAAAATTACAAAGCTTTCATTCTGTACTGACAAGCAAACTACTTCGTATGTTTCCTCGGGATTTGGACAAAGTTGGTCAAAGTAGTTTCCCTAGCCTTTCTTAAGCATTCATATGAAGGTCATTCGAGTGCATTTTTGGTTTGTTGTCAGAATAAATTTTTGAAATTTTTACAAAACACCGAATTCAAAAACTAAAAAATTCCTTATGAGATTTCCCATTGTAAAAAGAGTGAAGGAATGGACTTTTTCCATTTTTTAGAAAAATCTTGAAATAACAAAAACCTTTCAAAATGATCTACAAACAGCTTAAATTAGACTTTTTTGAGAACAAATTAAATTTAAACGCACTTTATTTGATTCTACAGTAAAGTTACATATTCCAATATTTATTTTTATTCGGGCTTCATTTATAGTCATAAGGCCAAACATTTATAGTTAGGGATGTACTAGCGGGTCAAAGATTGTTCCTACAATGACTAAATAATTAGGCTATTGATTTATAACACTGTACGATGCTAATTAGAGCTTCATTCGGCACGGAGCGGAACAGAAATTTAAAATTTCGGAATCGAATGCCCATCAGTCCATTAAGTTTGGTTCCGAAAATATAATAATATAAATTTAAATAGTCACACATAAAGTAACACTGGGCAGCCGTCAAGAGATAGCAGCCGAAAATAAATTTATTATGAGTTTTTTATGTCATATGGAACATCCCTTAAAAAGTACCTTTTTTTAAATCTCCTGCCAAGCCTTACAATTAAACTGTCGACCGCTCACTAAATGAGTGTAGACAAAACCGATACACCATTCAAATCGAAATGACTAGGCGAATCTAATTACCTTGTCCTTGTAGAGACAACGCCGATCGTGATTAGTTGTTAAATGGAGTTATAACTTAAATTTTGTTTTTCAAAATTGATTGATTTTAAGAAACTGATACAACAGTTTTAAAAAAAATGTCAAAACGTTTGTCGGTAAACTCATCCACATTCCGTTATTTGGAATGTGCTAGTTAAAAAACCTTTCGAATCGCATATCACACGTCAAAATTGGCTAACTATTTAAAAAATGTGACAATTCCGATAAATTATGTAGAAAGGTAGTAAGAAATAAGTAGTAGTAAATTAGAATATTTTCAAAAACAATCCGGTGCGCCGTTAAGTTTAAGCCAAGGTCTACAAAATCTTGACGTACAAATGGAATTTTATTTTAGAGTTTTATAACATGATTTGGATTATCTTATTTTGATCCTAACGGCGTATTGGAAATTTGAGCTGGAGTGTTTTGCTAAAGTACATTGGCAGTACGGACAGGGATAATGAGAAACTTCCGAAAGAGGTTTCACAAAACAGAATAAAAGGAGAAAGCATGACGTCACTATTCTTCTGTAAACGCTAAAGCTAAAGTCCCAAAATAACGTTTGACCAACTTTCGTAGTAAACTACCGTATTTCCTGTAATAGTACACGGGGTGTACTATTCGAATTCCGACTTCCCAGACCCTTAGTTCTATTACAGACCCGTGTATTAATACAGGCCCGTGTACTGCCATATAATAGTGTGGTAAGTATACCCGTGTCCTATTCAAACTCATAGCTCTCAGGCCCGTGTACTATTACAGGAAATATGGTATGTATACATGCACCTTAGCGGGACGAACTAACATGCTCAGTATGTAGAAAATACCTGGATGGGAGCAGTTACATATAAAAAAAGAGCAGTTGTACAATAGATACATATCTTTTTTAACGGCAATTTAATTATCAATCTAATTTTTTTCGAGTTCAGCATATTATTACAAGCTTTCGAATTTTTCAGAAAAAAGTGGGGTTCTCTCGAAAAATCGCTGTAAAAAGTGTTGTATGTGCTGGAAGTAAAATGAGAAAATAACAGATTTTTCTTGTTTAAAGGACTTCAAAATGGTATTTCACTCGTCAACCTCGGTATAGTAATTAGAAAGAGTTTCAGATTCAGATTATGTGAATGGGTCAATGGGTACAAATAAAATCGGTCCAGTATTTGCCAAAAGAGTAATAAATTATCTAAATAGACACAAATAAATAATACAATACACTTATCATAGAAAATAGAAGGGCGTGAACTGACACAATATACTACATATTATTACTGTCCCATATTGCTGTTAAGTCTTAAAAAGGGCGAATCCCTTTGTTTTTTAAATAAATAATTACCATGTGCTTCTGTTACGACACCGATATAATAGATGACATAGCTCTATACCTTGAGAGCCAACTATTTAATGCTACGCAGTATTACAAGTTTTTTCATTTTTCCGATTGGAACAGAACGAAAAAATATTTCCGGAACCTAACTCAATGGTACAGTAGCAGTATAGAATTAGTATCTTCATGTTATAAATCAATAGCCTAATTATTTGCTCATTATAGGAAAAATCTTTGACCCGCAAGTATATCCCTAATTATAAATGTTTGACTTTGTGATTGTGGCTATAAATGAAGCCCGAATTAAAATAAAAATTGGAACATGTACTACGTGCTGGGGTCATTACAACGTACATAATCATAAGGGTGCAAATTGCGTTTTGGCGCCAAAAACTAAAATTGAAAATTTCAAAATTGGTCAAAATGAAAAAACTGGAAAATCAAATCGGAAGTTAAATCGGAATTTCACCCTACCCCCGCTTACGAATTTTTCAGTTTTCTGATTTTTTCGGAAACTATTTATAAGCCTTTTGGTATTTGAATATGAACAAGACTAAAATTTGCAAGGGTTCTTCCTCAAATGGTGTCATCCAAATATTTAAATTTTTTACCCTTTAACCCTATCACGCTGTCCTCAGCTTAAACATAGAGTAAATGGCAATCTTTAACATGGGATGCCATCCAAGCATACCCATTGACCCTACCCGTGAGATCATTTATAGGCGATATCATTGCTCCGTCCATGTATGTAATTTACAATACTTTTGCGAGAGCAGAACTATTACTATTATTATATAATTTTGCTTTTGTACAAGTGCATATGTTTTACAAAATATTTAGCTCTTACATTTTTACGTTTTTAAGAATTTTTACAAATTAGAAATTTTAATGAAGACTGCTGTGTACAATCAGTGGCGGATCCAACGGGGGGGTTAAGAGACTTTAGCCCCCCCCCCTAAGAGATACCTTTTTAACAGCGGAGATAGAAGAGGCTTAATATTATTAGCCCCCCCCCCCTATGACAAAATCCTGGATCCGCCACTATTTACAATAAACACGATCCAGAAACTGGAGACAATATTGTTTGATTTATGTTCCCACTCTTATATCTTCTTCAAAATAACGGTAAATTAAAATTATGTTAGGTAGTAACAAAAGGACATCCCATGTTGCAACACACAAATAGCTGTATCCAAAATTAATGGAATTTGTTAATTACTAACTTCGCTTTCTACTTAAAAAAATTATTCATTAACCTTTAATAATTGATCGTATTCAACGAATATCATTCTAAAGCTCCTGAAAAACAAAAATACCACGTTTATTCAATATTGAAATGTTTTTATTTGAAATTTTTTGGCGTTTTGGAAGAAAATTGAAAATTCGAAATTGGAGATCAAAATTATTTGACGCCAATACTAATTTACTGTACCCGTCTGCCAATCAACATGAGTACCTACACTTGAATTAAATTGGCAATTATCGTGTTCCAGCAGAATAAAAGCATTTTCCGGGAAGATGATTAACTAAAAGGGTATCTGTATGACTTAACGTGAGAACTTAAGATAATTCACTCAAAGTAATACGTTTGGTTTGTTTCACGTACCTCACTGCAGTTGTTTTGTCATTTTTATGCATTCAAATTAAATTTAATATGGATCGCCTATAAGTGATCTCACGGGTAGGTTCAATGGGTATGCTTGGATGGCATCCTATGTTAAAAATAGCCATTTGCCTCAATGTTTAAGCTGAGGACAGCGTGATTGATAGGGTTAAAAAATTAAAATATTTGGATGACACCATTTAAGGAAGACCCCTTGCTAATTTTAGTCTTGTTCGTATTCAAATACCGAAAGGCTTATAGTTTCCGAAAAAAATCAGAAAACTGAAAAATTCGTGAGGGGGTAAAATTCCTATTTAATTTCCCATATGATTTTCCGGTTTTTCCATTTCAACCAATTTTGAAAATTTCAATTTTAGTTTTTGGCATCATAACGTAATTTGCATCCATATAATTATGTACGTTGTAATGACCGCAGGACGTAGTACATGTTCTGGTAGCGCTTGCTTAATTTCGGATTTTAAACTTGGGAAATGTTCCTTGTAAGGGGTTGGCTTGTGAGTTAGATTCCGGTGACGGTCAATTTATTAGTCACTCTATAATTTCAACATGTCACATTTTGACAAGCGGCAATTGTGCAGATTGCAGGATAGTATGGAGCATCAAATAATTAAATGGTGCCAAGGACATGGTTTAATTTTGAAAAAAAACTGTCGATTTTGGGGAGTTAAAGCTAGATTAGAACTGTTTTTTACATTATTATTGTTGTTCAATAAATAATAGAATTATTGTTAACATCCCTCAGCCCACCGTTACATCATCATTTATTAATTATTTTCTGTTGTCGCTACTTTTGACTGTTGACAACCTGGCGAGGTATTGTATCTTTAAGGTTTTGGGGGGCGGGGGCAGGAAAACTGACTGGAAATAGGTTATATTTTCCTCAGCCAAGACCCCGCGTAATTTCAAAATTCTTTATTTTTAAAAGATTCGATTTAATTCAATTAAATTTTTGTGGGTACGTTGGGCGGTCGTCCCCTAACCAGTCGTCCCTAATAATTCGTACCCCGTTGCAGTCTTCCCCTAATAATTAGTCCCCCCGTCCCCAAAGAAATGCTATTTTATGCATACAAAATATTTATTAAAAACACGAAGTAATTTGTTGACAGTATTGAATAAATGCAAGTAAATAAGTAAATAGGAATAGTAATTTAGAAGTTATGGAATAACTTCATGAACAGGATTTGTGTTTATAAACTAATTATTCTTTTTCCGTAGGGTCGCTGCAATCGTGAAAAACCGCCATGCAAATACTTCCATCCGCCACATCATTTGAAAGACCAACTATTGATTAACGGTCGTAATCACTTGGCTTTGAAAAATGCCCTCATGCAACAGATGGGACTGGCACCTGGTCAGCCTGTTGTTCCCGGTCAAGTTCCTACTGTGGTAAGTTAGTTTTTGATAATAACGTTAATGTCGCTAACTGGTTAGCCGGCATCAGAAAATTGTTTGGAGCTTAAGCAAAAGGCTCAACTGCACTTACTACGCCTGCCTGAGTCATTTTTTGAGCGTAAGAAGCCCTAGTTCCCGCCCCTTGAATCGAGGCGTGAGATAAGCCATGCTCAAAGCCCAGTACGAGCTCAATAATTTATACTTCGAAATGAAATCAAGCCAAATCAAAACCAATCGGGGTAGCCTAATCATAATTTTTACTTTGCATTTTTACAATCAGATATCTGAGAAGGTTTTCGCATTCATTTCATGTCCCCGCGCACCAAATTCAATTTGGAAGTGGTGAGCTTGGAGATGAAGTCAATGGGAAAACCTTCCTACCTAGATATCTTATATTATTGAACTCGACTGCATTTGTCACAGTAGCCCGCCAAAGTTTAAAAAATTCAAATTTTAATATTTTGCCACCCTGGTACTTCTACAGTTTTTGTCCGATTTTGCTGACATTTGTTTTTTTTCTCATCCTAAGGCTTTTTGCTAAAAAGGAATTTCATGATTTTTTAAAATTTAGACATTTTAAATTAAATAAAGAAATTTATATAGTTAGCACCCACTTTTTAAACATTGTTTTTTTAAAAAACTTAAAATTTTCAAATATTTCAAAATCCTGAAATTTCTTTTTAGCAAAAAGCCTTAGGATAAAAAACAAATTTTAGCAAAACCGGAGGAGAGCTGAAGAAGCACCAGGGTGGCAAATTTTAAAATTTAAAATTTTTTAAACTTTGGCGGGCTACTGTGACCAACCAATGCAAAATGCAGTCGCGCTACTTTGGTTTTGTACTATTTAAATGTAGTATGAATTTTTGAACTGGTGATTTTAAAATCTGGGTGTAACACTTAACGTGGCTCCAATGTTTGTAACCTCTGGCGATGGAAAAAATATTGTACTTAATGTTGCTTGTTGAAGGTCATGGGTAATCATACTTAGGTGCTAAATATTAGATTTCCAATTTCCCCAACATGAGTAAAAAGGGAGGCAAACGTGCTTAAAAGTGCGTTGTGAGGCAAGTTACGACAGCTATACTTTCCACAAATATCAACAGATCCGAATAAAACTTTTTATGAGGGAAGGTCGAGCAAAAATACTTCGGGTTTTTTCAAAACTTTAAAAAATTTTACAAAATGGCGCAAAAAATAATACTCAAAACATCCAAAATTTTAAAATTTACAATTCTACTGTAAGTTTTATAACTTGCTCCAAACGGTCTACATGGCATTTATAAACTGTTTAGACTGAATAAATGTTTTGATTTAATTGCCAATCCTTGAGGCAATATTAACATGAAACTGGCAGAGGTTTACATTTGGCCTATCAGCACTAACAAGGGAATGACGCGACATGACCGACCCAGAATTTGGAATGACCTATTTCAAAAAATCAAGCTACTTTTAAATAGTAAAGATCCAAACTAACTCGATTGCATTCTGCGTCGTTTGCCTAGAATTGCGCGGCAAAGTTTTAAAAAATTCAAATTTTAAAACTTTGCCGCCCTGTAGATTCTACAGTTCTTAACCGATTTTGATGAAATTTGGTTTTTTCTGATTCTAAGACCTTTATCTAAAAAGTGATTTCAGGATTTTTGAAAATTCGAAAATTTTATATTTTTTGAAAAATTCTAGGAAACCCATATTTTCGAGGCCCGTTTTTTTAAACCAATTTTTCGGAAAAAAATAAAATTTTCGAATTTTCAAAAATCCTGAAATCACTTTTTAGATAAAGGTCGTAGAATCAGAAAAAACCAAATTTCATCAAAATCGGTTAAGAACTGTAAGATCTATAGAGTGGCAAAGTTTTAAAATTTGAATTTTTTAAAACTTTGCCGCGCAATTCTAGGCAAACGACGCAAAATGCAATCGAGTTACTTTGGATCTATACTATTTAAAAGATGCTTGATTTTTTGAAATAGGTCTTTTCAAATTCTGGGTCGTTCATGTCGCGTCATTCCCTTGTAAGTACCTATTTATCTACATATATATTAATGGCGACGGTTATATAAAATCGGATTGTCTCTAACGTAGGCTACATAACAAAGCATTTCAAATGTCAGAATTGCAAAATTTTGAAAATTTTGTTTGCGTTAATTTACAATGTTTTTTAAAGTTGTGAAAAACAGCATAGTATTTTGCTTTGTCTATTCTCAAACAAATTTTATTCGAATCGGTCTATATTTGTGGATTTTGCACTTATTAGTACCTCTCCTTTTTACCCCAGTTGGGGGGGGGGGAGTAAACCTAATATTCGGTATCTGAGTTTGATTATTCGTGGTCTACAACAACCAACATTAAAACTTTAATATTTTGTATATCGCCAAAGTCGAGGTCTGTTTTGGAGATTCAAGCTCTTAAAAGTCACAATAAGTCATACTTGGACTTGCTTTTAAACAAAAGAATACATGAAAGGTACACGCAAGTATTTACGTTCTTGTCAGCTTAGCGATGACGGTGAGGTCAGAGTGCCGGGTGCAGCAGTGGCTGGACTATATGACATGCGAATAACCCTAGTGGGTGCTTCTATTTAGGCTCCAATCAATTTTCTATGAACCGGCATCAGACGAGGAAGTGTAGTAGGTTTGTTCATTTTTCATGGAAAGTACATTTTGTTTTGTAGACGACAAATCCGTACCTTGCTGGAGTGACGAGTCAGGCTTACAATCCGTACTTTGCGACAGGTATGGTTCCACTTGTGTCAGATCCTACCGGAGCCACTGTTGTCTCACAACTTGGAGTCCCTCAACAACAAGTTGTTACCCAACAAAAGGTAACACGTGCCGATCGTTTAGAGGTGAGCATATGTACATCGGTTCTTTGGTATAATAGAAAATCTCACTATGTATACGGAGATGCATAATTTTCTAGTTACATTGGCCGTGATATTTATCACTAGTCCTCTATAAAGTAACAATTACCCAGGGACTTAAAGTACATATTCTGAACTGCTAGAGCTTGTGCATAGTTTTAAGGTTGAATTGTATGTGGTTTTAGCCATATTTATTTTCAGTGATATAATAATTTCCAATATTTTTGACCAAATAAGGATTTGAATTTTGGCTAATTTGAATTTTTAAAAATAATGAGCAAGCGGTTCCCTAAGCTACTTGCTTGTCCTACATACATTGCAAAGCAGTTGGAACTGGAACCAAATGCACGTATTATGAAAGTAATTGAGTATACTTATCAGATGGTTTGGTTATACCAATAGACATACCCAGGAATGGTGGCATACAAGCGTCCTGCAGGTGACAAGAGCGGTGTTCCTGTCTACCAACCGGCCAACACTCCGTCAGCAGCCGCTTATCAACAGTTGATGCAGTTGCAACAGCCGTTTGTGCCTGTTTCATGTAAGTTAAAATTTTAATTACTTAAAGTTCTTTGTGGCTTGCATGTCTAAGAAGGAAATTTTGGCTCCTTCGTGGCTACTAAACCTGCCGAATTAATATATCGTAGAATTACTTTGTAGTTAGCAGTTCTTTTGACGGTGTTTGCTTTAAGCTGTATTGCTACGACCAATAGTGTTGTTACCAATTATTTTCACAGCTACTAGCATCCAGCACGGTAATGTTACAATGACGACTTCGACGTCATCTAATAGTATGGGAATGTCTTCAGCGGCCTCAGTTCAAGATCATGTAAGCGGCGTGGCTGGACTTGCAAACGGATCTTTAGATTCCCACGGAAATGACCCTGGAATCAAGCGTTTAAAGAATGATGAGAACGATGCGAGTGATCTTCACGACGGTTCTAATTGTCTAAATTTAAATAATACAGGAAATGATTTAGATGATGAAGCTAAGGCTGAGTCTGCTAATAAGCGCATGAGAGTGCAAAATGTAGGAGGTTTAGGTCAGGCTAATGTTTCACAGGTCTCAAACACAATGGGGCAAAATAATGCTGCGTACGTTGCAGCCGCTCAGACCTATCATAATGCACTCGCAGCAATGACTTACACCGGCGTAGCTTTGCAAACAAATAAGGCTCAGCAGCAACAAGCCGCGGCGCCTGTTCCCCAAGCACACGCCTACCCTGGATCCGCTCATGCTGCTGCGGCCGCATTCCAACATCAGCAGCATCAAGGTTTCCAACATCAGCAGTCCCAACAACAACAAACTCAGCAACAACAACTTCTATCCCAGTATCAGGCAATGGCAGCAGCCCTTGCCAATCAAGGATCATTCCAGCAAGGATCATATGGCCAGGCTCCCCAAGCACAATCTAATCAAAATCAGCCTCAAAACGCGCAAGCGTTAAACATTAGCATGAATGCAGCCTCCGCCGCCGCTGGTTTGTCTCCTTTTGCAATGAACCCGCTTTTAGCTGCTTCCTTTCCACAACTAGCAGCCGCACAGAGGGCAGGATTATTAGGTAATCAACAAGGGCAGAATGCTCTTTCTGCGGGGGCACAGTTTAATCAAGCAGCCTTAGCCGCTGCAGGACTTCCATCGGCTTCAAGTGGGGGTAACCATGCTGCCACTGTGGCTGCTTTTAACCCTTTTGGTGTTCAATTTGCTGGGCCTAATGGAGGCAATGCTGGGACACTCCCTTTCCAGGGTAACCAGCATCAGCAGGCTTTGTTAGCGGCTGCTTACGGTCAATTTGCAAGGGGGCCAGTCGTTTCCGCAGCACCGACTATAGCTTCTCAACAGATTTATGTAGGAAATCCTGCTGCTGCCGCAGCAGCTGCCGCAGCAGCTGGGAATAGCGGCCTTCAAGCTGGTGTGAAACGGTTGAGGCCTCAGTAAAAAAAACAGCGAGCCACCTTCCCCCTGTTTCTGTTTAAAACTATTTTTAGAAGGCAAAACTGTTCTACGTATGCAAATTATGTCCCGCATATATGCTAAGCTCCCTTGGCTTTTTTACCTACACTTTTAATCAATAATTTGAGTATTAAGGTTTTTTTGCTTATCAATCATATTATAAGCTGCTAAATTGTAAACAGCTGTGAATCAATGTTTTTAATGGTAATCTTTGCTAACTAAATTTATTATCTGCTCGTTGAAATAGTTTGCTACACTCTATCAAGTAGCTTTTTGTACTCTTGATCAGCAAGGAATTGTAGATACCAAAACACATTTTTAATAGTAGCCGAAAATTTAAATAATAATTTTAAACTTTGACATCAAGATTTTTAGTATATGCCTAACATGCTAATAATATTGACCCATGTATATATAAAAGTTTATTACTGTTATTAGTATTTCAAACATTTTAACTTCATTGACTATTTTCTCTTGCTTTTTTGTTAGCTTTCTTGCCTAAAAGTTGTTTTAAAGATTGCATCAAGAATGAAAATAATATATATTACATAAATATATACCTATATATGCATACTATTGTTTACTAGACTTAGGTAATGAATACATTTTTAGCATTGACGAAAGTTTTGAGTAACCGTTGATGTAAGTAATATTATCCTTGTGTAATATAAATATATATAAGTCAAGAGATGTACAGGTACATTAATGAATTGAAACAAACGAATCCACTTTGTAATAATAATGTCATATATAGATTACAAGGTTTTTACTCCATTGTGAACCACTTGAACAACATAGGCTGATATATAAAGTCATATGCACTGTAATTGTCATCTGTATCGTCAATGTACGCTTGTGATCATAAGCTTCAAATCACGTCGTTCTAGAATTCAATTATTAATCTATTCTTATAGCTATCATTTTAGACTTCCCACTATACAATTTTGTTTTTGGAGATCTTTTGAATGAAATTATATAACCAATAGCTTGAATTATGCCTAAATCATATGTATTTCACTATATATAATGATACAATATATACATGTACTCTTTGCATTCTACGTGTTAGCTTTTTTAAAAAAATATACAAAAGCAATTATGATATGAATACGTACTACCTATAAATTACAATTGTGTTTAATTTTGTTTTTTCTTGAATTTGATGAATCTATATAAAAATTATAGTGCTAAAGTACTATTAAATTGGGAAAGGGTGAAATGTGAATGTATATACTCAGCGTCGATGAATTTTTCTTGTGTTGTTAATCGCTATATATCTGCCTTCATATGCCATTCTTAATTTTGTAAGTCATTGTGTTCCTAATTGTGGCTGGGTAACTTAAACATTCCAGTAGGGTGGTCTACTTCAACATGAACGTGGCAAGAAACATATTGCAGGGTAACTTCAGGTCGAATTGGAATGTCCAGAACTCATAAGTGACTGATTTGATTCAAAATGAGCTATATTGTGTAGTAGCATTCTGTGAATCTGAATACTAAAAGGTTTGCGGTGAAATATTCCCGAGTATCAGTATACGGGCATGTCGGTAATTTCGAGGAATTGCGATTATTTTAACGTTGTGCATTTTGTTAACAAATGTATCATAACTACTGTGCATGTAGAAAAACAAGCTAAAACATGTTTAGTAGCTTTTTGTTGTAACATTTTCAAAATTTTAAAGGCAATATTTTAAAATTTTAAAATTCCAGGAGGGAGACTCGAGAAGAAATAATTTTATTAAAATCCGATTATAAACACCCGAGAAAATTTCGAACCCCGAAATTACCCGACATGCCCGTATACTGATACCCGGAAAGATTTCACGGCAAAATTTTAAGTATTCAGATTCACATTATGCTACTACACAATATAGCACATTTTGAATCAAATAAGTCACTTATGAGTTCTGGACATTCCAATCCGTCCTGAAGTTACCCAATGCTTTCTCTTTTCTCAAACTGTGCGATGCTGCCAGTAAATTCTCAAGCTTTTTCTCTTCATAAGCAATGAATCATTTTTTAAAAATTCGATATTGGGTTTTTATAACCAAAGCGAATGAATTTGAACGTTATTAGATACTAAACAAATAAAATCATTTTTGATCCATGTTTCTTGCCATATCTTCTTAAGATATCGTCACCGAAGAGTGAAAATGAGCCGTATACATCTAACCTTTTCTGGAATCAAAATGAACCGTTTTTAAAGTACTAATAATGTACCTATTATTTTATGATTATTTAGTGCAATAAAATAATTACGAAATAATTTTTTTTAAGTCTTTTGGAAACGGTTCATTTTGATTCCAAGTGAAATCAAATATGACTCATTAGAAAGTGTTTGGGTATTCTTCGTTTACGATATCTTTTGTAACAACGTACCAGCACTTTATTTTGCAGCTGATATCCAAGAGTATTTATTTAGCTGTAATTGCTATGTAATTGATCTTGAGCCGAGTGAACAGTTATTTTTGAGTTTCCTTTTCATTTGCTTCCGTAATACACATTTTCATAGCATTATTAAATAATTATAATCCGCCGCCGTCTGCCATTAAGCTCTTTTTATTTTCAGCAGTTTTCGAGACACTTACCTGCGTAATATAATATTGAAATGATTGTGACTTGTAATTCCAACGTAACTGCTACTACTACCACTGCTACTACTTTAACTTCCATCTGTTGCTAAACTTGAAATAGCCGCCAGGGCGTGAACTAAATACAATGATTGAATATGCTATTCTTCCTCTGCTACGCTCAAAACAAAACAACATGCAAAAGTCAATTTTTTGATAACACTTATACTAAACTGGAAACGTCTACATGTCCCCATTGCTTCATCATTCCTCATCATTAATATTTGCACGGCACACCAAAAAATCTCTTGTAAACAAAAACGATAGTAATGCTAATTAATTTTCTTTAAGCGAAATGGTTTTCAAATGAATATATATATTTTTAATTGGCTTTCCGCACACGCATTGAGCATTCCTTCTGTTGTGGCAATCAATTAGAAAGTACTTACTTGTATCTGCTCAGCATATTGCAATGCATGTTTTTTGCCATTAACTATGGCGCCAGCAGAAATGATAATTATAAATATTTTAAAAAACAACTCCTGGTGTTTTAAAACTGAATCGCCGCTGTTCCGGTAGGTCCCTTGCATTAGTGTTAATAGTGTACCTATTAATCCCTGTTTTTGCTACCCTACTTGAGCTACTGTCTCATTCTGTTTGATTTAGAGTACTATCTCATATCATTCTCATGTCTCTCAATATTTTAACCTTGCTAGCTAGGCGATCGTACCCATTTGTAATATTTTAAGCGTACATATTGACACATACCGCCTAGTTGTTGGCCCAGTTATTCATATTTTCATTTTCTATGCTATTGTTTTTTCTAATTGTCGGTGTAATTTAATTTTGATACTTGTTACATCTGGTGATTTGCTCTAATTGCCATTGCTGTTTTGTTTTGAAGTCTTCTATTTTATTTAATATTGATATTTTTTATGCATTTAGTTACGACCGTGTGATTAATTAATTTTACAAATGCTTTTTTTAAAGCTGCATTTTTGCATAAAATGGCTGGTTTTATGAATGTACACACAGTATCCCTCTCCATAATATACAGTGTATTAAGTAAGTTATGCCGCATTTACGTATACAGTTTAACCAAAGTTAAACGGCTTACTTTTGTTGTATAGGCTTAAACTTTTTTCGGTTAAAATATTAGTTGATAATGCTCGTATTGATCATGCTTTAATATCTACTACGGAATCTTTTTGCGTTTAATTTTTAATTTAAAACGTTCATAGAGTGAGACGGTCATATTGCTGTTGGCGAGCATACTATGTAAAAAGAAACTTTTCGATTTGTTTTGTGAAGTAATAATACAAACACCCTCTGTTTTACTCACAATCAGTTCAGCAAATATCGGTTACTGAATTCGTATATACTATACTGTGCGATATGTCGTCCTTTTATCATTGTGGAATATGCCGCCAATATGTCACGAAGCACTGTCTGAATTCCATCCAATTTTATAGCTTTCTGTACCACTTCAATACATATTGAAGCTGCTAGTGCAGTGCTATGAAGTTATGTAACTTGGGCCAGAATTCTTGTAAGATTTGGGTGGACTTCAGATATAGTAGTTTTACATGTGGGATGAACTTAGGCCACAGTGCTTCTGACCGTCAATATGTTCCATTTAAAATTGATTTTAAATTGGACAGCTTTGTTCAGGCGCTGAGAGATTCCGTAGTTTTGATGTTGCGTAATTACAAAAAATTAAATCTAACTTTTTGTAATAACTTGAATTTCAACCGAGGAAAGTCTAAGTCGGGTAACTTCAGGCCGGATTGGAATGACCAGAACTCATAAGTGACTGATTTGATTCAAAATGGGGTATATTGTGTAGTAGCCATCTATGAATCTGAATACTAAAAATTTTGCCGTGAAATCTTCCCGGGCATCAGTATACGGGCATGTGGTGTATTTTCGGAGAATTGCGATGTTTTCGGGTGTTTATAATCGGATAATAATGATTTTTTTTAAATCGGCGTATATTAAGTATCTCTAGAGTCTCCTTTTGGAAATTTTTAAATTTCGAAACTTTAAAGTATTTTTATCAAAATTTTGAAAATTTTGAAAAAAAAATTCTAAAGAGAAGGCTCTATAGATGCGTAATATGCGTCGGTTTAAAAATATTTCAATAAAATCCGGTTATAAATACCCGAGAATATCGAGATTCCCCGAAATTATCCGACATTCCAGTATACTGATACTCGGGAAGATTTCAAGGCAAAATTTTTAGTATTCAGGTTCAAAGAAGGCTACTGCACAATATAGCTCATTTTGAATCAAATCAGCCACGAGTTCTGGATATTCCAATCTTGTCTGTTAGTAGATTTCAGGGTTTGTACATGTTAACTGTGATCCCATTTTTCTTTATCTTCACCTGACAGACTCCAACCAATATATATATATATATACATATAATGTAATTGATTTAGAAAATTGTGGTTGGTTGCTGGGTTTATATTGATTTTTATTTTGGGCATTAAGTATTTGATTATCTGTCTGGTTGTCATTATTGCTACTATACCTACTCATTAGTATGCGAGTAACTTCAGACCGGATTGGAATGTTCAGAACGCATAAGTGACTGATTTGATTCAAAATGAACTATATTGTGTAGTAGAATTATGTGAATCTGAATACTAAAAATTTTGCCTTGAAATCTTACCGAGTATCAGGATACCCGGACATGTCGGGGAACGCGATTTTATCGAGTGTTTATAATCGGATTTTAATAAACACAAATTTTAATCATGCATGTGGAAAAACAAACAAAAACATGTTTAATAGCTGTTTGTTGTAAAATTTAAAAATTAAAAAAAAATGCTTCAAAATTTCCAAATTTAAAAATACTAAAACATTGACTCTAGAGATGCCTAATATACGTCGATGAAAAAAATCATTAAACTCCGGTTATAAATACCGGATAAGATCGTGATTCCCCGAAATTACCGGACATGCACGTATACTGATAACCGGGAAGATTTCACGGCAAAATTTTAAGTATTCAGATTCACAGAAGGCTACTACACAATATAGCTCATTTTGAGTCAAATCAGTCACTTATGAGTTCTGGACATTCCAATCCGGCCTGAAGTTATCCATGCACCTACTTTTATTTTTACTGCATTACCGCGCCAACCCTACTCATGCATCTCTGCTGTGCTCCAATGCCCTTCCTTTTGCCTACATTGTTTTTAGCCACATATTTGACGAAGCCCTGTGAATTCGAATGGAACAAAAAAAATCAGCCCTCTCGCTGCTGTCACTCCGTGCCCTCGATATTTCACTTTCAAGCAAACGTACTCTTTTTGTACTACGAACTACAACATATCTATTTAAAAAAACATCCTAACAATCTATCTATGATTGCCTCTCTGCAATACCTAATTGTAAACACTACTAACGCCTGAGTGCACACAATCGTACTGGTTGCATATATATATTTAATTGTATAGAAGCTAAATGCTCATTCATATTGTATTTTGTAGCGATTTTTGGCTTCGCTCTTCCCCTTTTTCCCCGCCCCTCTTCATAATACATTGTTTACGTTCTGCTCTCTATTGTGTTCGGTTGTAGGACATTTGCTACCCGGACATTTGCTACCCGAAACCCAACCTAGTACATTTTCTACCCATAACCTAGGACATTTGCTACCCACGCTCAAACCTGGGGTATTTGCTACCCATGGCTAATGTAGAAATAAAATGCATGGACAATATTTATGAGTGTATCGTGATAACATGACATCGTTAAAATTGTTTAATAATGCTATTAGTGTTAATGGTAGAAGATGGTATAAAGATGGTCGTTCAAAAATGATATTTTAAAGTTATATATAATATAAATAACCAAACAACAAGTCATTGCAGACACGCTACAATAATGGCTAAATGACGAAATACGTATTATTAAATCTTATAAATTAAATAACTCCATATGAGTTTAAATGTGAGTAAATTTGTTTTTTATGACGTAATTATGGTGAAAAGACAATTTCTAGTTTTAGACTTGAGTCTAAATGTAAGTACGCAACCTAGTAAATATAATTTTAAAGTTGTTGCCTGGTTCTAACATTTATACATCATTCAGTCTTAATATACAGGGTATATTAATTCGAAAAATTAATTGTAAAGATAATATCTATGTAACTTTTAAATATCATTTTTGAACGACCATCTTTATACCATCTTCTATCATTAACAATAATAGCATCAATAAACTATTTTAACGATGCCGTGTTATCACGATACACTCATAAATATTGTCCATGCATTTTATTTCTACATTAGCCATGGGAAGCAAATGTCCTAGGTTTAGGCGTGAGTAGCAAATGTCCTAGGTTATGGGTAGAAAATGTCCTAGGTTATGGTTAAAAAATGTCCTAGCTTGGGTTTTGGGTAGCAAATGTCCGGGTAGCAAATGTCCGTATACCATTGTTTTTGTTGGATGAAGTACGTCGTACAGGCTCTCAGTATCTCACGAGCATGCCTCGCCAAGTGATGATGTAGTTTTTCGATGTAACATTTTTTTTCGAAAAGACCATCGTAAAAAACTAAAAATCGCTTAACAACATGCTGCGCACTCGAAAAAATTTTCGGCAAAATAATGTTTTTTGTAATTTCAAAAACGTTGGAAATCTCAGATTCTGATTTTTTCCATGTAACTATGGAAATTTTTAGTAATTACAGGTATAAACCTTGTATAAATACCTATATAAATTATGAAATTATCAGTAATTCTGAAACGTGTTCTAAGGGGCTCTAGTACCTTACGTAACTCACTTAAAAGCTTTTCATAACTGCAGAATGTTCTATATTCGCCATTATAAAACCTAATACATTAGCTTTGGCCTGCATTCCATTGTTGGTTATGCAATTAATTCGTTGTTTTGCATTGGCATGTTTTAATTTCGCTTATATAAATCACCGTAAATATCAAAAGGACTTACGTCCATGTTTAGCTAAAAACAAAATCCACTATCTGCAAAACAACTAAAATATCATATCACTCAAAGCTTGTAATTGGGAGCAATTCCCAATTTTTGAAGCAGGTAGTAAGAACACGTTAATGGAAAAAATCAGAATCTGAAATTTCCAACGTTTTTGAAATTACAAAAAACATTATTTTGCCGAAATATTTTTCGAGTGCGCAGGTTGTTGTTAACCAATTTCTAGTTTTTTACGATGGTCTTTTCGAAAAAAAAATGTTACGTCGAAAAATTAGATTATCACTTGGCGGGGTTTGCTCGTCAGCTCAAAAGTTAGGAACTTAAAAATTCGCATAGGAAGCAATATAATTACTCATCGTTGTAAAACTATAGACTCTGCCTACATATTCTAATTGTATAATTAATAATATTATTATATGCACGAAACAAACGAGCTATTTTCAATTTTTAATGACAAACTAGATCCCATAAAATTTGAGTGTACGCTTTTAAATTGTAAATTACATGCCTCAAGGACAATCAAGAGCGACAAAATATCTATAGTATATTTTAGTCTAATGTCACTACTTCTTCATAGCGAACTACATATATACCGCCTCAACAACCATCTTTTTCCCATGCACAGCCACATAAGTTTGTAGTTGGTATTTGTTGGTAGGACTCTGCTTTCTCCCCCATTGACAAGTCAAACTTCCGTATAATAATGACATATACATAGCAGTCCTGTTTCCAAATTCAAATCTACTCATTAAATTAATGCACGTTCAAACTCGTACCGTACCTGAACCTTTTAGTCTTGTTCAGCGTCGGAATTCATATTGAAGCTCAAGCTTGAAAAACAAAACTAAAAATTGACAATACCCCACGCAATGCATATACACAGTCACCCCTCCCCCAGTCTTTATCTGCTATTATTAGTATATATTAGTATTTGTTGAGCTCAAAAATACCAATCATATTTGTGGTCAAGTTTGGTATGTACAGTAAATTAGAAGAACTTGAGCGTCCCCTTTAAAAACAGATCTGGGTTTATGCGAGATGCGTAGCAGATTTGTGTAGATGAGAATACTTAACCTGATTGAAAATTCTTACAAAAGCAGACGGCAGTATAATGTCCATTCACACATTCATCCCCATGCAAAAGCAAAAATAAAATCGGACTAAAATTATTATTGCTAACCCCCTTTTTTTGTAGTAGGGGTTGTAGGGACGTACATACACTCACACACAATTTAATAGCTCAAGAAAGAAAGACGCTGAAAAGTTGAGTTAATTTTGAGACCTGTAAAGGATGAATTATTATTCAGAAGATTTGGCATTAAATGAGCTAATAATAGTTTAATATACTCGTGTGTCGAGAGATAGAGAGAAAGAGAGATGGTTGATAGTCTGCCACTTGAGGAGGGGGAAATAATAGAGACTAGGATTGTTCTGTCAAAGGAAGGGATGATGGGACATGGGATGAAGACTGCACTGCTGCTTTAGATGCATTAGCCAGAAAAGGTAGTGACAGAAATACACAGACATTACATTAGCATTTTAACACTTGAAGAAATATACATAAACATGAACACACTGGCATCCTCATCATCTTCTGTATGTGAAGTTTGTGAAGCAACAGCTTATTATTTATACACTAGTTGCCTTTACCTCCCCTCAGAGAGAGAGACAGAGAGCTATGACGTACCCTTTTCAAAAATTTTGCAGATTTTTTGACTTAATGATTGCTGTCATCCATCGTATTCGTGTACTAACGCTTTTTTGCTCACGTCAAAATCATATAGTGCTCCTATATCTATATATATTATTGCTCCAACCCCCACCCCACCTCAACACACCCCACCCCCTCCACTCGCTCTTCGTCCCCCTGATCCGAATATACACATTTTCCCAATGAACGTGTACTGTACAAACAAAATGGCTATATAGAAACTCCACAAACAAAAACAACTCATGCCTCCCATTTATTAAACACGCTTTCAGTATTTTATCAGTATATGTTTACTTGATTAGATTTTTTATACACTTGTCAGTCTTGCGACTTTTTTTTTTAATTATTTATATTTTATTTTTTGGTTGTTGTTGTGTCCACAACCAATGGACTTGACTGTCTTGGGTAAGTAATGAAGTACCATTTGCATCATATATCGCCTTTATTTACTTTTTTTTTAAATATATAAATCACTTGGAAAATTGTTCCGTATGTTTGGTAATTATTAGTTTGTATTTTATTATTAATATATATATTTAATATTTAGTCGGTATTATTATTCGGTGTGGTGGTTGGCTTGGCTTTTAATCCTTCGTTTTTTGTTGACTATGTTTAAAAAGAAAAAGCTCAGTTGTGGCACTGGCTCCTCACGGAAAGTAGCGCTATATTATATACGTATAATTATACCTAGAGTAGGAGAGTACCTACATCATATAGCTGTATATTTAATATAATATATTTTAGTAATAATTTAATGTGAGTTAACACCTATTGTCTTTCACATTGTTGACTGAGTATGTACCTGAGTATGTATGAGAGATGGCAGCGGCCGCCTTCACGACACGACACGACATAGCTTGAGTAATCCTCAAAATGTGAGCAACTAAATCCGTCCTCTCTCCCAAAATCGTCTTTGTTGAAAAATGAGAGAGTCATGCCCAGCTGTATACGACTCTACGAAGGAATAATCATATGGAAGATTTGAAAAGTTGTTCACAGTGACACTCGAACTTCTCGTTTTTATTAGAAAGTTGAATTATGTAATGTACAACATATTATGTTGTGGTTGATTAAAGTGAAGTAACCTATATATGTGTGCCTCTTCGGACGGACTAGTGAGACTACAACCATATAGTCCTGGATTAGTGTAGTCTATAAGGAAGACAAGGATGGGAGAGGATTGAGAGTCAGAAAGTGTTGATGTTGATGGTGGGAGTAAGTGAGAAAGGTCGGTCTAGGCTCCCTCTGATTGTTTTCCAGAGGCTTTTGTTTGACAAAGTTATATGGTACTTGTTTTTGGGCGGGAGAGAAATTAGAAAATGTTTTGGGATGGGAAATAAAAGTGGAATGGAGAGTGTTCATTTGATGAAGTCCTTTGATGGAGGGAGAAAAAAATAGAGAGAGAGAGAGAGACAGTACAAAATACAATAGATCCCAGGGTCTCGTCAGTTAGAGGAAATTTTATTAGCAGGAAGAAGTGGAGTGAAAAGAAAATGTTGAGCACCAGGATGAGAGGAGACGAGGATAGGGCGAGAGTTATAGAGTCAGAGTGTATTTTAGTTGGACGAGGTCGGAGAGGAGATGGAAGAAGAAGAAGAAGAGCTGGAGATGTAGAAGTCATGGAGAGAATTAGTGAATAAGAGGCTCGTAGTCTGTCTGTGTGTGTGTAAGGAGATGCAGTGAGAGTTTGGTGTGAGAGGGCAGAGGAACTATATAGGTCTCTTGCTGTTGTATGTAGTTCAAGTATGTATAGTAGACCCGGACAGGACAGCCGTGCCGGTGGTAGATAGAAGCCTTTTTGGAGTAAAAGGGAAAGAATGAAGTCCCCAGAGTGCCGAGTTGTGTTTTACGAGCGAATAAAAGGAGGCGAATGAGGAATTAGAAATTTTTACGTCTTTCTTTCTCTGGCTCTTCACATGAAAGTGTTTAGCACGCGAGCTCCCAAGTATTTTTCTCCTCTAATTGAATCTCTCATGCTCTTATGGTCCATGTCCAGCCTCCTACTGCTTCCTTCCTCATTATATCTCCACATTCCCACATAGCTACCTACTACGTTCAACAGACTAGATTTCGATTCCTATTTCTACCCGCACCCCTCACTCCTCATACTCCTCCTAAAATGAATCTAAAAACCCTGACCAGAACCAGAATAATATAACCATGAAGGGATAACTATGGCTGGCTATGCTATGCACCAGCTACACTCCCCCTCAACTTGTTGTCCGCTCCTATAGTTTACTTGAGTTGACTCCAGATTTTCCTCTACTCCACTTCCATTGTGGTCAGTCAAAGGAGTTGACCACAGAATTACTCTGCTGTAGAGTAGGCCTCTAGACAGTAGTGAGTGATAGTAAGGTTCAAATTATTCGACGAACCCAGAAGCTGGTAATTGGAATGGCATGGCTCTCTCTCTCCCCTAAATCTAACCCTGCCCTGTGCTCATCCGGAATACGTAGCCCGTGCCGTACAGAGTTTTAGCTCTCCAGATATAGATAAGCAAGTGTCGTGTCGTGGTCGTAATAAACGCGTCTCTATTAAATGCGACTCAAATAGCCCAATAGTATAGTGCTTCGCTCATAAAAATATAATCAGAGAGTCATTCCAAGAGAGATCCTTGTTTTCTCTGTTTAGTATAAATTTCACGGTCAGTCTCTGTGTAGCTAAAAGTCTGAGCTTAATTCTTCTCCGCATAAGTATTAGTGGCATTTGTAAGGATGATGAGTAGATGCTCACAGAGGGTAGACGAGAGGAAAAAAAAATTAAATGGATATCTGTAGGGATTAAGGATTGCGATTCTATTGTTTGCTTTTATCAGTGAAGAAGACGAGTACTATAGTATATAGTGTGAGACGTGAGGGAGAACGTAGCCTTGTATGTTCATAGACGTACATTGTATATTTCTAATATTATTGGTATTTTTGGACCAACTACCAAGAGAAATGTCCACCCGCGATGCGGTCATACATTAGGATTCCCCATATGCCCATATAGTAGTATGTACCTAGCATATTTATTCCTTGACGCTCATCCACACAGTACACATAGAGCTTGTTGTTTCATTAATTAAGAATAAGAATGACGAAGTTTTTTTTCCCTCTGACATTATGACTCGTATATTAATTACCTATATAGGGATATAAGTATGTACCTACACGGAGTCTATACTTCTTAACTCTCCCCCGTAGTAATAAATGAAGACTGGGTTTCTTTTACACACAAAAAATGCTTGTATTATTACACAGTCGGCCTTATAATCCTACTGAAGCGTGTGAGTAATGCCATTCATTGGAAGCTTTTTTTTTCTTGCCACTAACGATAAGCAATATTGCCAATTGCCATTGTTGTTGTTGTGTTATTTATAAATTAGCATTTGGGAAGGAATTACTGCATATAATAATTATTATTGAGCGTCGTTAAAAAAAAGCCAAGCCATGCCTCGCGCACTGTTGACTCTGTCGTGCTTCAAATGTGTTGATATTATCTATGTACTTCTATACACAGTTTGCTAATCTGTTGAATAAATTAAACTAAATGTACAGGTGCAGATTTGTTTCTTTCCCCTCCCCCCACAATGGACTCGACTCATGACTAACCCTTAATAGTAGTAATAACAATAATAATAAATATAGGTATTACAAGTTTTTTGCAAATTAATATAGGAAAGAGTCACACTATCTACTACTATTGTATACTAATGACACATTTATATTTTAGACGCAAAGATGTGAAATTATTTTAATTTCATAAATGGAACAAAGCTGTAGAATTATCCAAGTTGAGTCAAAACCAAAACTGCTTGTGGAACAATGAATAGCTGTTTTTTTTTGTTTTTTTCATTGTATTTTTGATCAGTTTTTTTTTGTTTTTATTTCTTGGGTTGTGGTTATTTTTTATTTTCGTTTTGCTGGATCTTTTTTAGCTGCCGCCATCGTGCCGCCACTGCTGAAAGCATTATAAGTATATGTAGGTATATACAACTAAGCCAAAGCCAAACTTTAAGCCAAAGCAATCATTTAGTATAAATTACATAAACAAAGTAAAATATTGCAACACCAAACTATGTAATGGAGATAGAAAAAAAACTTGAGCATTTCTGACAATGAGCCCTATGCCGCCGCCGTGCCATACCGCATCGCTGCCTGACTTAAATATTTTTTAGCAGCCTCGTATTTTGCAGTTGCCGTTGTCGATGACCTTTCCGCTGAAAAAAAAAATAAACGCCTACTATACTCACACACACAACATGTACAAGTTTTTTTTAGCAGTAACATTTTAAAGCGATTTTAAGAATTTTTGCTGCCGCTGATGCTGATGCTGTGCTGCTCCTGCTACTTACTGATGCTACTGGATTTCCCTCTCTTGTTCGTTCGTTTAAAAAAAAACGTACTGCTGTGATGGGTTGACTGGTTGCTTCGTTCGCTCGCTCGTTCGTTCGTTCGTTCGTCCTCTTCCATCAGTCTCTCTTTTATATTATAGATTTTACATATTTTTATTTACTCATACAACTTCTTTGAGTCCATTTCCATGTATATGTATTTGTCACTTGACGTAGTTTCTTCTTCTTCTTCTTTTTATTTTTATTTATTTACAGCCAATCTCACAATTACACAGTATATATTAGATTACTATATATATCTATCTATATATATATCTATAACCTTTTAGTCTTGACAACTTTCCCCTTGTTGCTCTAGACTCTAGGATGACAACGTGATCATCATCTCTACGCCTTTGTATTTGTGTTGGTTTGGTTGGTATATATATTCTAACATTATATATGTAGAGCTAATTATGTGTACATTATATATATACTATATAATAAGCATTATTAGATGCCAAATTAGAAGTGCCCAGTGTGCAAACGCAAAATTACACTCTCAACTTCTCTTTCCATTTATTCCAATTTATAAGCTGTAGGACACCGTACTGTATAGCCAGCCGTCTTCTTCATCTTCTTCTTTTTCTTCTTTTCCTTTGTTTGTCCTCTTGCACGTCTTGTTTCGTTCGTAGTCCCTTCGTCATTTATCACCCTTGATTTCATTTTTTTTTTTATGAATCAGTTTGTAACTTTTAAAATTTTAAAATATCAAAAGTACCAAAAGTATTTGTTGTGTTCATGTAGAGGTGGATTTATTTTTGTATGTGTTTTTTTTGATTTTCGTGAGAAAAGTTAAACATATGTCTGAATTTGAATATTACGTATTATTATCATGTTTCTTGGCTTGACTAACAAATTGCATTGTAAGGTGTTGTATTTTTTTTTGTCTCTAGTTCTTTGTAGCATCTTTATTATTATCCTTGATAAATCTCAAGGAAAAATAGATAATACTAGTCAAACTAGTTTTGATTTTTATTTTCTCTTGTTTTTATTTTTGTGTATATATTAAATGAAAAAAAAAAGATTTTGTTGTTTTGTTTTTTTTGGTATTTCAGATTTTTCTCCCTATCCGTTTCTTGCTTTCAAATTTTGAATTTAGATATCACAAGTTAGTAAATTTATTATTTTTTTTATGGATTTAATACTATTTTTTATTATGGTTATTATATTAGTCACTATATTATAATGTCTCTGTAATTTATGGTCTGGGTTTGTGTATAAGATGATGGAAAGTATATATCTATATATTATAGGAGTAGTTTGACACATTATTTTTTACGTAATGATTTTGTGCGGTTTGTTTGTTTGATTTTTTTTTCGTTTCATTAACAATCTCGCCTCTGTATGTAAGGATTACGTATACCTGTAAAAGTAGTTGTTGTTGTTTGAGTTTTAACTTTTCTACAATGTTTGTTCAATTAATACTTATGTTTTGTATTGCTCCGATTGTGTTGTACATTTTCTCTCTCTCTTGGACTTTGACTTGTATTTTTTTTCTGTTTGTTTGATTTGGTGTATGGATATATAATTAGGTATATGGTGGTGGTAATTGATATACTCTATATAGTCTATATAGTAATAATGTTATGTAGTGGATTAGATGTTTGTTTTTTTTTTGAAAATTTTAGATGCTATTATATTATACACTTGATCGACTTATTAATATAACATCTATATATCTTATAATTTATTGTAGTAGGAAATAATATATTGTATTGTGTATATATATATTTAAAAAAAAACAAAACTATATGTATAAGCAACAACTTCATGAAGAAGTTTCCTCTGCTGCCGCTGCCTTCTTGTTGAATTCTCCTAATAACTGTGCAGTTTACAGTTTTGCAGTGCATTATTGGCATTGGTTGTGGCCTGTGGAAGAGCACAGTATTTAAATTACACCTTGACCTACCTACACGCAAATAGATTGTGCGGTACTTGATAATTTTTTTTTTTACTTTTTTTTTAATCTCTCCTTTCTCTATATATCTCTCTATATTTTCTACGAAGAATGACACACAAAAACCAAATTACTGCTACATAATAATATACCTTATAGTCCTATTATAGCAGTAGTTGTGCGGTTGTAACCCAAACACTTTTTATTATACATTAACACATTTTGTTCACATACAAAAATAAAAAACGCTCACGCCTTTCTTAATATTAGAGTAACAATAGGGATTTGGATATCGATATCGATATCGATGTCGGATCTCGAGTTAAAAAACAAAAGAAAGCTATACTCACACACTCTTGTTCTAAATTTGTCAAATTTTTTTATATAGCTTTTAATTTTCTTTTAATTGAATTTTCTTTATGCAGTTCTATTCTTTTAGTTTTGCTTTTTTTCCTCTTCGTCACTGTATAGAGTATAGATCCATGTACATAATTTATTTTAATTTATTTTGGTTATGATATTTTTGAGTTTTGAACCGAAGTAATATCATTGTCAAATTTGGTTTTCTTCATTTTCCATATTATGCTCAGAGAGAGGCTTTGTGTGAGGAAACTTGAAGGATTTGAATTAAGTTAGTAAATTATTTGTACAAAAAAGGGGTTGATCGTTACTGCCTTTGACAAGTTTACCTTGACATTCTCACATTTTACATAGTAAAATTCAAAGTAAAATATAATTTATAAAATATACATATGTACATTTAATATTAATAAGAGAAAAAAAAAGTAAAAAAGACATGGATTTTGACTCGGAAAAATTTAAATAACTTGAATCAGAGTTCAAATTCCAAATCAGGAGTAATTGCCATGTACGCCAGCCTGCTTTTGTGCCGATATCAAAAACCGGATTGAAAAAAAACATGTATGTCTTATCAAATCCTTTTGCTTATGAATACAAAATTTTTGCTATAATAATATATTATTATTATTCTCTATATATACTAGTTGTTGACTTTATTCTGTAGTAATCGTGCTCGTGCTCGTGCTCTCGTAATAATTGTGAGCGTAGTAGTATCACTATACTAAAATATATTTGACAATAATTAATTAATATGATAATCATGAGTTGCCATTTATTTATTAATTTGATTGTTTTTCATAACCTTCTCAGCATTATTCTTCTTTATGACCGTCACCGTTACCCTTTACCTTTACCTTTGCCCTATACTCGTTACCCAGAAATCCAGTGCTATATGAAAATAACTTGCGCATACCCAGCTTTTCTTGCTATCATCATCATCATCAACATCATCATTATCAAAAATATGATTATATTTTTGATTTTTTATTTTGCGTTATTATGATTTGAATTAACTTAATTCTTATGAGCCCGGGGCCCGAATATTTTTTTTTAAATAGAGGGATATAGTAATAATAATAGTAATAATAGTAATTTGATAACGTATCGTCCTCGTTGTTGTTCTTGTTCTGTCGGGCTTCATTACTTTTTACTAATTAAGTTTTACACAGTGCATATATCTGGAAGTTGTCCATATAGTCTAATATTGGAGCTACAATGCTATGTATATAGAGAGAAAAATTGACTCTGCTGATGACTCTTAAACTTTTACTATATAGAAAGACAGAAACAGACAAATTCCCTGCTCAAATTCGTCACTCACATCATTAATTAGTTTGAAAAACAAAAATCCTTACTACTCAATTTGCTATACTCCGCTTCAGATCTGCTTGGAATGTTGGCAATAATCTATTTTCCGTATGAGATTCCTCTATGCGCATTATAACCTTTACTATATACTATCACACAACAAATAGCCGTAATAATAATACTAATGATAATATGTTCTTTTTGTGTACTTTTTTTTTTATTTTTATGTATTTTAATCTTAAACTATAAATATTGTTAAGAGTGCGCCGCGCTAAGGCTAAAAAGCAATACGCAAAAATGCTGTCTATTCATATTCCATAATAATAATATATTTAAAGTACTCATATCAATTATTTTGATTACTGTTGTCTGGCATCTTTATTTTTCTTTTTTTTTCGTTGTGTGTGATCGATAGAAAAATATTAATTTTTAAAGCCTTCATTTATTTTCTTCTTAACACTTGATTCTCTGTTCTATTTGACTGTGCCATCTTCTTATTATATTGTACACGATAACATTCCCTATCCTACAATACGGATGGGGAGAATGCGCTATAATAATGGTAATAATAATGTAATTTTGTAATTTGATAATTGTGCTGTATAGTAAGAGATCAAAAACTTTGCTAAAATACCAATGCCCAAGCCATAGCCATTGCCAAAGCGTAACAAAAAAAAAACACCGTCTTATTATATTTTTGTCTATATACCAATTAATAGAAAAGCTGTTTGTGCTATTTAACTATATGCAAAAAGTTGTGAGCAGATCTGAGGTGGTTCTTGTTAAAGTGTTCTATAGTTTTATTATGCATTTTTCCGTTGTGATATAATAATTATTATAAAATTCATTTTGCCTTTTTCGTCAAGCATTTTTGGCTTCTTTCCTTGCTTACGTATACCATACCATACCAGGTTGAGATTATCAAATAAGTTTTGTAGTGTATATATATATATATATTTAATCTTATTTTATATTTGAAATGACTCTGATTTAATTATATATATATTGAATCTCCTTCTTGAACTATATACTATACGTTATTTCTATATTGGTTATTACAAATGTATTATTTCAAGCTTTTGTTTTCCTTCTTCCTCCTTGTCTTTGTCTTTCTGCCCATTTTATAATTTGGAAGCCATCCCTGAAGTTTTGTATTATAGGAGGTACTCTTGAACTAGGTACTCTACTACTCATGAGGCACATAATATATTTACGCCTCTAACTATACCCACTCTGTACAGGGATAATGTTTATAGGGACAGTTGAAACAAGTTCATAAGTACGACTGTATATATCTGTAATTATGGTCGTCGTCTTATCGTTAGCTTCATGTCTCGTCTCGTGTTTTTGTATGTCTGTGTGTGTCTCTGTTTGAAATTGTGTCTCTGCTTCCCCTCTCTTCTATCTATACCTTCTCATTTCAGCTCCAAATCCAAATCCAATTCCAAGGAAATATTGTAGTGTAAATTTAATAATGACGTAACGTAGCGACAGCTCCGTCGTTCTAACAACTCCAACTGATTCGATTGTCCCCATAGCCCATATAATTATAATTACTCCGAGTTGGTCTGAAAGAAAAAACACTGGAAATATTTTATGGATTTCTTCTTCCTTTTATTTCGTTATCTTGACAAATGTGCAGTGCTGTATTAATATAGTGCCTAGTAATAATTATAATAACAATTATGAATACTATTCTCTGTATTATTTATATATATATTTGTACTCTACACAAAAAATATTGGTTGGTGATTGCAAGCTGAATAAGTAACCTTACGTAAATTCATGATGATGAATAGTGAATAATATTATGTATTTAAGTGTGTATTATAGTTTTATATGACATGATTGAATTTCGAGCCAATTTGTGTAATATTGTGTGACTACTATCCATAAGGTGTAAGTAATGTTATAGACTTGGATTTTCACTCTCCACCTCCATCCAAGTAGGTACTACTTACTACTAGTACTACTACATACTCATGAATTATTGTGAGTGTGGATAATTTTGAGAAATCATGAATGTTTTGAGCAGCGTAGTAGTGCTCAAACTGCCTGAGTCAGGAGTATAAAGGAGTATGTATGATATGAGTCGCTCATAATCATAAGCATAAATAATATTACGGGGACCTTTTACCGTAAAAAAACACGTCTCTAAGGTTAATTTTATGTGTAACTCGCGCTATGTAATATTCGTAAATTATACCAGTTTGAGCTCGTAGCTACCTTTTAAACAGGCTGTAGTGTATAGATCGGAAAGTGGAGTGCAGTGTAGTTGTGTGTATAATATTCTGGGAGCTATAGGATATTATTATACAATTTGATTCTACATATTTATGCATTATTATTGTCATGTTTCCCATGCATATAATGGGGAAAAGCTTTTTCTTTGTTTTTTTTGTCTGCTAAATATATTTACATTTGCTAATAATATTATTATTATCATCAATATTGCATTAGAAAAAATACTGTTGGTCGTTTTCGTTCTCGTTTTCGTTCTGGTTCTAGTTTTATAATACTATATCATTACTCTCCATGTCTCATGCACTTGACGTTCCTCCGTCGCCGTCACTCCTCGCTCGCTCGCTCGCTCTTCGTTCCTCTCCGTTGTTGACGTTGCTCAAGCTGGAGTGGAAGGAAATTCTAGTCTAATTTGTAGTAATAATAATTATTGTATTTGTAAGCCTCAAAGCTATATCAGTAGTCATAGTCATAGTCATAGAATTTTATTGCATTTCTGTATGTGGAGCTCATATGCGAGCCCCGACCTCATGTACGTAGGAGGGAAGACACTATAACTGACTAGTGAGTGTGAGCCGTCTTTTGACTGTGTGGTGTGTGTAGTATTATCTGTATAATATGTATATAGATGTTGCTCGACGGAGAGATGCTCCTCTCGTCGTCCCATTCTGATTGTAATGATACCCACTAAAAATAATGAAGCGCCTACATGTCTGTAGCGCACTCATCCTCGTATGTGGTGTTCAGTCCTTGTCGTTACTAGTCGTTTAGTGTTCCTGTTGTTGAGACAATGAGGGGGGTGAGTGTATGTCGTCGTCGTCGTCGTCGTCCGGAGACGGAGACGCAGAATATCAGTAATGCAGACATTGGCCCTTCTCATGATGATACTAATTTGATGTGTACCTATTTTGATCTTGTTTTGAACTGGGAGAAAGTTAAAACGATAATAACATAATTTGAAGCCGTAGAATTAGAGTATTAGGGAGTATAAGTAAATAAGTAAAGTAAAGAAAAGGAAGCAAGCTGCTCCTGCCGGAGAGCTCCCGCCCTCCTCGTATCATAATATATTTGAGCTGTTCTAAGCTGTCTTTCCGTTATTACTGTTCCTGGTCCGTATTGCTAAGTTGTGGCGGTAGTGGTATCGTGCTGGATATCGTTTCCCTCCGTCTCTGTCGGGAACTGTACGGAAGGTACCTACCTACTTACATGGCAGTCCTACGTTGACCAGAGGAGAAAGAGAGTGAAATGTGGAATAACCATTTTGTATTTCGTATTTCCATACACACTCAACTCGGCGAGACAGAGAATTCGAAGGACGAGCCTGAGTGTAAGTAGCTCCTCTCTAACTCTGGGTTGTGGCTCGAGGAGTCAAGTTAGCTTTATCAGTATCAGCATAAATACTGATATAAAAAGGTAGGTATATCAGTGTACTGTATACTGTGTGGCGTCGTCCTCCTCCGCCCGTACATTGTAGATAGGCATCGCGCTCCTTTCCTCGAGAATGCTGACTGAGGTGGGCATTATATGGAGTATCCTCAGATTTTGAGCACTACAATATTATGTCGGGACCTACGTCTAGTGGTGGGTAGCTTACTTCCAAGAGGCGAGGGTCCTTGAGGACGAGGACAGAGGAAGAAAGCTAATGTGAGCTCCAGTTCCAGTTCCAGTGCCAACTCCAGTTCCAGCTCCAGTAGTCCGTATGTACGGCAGAGTGAGTAGCAAGTGTGAGTGGGATAGGGCGAGGACTCCTCTAATTCTCTATACTGCAATAACCATAGTAGTGGAGTCGGAGTCGTGGTGGCGGGTTCAAAGGAAAGGAGCGGGTGCGTAATCGGGGGGAAAACTCTGAAATTTCCTGTCTTTGTTTACTTATGCCTCGCCTCACCCTGTCCTGTCTACTGTCTGCCTCCCGTACTCTCTCCTACACAATGCCCGTTCTGTAGACTGGAGACTCTAGACGTGGACTAGTCCTGAGCATGTAGTCTCCGTAGTCCGTAAGCCCTGGCTACATAATAATAATAATAGTAATAATACGAGAGCTTTGGTTTTTGTAATCGCAATCGTCGAGAAGCTAGAAAGTGGGAGCTCGTTCTGAGCTAGAGACTTTAAAAGTCCACGACTAAAATATAATGCAACATATGTTGAGAAACATAAGTTAGTGGGACTGTGTGTTTGTGTGTGTGTGTGTGTGTGTGTGTGGAGTAAGTGCAGCTGTCTTAGTGGTTCGTGTACTCCTGTAGTTACATACTGCGACAACAGAGACGATACATGCCGCACTACTACACTCACACTCACTGAACTCTCTCTCTCTCTGTTTCGTAGCTTCTTCTTTTCCGTCGACTTTGACTATTAGTCCGCTCCTGCTTCCTCGTCCTCCAATGTGCAGTTCTCCTACTACTACTACTCTAGAGTTACACAGTCCATATAGGTATTCCTATTATGATATGACGCAGAAAAAAACAGATGGATACTCATATCTAGTTTACAGTGGTAGCTCCTCTCTCCTCCACTCGTCTCCACTGTGTAGACGACTGAGCGCGCCCGATATTTTGTTTTCGCCACCAGTGGTGCATATAATGGTATAAGGATATAATTATTGTCATTCCTTATTGTTTCTTCTTCTGTGGCCGCGTAAGTGAGGGAAATGGTATTATTTAATGCTCTTTTTCACCATTTCTCTCTCCTCCCTCCCGCTACTTAAATACAACTCTTCTTCTGAGCCGGCAAAATAGTGGAAAGCGCCCAACTTTAGTAGCAATTACGTAGTGCAAAATGTAATTCTTATGGGATGGCATGGTTTAAGCTTTTACACATGGAGTCAGAGTTGTGGAGTCAAGAGGGGAGAGAAGTTCTTCCGAGTCTTCGAGAAGAAGAAGAAGAAGAAGACGAAAGCAAAAAAAATAAAAAAAAGAGAGAAAAAAGAAAGAACGAAACCAGTGGAGGTGGTTTTTTTATGCCCCTTTTGTTATTAATAGTTTGTTCCCTCCGTTTTCATGGTTGGCTATTTCTGATTATGCTTCCCTTTCCATTCGATTTCCAACTTCAACTCTATTTCACTCTCTCACACACACAACGACACAACCAGAGTCCCAGAGCTTTTCCTCTCTCCGTGAGCTCTCTAAGTATATGTTAAGTGTGGCATTTAGTATTTAGGGGATTTTCCCAGTGTGTGTCGTATGACTGTACATGATTTCAAATTCGGAGATTCCAGGTACGTGCCGCTAAATACCATTGTCATGTTCCACGTCCGTCCATGTTGTATTTTATTTTTTGATGATGATGGTGGTGGTGGTGCGGTAGTAAGGTGGTTCGTGTGAGAAGTATTTGAATTTGAAATGAAACGTTGGTCAAAAAGTGGTTTCATTATTTCCACTACATTTTTTTTTGTCCTATACTGATTACGATTAGTCTCGAGTCTCGAGTCTCGAGAAAAATGTGGTGGATAAAGTGTAGTTTTGAGAGAGAGTAGACAAATAATTATGGAAATGGAGAGGGAGTACCTTTTGGTATGGACTCTCACATACATATGTTCCTAGCTCCATACTTATACTAATGTAGGCTTGACATACTAACCTAACCTGTCCATGTCTCCGCACACACGTCGTTGTTATTTACTTTTTCATTGGGAAGTTGAAGTCGCTCTTTTGTTGGCGAGGCTTGCGGCGGCTCTCTACTAGTAGTAGTAGTAGTAGTAGTAATAATTGGAATTGTACTTGTGCTGGAACTGGAACTGGAAAATTGTTTTATAAAAAAAAAGAGTTTTTTTAAGATTTGGATTTGGATTATGACTTTTGAGAGAGGGAACTATAAGTAAAGTTGTGTTGTTGGACGGAGTGCGGACTGTACAGAAATGAATAATTAGGAGTGAGAATTTATGACATATTGGAAAATGGAGAGGACTTGGAGCAGAGACAGATAATGGTTTTAATAACCTGCTACAATTAATTGTGTGGTGCTGCACTGGTATTCACAAGCTTGTCGAGAAAATGTTACACTTTGAATTAGAATTGTAATCATTTAATGTCTAATGATTTCCTCCGCTATAGACATTCCAACTATGCCAACATATGAGCTAATGGGAAATTCTTTCAAATGGTTAATGGTTTTTCACTGGCTATAAGTGTAGACAGAGCGGAGCCTACTAGTGGGGTGCTTGTGCTAGTTGCTCTCAGAATAGAGATTGCGATTAGTATTGCACACTGGAAGGAAGGACGGAATGCCTAATGCCTAGTGCAGTATTTAACAACAGAGCAACAACATGAGAGGGAGGAAGGTGGCTTATAGGTGGGTATAGGAATAGGCAGTCGTAGCGTAGGAAGGCAGATTGAGTAGAGTAGTGAGAGAAAAAAAAAGTATTAAGGTATAGTTTCAGTTTTGGTTTCGTCTCTTTTGCTTTTGACTCGCTTGACTCCGAGTCAGGGAACTTGTACTCTACTTGACTATGTAGTATGTAGATATTGTGTTGAGCAGGAGATATTATGCATTCACTGAATTCTACATTCACTCATTTCGCTCCATCCACGCTCTCTGGCTCTACGGTTCGGCTTCGGCTTTGGTTTCGGCTTCGAGTACGAAACGGTATTGCACCGTACTGCACTGACTGTACAGAGAGCGAGAGAAGAGTTGTCGTTCCTTTTGGTTTCAGTTGTGAAGTGGTTGTTCTAGCATGAAGGAAGTTTATACGGCGGATATTTTTAACCTCATCTCATGTCACGTCATTTCTTCCATTTAATTTAGACGAATTGGTTGAGCGTTGAGCCTCATTCGATTTGTTGCACATTCTATGTACATTCACTGAATTCAGAGGATTCCTTCTCAGCTTCTCGCTCCTCTCCTTAAGGATTTTTTTCCCCTTCTTCATGAAGCTTTTTATTAGTGGAGGAGGGAGCCTACTCAGAAATGCATATCATAATCAAGCTCGCTCTCTCTAACGGAGCGTTTCAATTCTACTGATTAGGATAAATCACAATCCATAGCTTTACGATTAGGAATTAGGATGGTGGGGGGGTTAGGCTGAGAGAACTGAGGATTAGTGAGGATTAAGGATATTGGACAGTGTGGAGCATGGAGCTCCCTCCTTAAATACACAGACCAGTGGAGGCCATAGGCAATCAGGGGCATATGCATAGAGCCACCACTTCCGGCTAGACAGCTAGAGCTTTGATTAATGCTGTATACAGAGTGATTGAGCTGAGACTCTGACTGCTTTTTGGTTCTGGCCAGAGTCGAGTCTCCTTTGCTATGCTACATGGTCTATGGTAGGGAAAGTAGACAGATACAGAATATAGGGAACTGTTGCCACTCAGTACAAGTACAACATACAGGAGCTATACAGTACTAGGCATTACTTTAGTGGCATTAGCCATTTCGCATTTGTCTGCATGAGTATGGATTTCGTCGATGGTTTTTCTTTTCCTTCTGGATGTCGTCACAGTTCAGAGCCATCCTATCTAGAATCTATAGCTGTGGAGTTTAGTCAGAAATTTTTTTTCATTCTCCTTCTGGAAAAATAGAAGGCTACACCCTATGGATTTCTTGATGTTCAGTCGTCACGGAGAGGCTGCTATCGTGTCGTATCGTATCCTAAAAGAGCCGTAGTTTACGTTATGAGAGGGATGTACCCAGGAGCATGTTAAGCTGTAATGCCCCGTGCTGTATGTACCTACCTAGTGTGGTGTGATGGAAGGCAGGCGTTCGTCTACTGCCATTGTGGCTCTGTCTGCACTAAGGCGACATCCACATCAACGTCGAGTATTTTTTTAAAATTGAAAAAATAAATTGAAAATGAAGATCTGGGTGGGTACGAGGAGGAGGAGGAGAGGTAATAGTGATAGTGCAGTGGAATGGGACGGGAGAGAATGTAGCTATAGGACTAAGTACGTACCTACCACGTGGAGGAAGTAAGTAGTGGGGCTAGGGAGAGTGCATAGCGGAACATGGACGGAGGAGGCTATGTATCGTGTTGAAATGTAATTATTGTGATTGGAGGAGACAGAGATAGTTTACTGACTGAGAAAAGTCAGCCAGTTGGTAACCTATAACCAGATTATGATGATTGTAATTTAGCTAACTGGCAGTTATTTGGAATGGGAATAGAAGCCTGGCCGCCTCACTATGGGGAAGGCTAATTATTTGGAGTGAGTGAAAGTGCAGAAAATATGATTATTTCGACAATTTTCCTCTGAGTCAATATATGAAAGGGAAGTCGTTGCCGTTGAAGACTCTGTGGGATGTGGATGGGAGAGGGAGATGATGGGTTGAGTTCCTTCGTGATATTAGGCGGAGATACGGAGGGAGGCTTCTCCATTGATTCCACCATTCAGTTAAAGAGAGTCTCAGAGGTACTTACGGGTCCTTTGCCGTCTAATCATCTAATTGTCAAGTCAATAGTCAATTCGTAAGGAAGGATGACAGGTTTGAGTCATGTGAATGTTTGGTGCGGTCTGTCTGTCTGTATGTGGTGTAGTTGGCTTTAGTGCTGGTACTGGTGTTGGTCTGAGTGTTGGGCTCGTTTGGGAGATGAGACGAGATGAGTATCTCTGCATCGTTGGTTTCCCTTTCGTTGTTTGGACTGGGACTTTTGGATACGTATGTATATGATGAGGAGGAGACCTCCTCTCCTCTCTCCACTCGTCCTGGAAGAGTTGGGAAAAGTTAGCTCGGAGTTGGGAGCGATAAGTTTGAGTGAGGCAGGAGGAGGAATCGTTCGTTTGAGTATCGGTTTGGATTTGCATAACAGCTGACTATGAGGAGAGATGAGTACATTGAGCTCAGAATTGAGTTAACATTCACATAAAATCGGATCGCTTAGCTCCCATTAGGCAAATTAGTTCTCCATCTTCCCTGGGCTGAGCAATTCCATATATTTCCTAAGTAATGTGTCTACTTCTAATTCTACTCCATCTACCTTCCACTACAATCTAGCCATCTACTCCCTAACCATGTATGACTCCCGTCCACCTTCCCTTCCCTCTTCCCTCGCCGTCTATCTCTCCTCTAAGACTAATAATACATATGTAGGTAGGTACCTACCTTGCTCCCGACTCAGAGTGCAAGGAGACATTCGCAGTGTGTAGACTGTGGGAGTGCAGGAGAGTGCAGGGCTAGAGCTGGATGTTGACAAGACTGACTACATTACTACATAGAACTAGGGAATTCCATGTATGAATTTCCACGAAAGTGCATTACGATTACAGCGACTAGTTTCCCTCCGTGTTCCTCACTCTCATGAATCTCATTCCCTGTTTGTGTTTTGGGAGAGAGGAGTGAGTGGGAGTAGTGAGTATCGTCGGTAGACACTCAAGTGCCTCCTCACATAGTCAGAGTGCAGCCGAGTAGGTGATGCTCACTTGCTCAAGCTCAATTGTATTCTCACCCTTTAGAAATTGTAATATTTTTTAAGGAAGACTTTTTCCTCAGTAGTAGTTGACTCTGTGGATGCGGCTCTGTAGATTAGACGGTCCTGGACCCGGTCCCGGTCCTGGCTCTCCTTCTGATTGCGATAACGAGGCTGCAAAGGTAGATTCAGTAGATTGGGTCCTTGGGTTGATTTTGGGTTTGGATTCGAATTCAAATTTTGGAGTAGCTGCAAGTGTATTTTGCGAGTGTCTTGGTGGTGATGGTGGATGGTAGTAGGCTGAGGTAGTCGGATATACGGATATAGGGAGATAGGGAATAAGATACATTGATAGAGTGTGTAGATTTGAAGGTATGCTACATAGGAGCTATACTCTGTTCCTGCTCGAGACTCGAGAGAGAGAGAGATGCTTTCGACTTTGGCTGCACGAGTCCTCCTAAAACCCATCCTACACGTCTGTATAAACATGAGCACATGAACGTGTAATGGATAAGGATAAATGGAGAGAGAGAGACGGAGACAGGGAGAGATGGGAAGCATGTCGAGTTGTATTCCAAAAAGCACAAATAGGCAGAGGAAAAATGGGATGAGTGGTGTGTAGAGGAGATGCTCCAAGTTTTTCGTCGAGATTCTCTCTCTCTCTCTCGCTCCTTCCTTTTTGCTCTGCTCTCGACTCACTCTCCATTTCCATCCATGGAAGCCGATGCCGTTGTGAGGTGAAGGCAGGAGCGACGCTGGAATTGGAGACTGTGGAGAGGGACAAAAGGAGTGCTCAGGAAATGCCTCACACTCACTACTACTACTACTGCAGAGAATTGGAAGTCGAATTCGAATTCGAATTTGACTCGGGAGTTTGAGAGCTGTGACTCTGGAATGAGCCTCTTGCCCTCCTCTGTTGTGCCCTGTGTTGTACAGCATATAGGATATTCAAAGCGAGAGCCATATTAGGTCCGTTTGTTCCAGTTTTACAAACATGAATAGCTTCAGTCACTACTACTATGTACTCCCAACCAACGACTCGTACTCCCATGATTTCTTCTTCTACACCGAGAGGCACACAGTATCTTGTTGAGTGTACCTCACATGCCTAGTTTGAAAAACACTATAGACACTGACTTTGGCTCTGGCTGGAAAGTTCCCTTCCTCTCTGTCTGTATGTAGAATCTAGAATGTAGACTAAGTGCTGTTTATTTGAAGGTTGTCGGTGGGAACTGTCAAGTCACTAAAGTATCTATTTAGGACACAGGGAAAAGATCTTCACTTCTCTCTCTCTCTCCCTCACTCTCCTTCCAGTCTCCAGTCTCACAAGGGCTCGACTAATACAATTAACAATGACGGACCTTCCCATTTATTTTCATTATCTTTTCCTTCCCTAAGTAATTTCATGCTTGAGTCCAAATCGTGTAAGAAGAGAGAGAGAGAGAGAGAACCTTCACTTGTCATACAGTTTATACAGTCACTGCTACAATCCCCAAAAAGGAAAACGAAAAACGAACGATTAGTTTCTTTCTACTTAATTATGACTTTCGGTGGAAGGAAACGTAAATTCTGAGGAATGTCGAGAGGAAATATTTCAATACCTCTATACATATACCATATACACTCCATACTCCGTTCCCGGTACCGGTGCCGGTGCCGGTACCGGTGCGGGTGCAGAGCTCATTTTCTCTTTTTCCCGCAGTACCTACAACCCACGTAGGTAGGTACCTTTGTGTACATACTCCTTCCAGTCAGTGGCAACCGGGAGGACTAACCAAATCAGTCTATTTTACATATTTATAGAGGTAGTTCCGTTGTTCCGTACAGTTGGTAGTGTTCTCTTGTACTGTGTAAGGAGACATGAAAGTTGGGAAATTAGAACAATCACGTCCGTGGAGGGCGGAGAGTCTCAGTTACACAATTCAGAATTTCGAATTCCGATCCGATGATTTCTCAAAACTTACAAATGCATAACGACGGTAGGAGAGACGAGAGAGACGGTAACGTCTTGAGTTGAAGCCCAAGGGCTTTGCCTACCTTATGGTAAAATATCAGTAGGTACCTAGGTATGTTAGTTATGTGTTGTGTCTACACCGTCAACTCCGGCCGCGCTGCTCGTGTATTATGTGCCTCGTCTTCTTCACCCACCTCGCCTCCGCTCCACACAGATACAGATAAAACCATGTTATATGCCCTGTTATATGAGGACTCTCCGCTCTGTCGTATGTACATCATTGTACTTTATGACTATGGGATGGAGATGGAGGAATGTAGCGAATACTTTAAGTTGTCCCACAAAAAACAAAATGACTCATTCAGCTTTTTCATGATGTGCGCACTTAATTTCAGAGGATGAGCTCTGGAATGGAAGCTTACATTGAAATGTACAGATATCCAAGGAGCACCATCTATTCTTATAGTTGTGTTCCAAGAGATTTCTTCCTTTTTTTTTACCCCCAACTATTTTTTTTTATATTTCTTCGTCGTCGTCGTCTCCGCCGCCGTCGTTTCTTCTCCTTAGATTCTTTTTCTTCTTCTTCTTCTTTTTCTTCATCTAATCAGATTAGATAAGATGAGATAATGTTCACTCGTGCACACATAATACAAACGGACTTTTGAGGTCGCCTACTTAAGCAACCGTAAATTGTATGGAGGAGAACATTCTTTGACAGCTACGAGAATGCAGTAGAAAATTAATCGCCTCCCATAAAGTTTCCTGCCGTCAATATATTAATATAATGACAATCTTGTTATATTTTTAGATAAATTCATATTATTTTTTTTTCTCGTCTCCCATGTATCTGTGCAGTCCCTCACGTAGATTTTTATTACTCCTAAACAAATGTCTCTTCCCACCCCACACTCTTGCTTTTATTCCACGCTCTTCCACGTCTCTAGTATTTACTATAATATATCATCAAGATACAACATCCCAACTCGTTATATTCTCTTTTGCAAAAAAAAATCATCATTGAAATTATCGACTTGAGCTGTATAGCTAAAGCCAAAGCCATTCATGTTCTTTTTAAAGTCTGGATTTAATAGTTTTTTTTTGTTGGAATGTACATAAAACTATATATAATATTATTATTACTGCTTTAACATTTCCAATTAAAGATTGGAGATATTATTAAGATGATATATCTTCTCAGGTCCCGGTGCACCTACCTACGTAATTATCTTTTTTTTTGTTAGGTACCTTAGGTAGGTAGGTAGGTTATATTTATTTGATACTCTCGTGAAAAATCCCGTGATAAACTAGCACAATATCTCATCCCAGTTTGAGCTTCTTAACTCACCTATAAATGAGATAAAAAGGTTAAAGTTGAAATTAAAATTATAGCAACATTCCACGGAAATTTAATGCTATTCAGTTGTTTTAATTCGTACTGCAGTTGTACACCTAGAAATAAATTAAGATGTTAAAAAAAAAAGAAGGAAAAAAAGAAATGTTATTGATATGGCTCAAGGTGCACACTGCTAATACCTCTATCTACTGTCCATACTTATTGTGAGATATGTGTCAAACAAACCATTATATAGTGAAATAACTATATATGTATTTTGCGCACTTATAGTGCACCTCTATGGATTTGGAAAGATTGAACAGTAAACAAGTTAATGGTTCACTACGTTTGACGTTATAAATCTCTTGAGCGCCCTTTTGCAATAAACTCGTGTCAGTCCTCTCTTCCTACTGGTGCTGGTACTGGTTGAGGAGGGAAGCCATGAAGTCATGGGGAAAACTAAAGTGTTTTTGAACATGTTAATCTTAATGGTTCATGCTTAATGCTAAAGTTAAAGTTAACACACAACACACACACACTTTGGTATTGGTCTTACACATCAATCCACACACACACCCAGCAAAAATTGTGACTTCTCAGCTGCTCATTGTGTTTGAAAGGCTCAAATTTATGCTTAGACGTTTAGCTGCTTTATGTCAGCTTGCAATCACAAACAAAGGGACAAAAAATAATATTGTGTAGTAGTCCGCAAAAGTCTCAGAGTCGAGAGAGAGAGAGAGAGTACACACAGGCTCAAAATGAATGATACAGCTCCAAAAAAAATGACTGAAAGCTGTGTTTAGATGTAGAAAAAGATTGAAATAATATCGGGGGGAAAATTAGTTCTTTTTTTTTGTGTGAGTTTTTTTTTTACTTTCGTAACTTTTTTTTTATCGTTGCTTGAATCTAAATCATAGAAATAATGTGTAGTCTACTACTCCTACTACATACCCGTAATATGTAGAAACAGAAAGTTTCATGTTTTTTTGTGTGTCCCCTCTCTTGCTATATCATTACAGAGCATCGTATGTATGCACATAATATCTACTATTATTTCCTATGTTATTACTCATATTATTATATACTGATATATATCTATAGGGTAACCGTTACAAGTTTGTTTTTTTCTTCCCTTTCTCTCTCTCTCTCTCTCTCTCTCTCTCTCACTCGTTTAGTTTTATTTTTACTTTTACTCCACGAATTTACCCATTTGCCATTGTGCTCGTTTTCGTTTTCGTTTTAGCTTTGCGTGTTGTCTTGTACTTGTCGTCGTCCTCGTCCTCGTCGTTGCGTTATCCTTATTAATATTAGATTAGATTTTTCTTGTCCAGTCCGCTCGGCCCGCTCGTCCACAGAATGTCCAGCTCTCATTCTCATATATAAGTATCAGTCAATATAACAAAAGGGAGGAACATAGAGAACGATGAGGGGAAACTTATTACTTGCGGAGAAAAAAAAATTACAAATTATGTATAAGAATTTTCTGTCTCCTAAATGCCTAAATCATAATGATAATAATATGAGGATGGAGCATTAGCAAGTATAGAAAGAAGGAGCAAAGAGGCAAAGCAAAACAAAACCAAAAAAAAATTAATAATTTGCTTTTAATTCATTTTTAATTAAAGTAATCTTGGAGCCCTTATCATTTTATGTCTTATTACTTCTTTAATTTCAAAATGCCTTCATTTTTGGTTTGTTTGTCGTCTTCGTCTGGGAATAGAAATATATCTTAAGTAGTAGGAGGAGTAAAAAGGATGGGGAAAAAATGAATGTAGAATAGAGGATTTTCATGTTGTTCACTACGTTAGAATTACTTGTATACTGTTATATCATCGTCATGGTCATCATCATCATCGTCTTTTCTGTTACAGAAATTATTTATACAGTTTTTTACCTATATACTTACATTTTAGCTTTAGTTGTATTTTTGTAGTTTTTGTATATTTGCATTATTGCTTGTAAATTAAAGTAGAAGTGCTATCATCTCTGTAGTATGCGTGTTGTCTATTATGATTATGATATATTTTGAATATTTTCTTTTTTGACACAATAATAATAGTAATAATAATGTTGGCAACTTATATAGAGTACCTATATATATGGAGCAAACTCATCTTCCTATATAGTTGTCTTCATTTTTTTTTAAGTTTAAATTTTGTTTTTGTCTTACAAAATTAGGCATTAATTTTATAGCGTATACTTTACTTACTTAAAGGAAACCTCTCTTCTTTACCTCTCTCTTGTTGATATTTGAATTTTGCATTTGGATTTGTTTTGTTATACAAAAATTACGTTCATAGATATTTTAGTATTATACTTTTTACTACAAACATAATATCATGCTGTATAGATAGCCTTGGTCTTGTACATAATATATATACTATTATTATTTATACCGTCGTAACTCGTAACTGTTGTTGGTGATTGACACTATGTTTTAGCCATTATAGCTTTGTACAAATATATCTAAAAAAAACAAACAAAAAACAAAATGAATATTATTATATAAATATCTATATCTATATATGATTACTCTATTTAATGATATATATATACTTTTTTTAAAAAATCTTAGCCTTAGCTTTTATTCTTTCAACTTTTGAACTTTGAAAAAAAAATATTTCACAAAATAAACAAATAGTTTTTTTTCTCTCTCTCTCTATCTCTTTCTATCTTTTTTTATCTCTCTCTATCTTACCTATCTGTATTGTTGTAATAATAAATCATCTAAAGTTAAGATTTATAGAGGCAATGAATTAATCGGATCATTCGTATAAATGTTTACAGTTGCTGGACACCCTCCCGGTGTACATCGATTTTAAGTGGAGAATCATCTGCAAATCTCTGCTGTCCAGTCTCTGGAGCATTGTAAGTGAACACACACACAAAATACATAATAACCAGAAGAAAAAAATTCTTTTCGTGTATCGTGTACTTATAAGTCCAGCCAGATGACGTAATACTTTTCAGCTGTACAGATAGAAGCTTTTCATGTATATCGAGTAGAATAGAATAGGGATGTCGAGGTCTGAGGTTGACTAACTATGAGATAGAAGACAGTCTCTCGCTCTGTGTGTATTGGTTAGGTACTGTACTTTTGTACTCAACAATGTTGAATGAAAGGGGAGAGAGAGAGAGAGAGAGAGAGAGAGAGAGAGAGAGAGAGAGAAGAATGAGAGAAAAAAACACTTATCTTTTCATTGTGTCTGTCTATATTAGGTATTTCTTTTAACCTCCCACATTTCCTCATTGAGTTGAGCCAGAGCCCAAAACCAAAACCAGACTCTCGGGATTATTACGTGAGCTAACTAACATTTAGCATGTGAGAGTGGAGCATCTACATACTACAGAATGTGAACATTTGATCCATGAAAAGGATGCAGATATAATAATTTAGTGTGGTTAATCCAATCCAGTTCACCTTATGTGTGGCTCATTTCTCTCTCGTTTGTTGTGGGTGTCGTTCTCTCTCTCTCGCTCTTTGTCAATGCAGTGTGTTCCGTGGATGTGGATGTGGATTGCAGTGAAGTGCAGTCCGTGTCCATATAAAATAGCAGACATAGACCAGGACCAGTACCAGACGAGACGAGACTCGGCCGAAACCCAAACTGAGGCCGATATTATTATTATTACTATATACTATGATTACTATAGTATGTACGACATTACGTTTGTGGTGGGTGAGGAGGAGAGTATCGTTTTCGTTTTTGGATTCGTATTCGTATTCGTAATTTGTATTCCTAAATTCGCGTATATGGTCGATTCCAGATAAAACGTCCGCCGTCTAAAACTAAAACTCCTATAACTTGTAACTCTTTTATAAGACGTGAAAGGTTATTGAACTCTAACCTTTTTCAACTCTGTATTATTTTTTTTTCGTCTTCTCATGGCGATGATCTAGCCTCGGCTTGCTATCCATTTCCATATCCATACACGGCCACGGTGACGATGACGAGGACGAGGACGACGACGAGTACGGCCATGTGAAAAAGGAATGTAGTGCCCATAGTGTAGCCAGTGTTGGGCTGTATGTATGTGGAGTGGAGAGAGAGAGAGAGACGCTGGGGTAGTAGTAGAAGTAGAAGTCGTTAAATAATATGATGATTGACGGAAACCACGACTTTCCGGAGTAAAGTAGCTGTTGTAGTTAGCCATTGAAAGGTTTCATTACATTCTATCGTGACTAGTAGACTTTCATGTAATTCTCTCGGTCTAGATTTTGAGGGAGAACCACCTGGAAAAAAAGAATTTTTTCCTCCACCATAGTACCATACCAGCCAGTGTTTAGCTCCCTGAGTCGTCGTTCAGTGTTTGTCGGTTGTCGTCATGCATGTGCCGTACTTACTGCTTACACTCGCTCCTTTCCTCTCGCGTTTACCTTTAAACCGTCGTCTCAGAATTGTCTCCAATGGGCATAGCATGCCCAGCCCAAGTCTAAACTAGTGAGTCCAAGGAGTGTAGGTATAAAATATGTGTACTAGGAGAGGTACTGAGTACGGAGAGAGCCCAGTGCTTTTACCACGACCACGCTCGGGCACTGGCATGGTGTGGCATGACATGGCCTGCCAAATGTATCTCCAAGATAAGTCACGAACCAAACTATCACTAAGTATCTCCTAAAAAGTTGAACTATATTATGTTGATGAAAAAAACACTGTTTTTTTTAGAATTATAAAATTCGATTTACTTTGGAAATGGAGCTTTTCGAGTTTGGATTTGGATTTGGAGTTGGGGGCCAAAGTAGCAAGTTTAAGAATTAGAAAAGACTATAACAGTTTACAGTAGCTTTCCTTCACATTTTTTTCCCCTCTCTGTTTTTTTTCTCGTCGTCTTCTCCTTTTCGTCGTCGTCTTCTTCTTCTCCTTCGTCTCTGAGCTGAATGAGTGAGAACATTGTTATGAGATGTGAGTGTATTAGTAGAATTATATATGGAAGTACCTGTACATGTGTAGATAGTAGATGGGAAGGGGGTAACATATAGGACATAGCATGTGGCTGTCGATTTGGATGTCGACGTTGGATGTGTAGGTATATCTAATTATACGGTTAGAGACGGAGTTAGACACGCCATGGAGAAACTCCAAGTTTTCAAAGAGAGTAGTCCGTATTCCGTATGTACCTACCTTACATCATCTGTATGCTTGTGGAGGCTATAATGCACTCTGTGTGGACTACTCACTCCTGAATGTGTAATGCACCCAGCCTTACATATGTACCTAGGTACACTCCATTTAGTTTTCCTAGGCTCTATTTTGTGTGTGTGTGCAGTTTTGTCCGTACTCTATATTACGTTCATTGTGGATTGGGCGATGCAGTATATCCATACTTATCTGCACTGAAGGAACATTCCATTTCGTGTCTCATTTATTAGGCTATTCTTGAGTTTTTCAACTTTCTAAATAATGTACTGCGAGAATTAACAATTCCATTGAGCAGTCGGCGTGGGGAAGTCGTAGTTAGAATGAGAGTCCTGGTTTTGGAGTCCGCGTGGACTGGACTGGTGGACTGGACTGAACGACGTGAGCTTCAAGGAACATCAATCGACTTGGTCCGTGCAGGTATCTGCATTCATATCAGAGAGAGAGAAATACTCAAATGCCGAACCGAGCGTGGATCATGTGGACACAATAGAAAAATAGGAGTAGCATGCATGGGAGAACTTAGAGTCAGTCCGGTAGCCAGAGAGTCCAAGCTCCAGATAAAAGCAGTAATGAATATTTTTAGCAACGAATGTTTTTATGATGGGCTGTATAGTTTGGAGCCGTCGTATAGTATGATTATGTAGTATGCAGTATAAAGTTGGTATTAGGAGTGGGAAATAATATAATTCCATATGTAACCTCCCTACCCATATTATATGTATGTAAATACCGTATTATTTCCACCGGTCTACAATAAATTCACAATCGGAGTCGTCGTCGTCGTCGCTCTCTGTGCACAATCACTATTATGGCAGTGGCATGACATGGCATATGGTCTGGTACTGGTACTGGTCGAGAACGCAATTGCCATTATATTGTAGGCGACTCCGTCCATGGAGTGTGAAGGGAGGGAGATATGCTTTAGCAAAAAAGGAAATGATTTCAAGACAATAAATTAGGTACTTGGTACTTTTTAGGATTTGTCGTGCTTTCATGAGTATGAGACGGAGCGTCGTAAAGTTGTTTCGTTTGTATGCTCTTCACCTAAAGCCTTCAGTCTACATCAAGTATCAAGTGTGATATGTGTTATGTGTCCCTCGCTCACTATGCCTATACAGTATAGTCCGTCCACGTCGAGCTGTGTCCATGTCTCCAATAACTTTCCTCTATGTAGTACATGGCTCCCAGGTGAAGAGAGGGAGACAAGAGTTTTGAATGAAAGAGCTACAAAAACTGAAATGATGAAATGTGCTGGAGGGGGAGGAGAGAGTTGAGAAAGGTTACAGTTACATCCAGAAGACGCTTCATTATCTATATTTAGTCTGGCTGGAGTTTTCTTATGGAAGCATACAGGGCGCAGTCACTCTGGATCTTGTCTGAGTTTAAAACTAGTGAGCAATCTATAATATGTAATATATGTGTCAGAAGTGAGGAGCTCTTATTTTTTGGTTGTTCTTTCTAGTTTTGGCTTTGGCTTTGGCTTTGGTTTGAACAGATATATATAGGAGACATGAGGAAATGACAGTGAGGAATTTCGGAGATTTTTGAAAATTAAAACTGTTCATTTTTATAGTTGTTTTTATTCTCTTTTTCCCCAGGAAATGTCAATCCTGCAACAATTAAACAAACAACGGAATTCCGAGTGACTTTTAGTGACAGTAAAACCAAAAAAAAAAATGTAATGCGTTGCACAGTAATTGAGATGGACCGAGAGAGCCACGTGTGTACATTCATATATAAAGTTGCCCGTATGTGTGTGTCTCTAACTGGTTCGTCTTCTTCTTCTACTACTACTACTACTACTACTCCTACTACTACTACTACTATACTACTACTACATACTACTACTAATTCTTCATTATGTACACCAGAGCAGCGAGAGCCACAACGACACAACTATTCTACGGACAGAGACTCCTACTACAACTACTCTTCATCTACACAACTACAGAATCTTGAGAAATATAGTGGTACTCGTACCGAGACCGACTCCTAATCCGGACTCCGGTACCGGGACCCGGACCGGGACCGGGACCGAGACCGAAACCGAATCCGAAACTGATACCCGTCCTCATGAGCAGAGACTATATCTATATACCTACACTGTATATATACAAACATATAAACATCCACACACAAACATCCACAATCTACTGTGAGACAAAATCAACCTTCTCCTACAAGGCTACACAGCAAGGAAAGTGAAGGCGAAGACGAAGACGACGAGCGAAGACAGAAACTGGACGTAGCGTGCATATGACTTGGTTTGTATATTCAATCAGGCCATGAACTGAAAGAGAGAAGGCAAAGGAGAAGAAGAAGAAGAAAAAAAATCATGAACATTTTACCCAAGTGACTACCCAAGAAATCCCGTACCCGCCCACCGCGGCGTCTCATTTCCCCATATTGACTTCTTCTATTTATCTCCCAGCAAATGCTACTAATGCAATCCAAGTTGAACTATCCAAACTCGGTCTCTCTCTCCCTTTCGCCCTACCTACGAGCCATCCTTACCATACCAAACCATTACTTTTTACATTACAAGGAGCGGGCCATGCAGCCAGGATCAGAACCAGAGCACGACGACGACGGACGAAGAAGAAGAAGACGAGTACGAGTACGAATACGAAAGCGAATTCGTAGACGAAGGGAAAAAAACCTACATGGGAGTTTGTGCAAGCTTTCTTCTACATTCTACATCTACTCCGAGGCTCACATACTCATAATATGCACCTAGCCTAGCACACTCTCTCCCGTCTACTGTCTACTGTGTAATGTCTACCGTTTCCTCTGTACCGTCACCGTCTAGCGTATGAAGTGAGGGCGAGCGAGAGAGAGAGAGAGAGAGCGATATCGCGAAAGTTGAACATCCGATATGGGATACAGATAGAAGAATTCCAAACTTAACCAGCTCTACTATTATACTATTACTATTACCACGACCATGGCTGTGATCGAGATAAACCCAGACAGAGCGGAAGAGAGCGACTTGAACTCGACTCTGTGTATGTGTGTGTGTGTGTGTGTGTGTGAGCGAGAGAGAGTATCTCTCTCTCTCTCTTTCCCTGATTGTTTGTGTAGAAGCGGAGTTATCCAGTCTACCTATATAAAATGAGAGTCTCCACTATAAATGAAGAGATGTACGTATACATAACTAGTAAATGTCAGACGAATCCGATCTCCACTGAATTTGTACCAACTTTAATTGTTCTCTGTCTATTTAAGTCCATGTTCATGTTCGTATTTACTAGACCTCGTCGTCGTCGTCTATTCGTCTACTACATGCCCCTTCTTACATCCTCTCTCACGGAGCCAAACCAATACCGAACCAAACCACTAACGACAACTACCTAGCCTATAAACCACCGCCATATGTATGTGTATGGAGAGCATCTATACTCTCAACTTCATAATATTCAACTGAAGGACAAGTTACCGTCGTCGACATCCACATCCACATCCACTGCATTGTCATCCCCTATTACTGTCGACCGTCGTCCGATAACCAACCTATACCATTACTATATATTATTATATTATTCTAGTTAAAACAAAAATCCACTACTACTACTACCTACCAATATTCAATGCAAGTCAATCAGTCAGTCAGTGTGTGTATATGTGTGTGTGTGTGTGCCAGTGTGCATACTTATGCTGATGTTGCACATGAATGATCTATACCAGTCATGGCACGTGAAAAGGAAGAGAGAGAGACAGTATTCTCAAATTACAAAAAAAGAGCGTCATGTCACTAAGTCCGTCAGTCAAATCCAATACGAAGTACGAAGTGCATGACAGAAGAAGATAAAGTCATACTGAGAGAGACGGAGAAACTGAGAACTGGAACAGAGAGAGAAAAATAGAAGATGCCATTTCCATAATAAACTTATACCGTACATATGATTGTGTACACTTAGTACACCTACCTACATGCCTATCTACCCACTTACTATTACCATACCATACCGAACATTTCCCAATGCCATACCATTGCCATTACCATTACCATACCATCCCATCCCAGCCCATCATGCCACTCCTGAATTCGAATTCGAATTCGACGAAGAGCCCAAAGTAAAGTAAAGAAAAAACAATTCTTGGAGGAATACGGACCAGAGATGGATCGACTCCGACGATTTTTCCACAATGAAACAGAATAAAGTAAGCAGAGCGAATTGGATCTCCATCAAGAGTCTACCTCGTGAGTTGTTGAGAGGAGTCATTTTGTGATGGAATTAATGAAAATAGAAGAGAGCAGAGCAGAGGAGGAAACTGCGAGACTCAGATAAAATACCTTAGTGTTAAGTATGTATGATCAGGAGAAGAGTGTGTGGATGGGGAGCACTACTGCAGTTGACTGTAGTGATGGGAGTGGTGGTGGTGGTGGTTAAATGTTTGGAGAGTGGAGAATGGAGACTGCCACACCGAACTCTAACTATGCGACTATGCTGCAATAGATTGTAATAGAAATTACATCAAATCCCAAAGAACCAAGTCCAAATGGAACAGAAGCTGAAGGTCAAGTCATAATAATCGTGGAATAAAGTTGTACACACGCTTATTGTCTGTCTACTCCTTTGACTGTCTCTATACTAGTCTTGAAGATGAAGAAGAAGAAGAAGAAAAAAGTCACCGTGTCTACACAGAGTCTCTCCTCTCTCCACGCTCAACGTCTCTTTATTCATTGTTCGCCGGTCGTCATTATACATGAGCATGTGCATGGTGCTACACAAGCGAGAGATACATTCGATCTCCAGTCTTCTCCTTCTCTACAAGTCTCCACATCCATAAACAAGCGTCTCACATCAAATACCTATTTATAAAGGAACACATTTGTCCCTGTGCTGTATAGTGGTGAGAGTGTGTTGTTGTAGTTCGCCGACCATCTTCCATCTACAGACGCGGAGTTGTCAAGAAGCTCTACCTACCTACCGGGGAGGGGGGAGGGGGAGGAGAGGGGGAATGGCAATAAAAATGGAAATGCATCCAGAAGAAAGAAAGGAAGGAAGAAAAAAGATGCAAAAAACGCGAATTCTGTACAGAGGTTGAGGCGCGAGGTGAGGTATGGTGATAGAGTCATGAGGAAATATATAAAATATAATATAAATACATATACCTACCGCATACATACATGTGTATAGTGTGTGGTGTGGGGAGCGGAAAAGAGGGGTTCAGTGTGGAGTGAAGAGTAAAAATTATAAAAGAGGGGTGTTGAAGCGATAAAAATAAAAATAGCGAAAGAATAATATAATAATTTTAAGTTAATAATACCTAGTACCAGGACTCATAACTGATGCAAGTGTGTGTGTGTGTACATATGTATAAATTATATATACTATCTCTATCTCTACATAAACATTACAATATCTGTAATAGCTATATATATATATACTATATATAATATACACTAAAAAGTCGCTAAACCACGGACGGTAACCGTAAACGTAAACGTAAATTGTAAGAAGAAGGAGGAAAAAAAACCCTAAGCACAGAGCGCACACACAGTGAGTTTAGTCAGTTACAATTTGCGTTAACATTCCCATAGTCCTCCCAGTCTCTATCAGTATAACGTCTTAAAAAAAACGTTAATGGTAATAGTTAATGTTAATAGTTGCTAAATGCTTCGCACACAAACACACACACACACACACTCACTCGGAGACAAGCATAGACACACACACACACACACACTCACTCCGTTTCATTCAATTCCTATCTTTAATCTATTATAATTTATCCGTATAAACAAATCTAAATATAGTTTTTTACCGAAGAGAAAAAAAAATTGACTAGGATTTTAAAAAGTTAAATGAGCGCTGCCCTACTCTTAATTACTGATGACAGAGTTGAACAACTGCAGCAACAACCCGACACACACACACATATACAAAAAAAATGAAATCGTGTGTATTCCGAGTCCGACTGTCGTCTCGACTACATTTAAAATATTATACCATACCATGAACATTAAGAGTAACCAAACCATGCCATATTGCCATACGAAACCCAAACCAACAAAATACCTTTTACATTCAAATTCAACGTACCTCCTATTTTATGATTCTATGATTCGAGATTCGAGATTCTCTCTACAGATTTTGACTCTAATGTCTCTCATATATCAGAAACAAATACATAATAACAAACCATCACGACACAATACTAATAATACCCATAGAGTTCCATATAGTTCGGTATAGATTAATATTATTACCTTTACCTTAATACTATATATGCTATGATGATTATGGGGCTAGATGTAAATATATAAATACACTACCTCACTCACCTCCTCCCTACCTATGTACTACGCGTAGTGGAGACTGTTAACGTGTAACGTGGATCGTATGTAAAATCATGGAATGAGGAGGAAGAGAGAGAGAGAGAAAAAAAAACTGTTGAGTTGTTTCATGAACGCATTTGAATTTGAGGTGAAGGGAAGCTAGAGGCTTCGGCTTCGGCTTTACATTTACAATTTACAATTTGGAAACATGCAGCCCTGCTGCATGCCGCACCACAAAAACAACTCACCTATAAAGTACCTACCTACCGACTACTAATACTCCCTCCTCATACACAACGTACATACATACTCTACATAACACAGGGAGAGAGAGAGAGACAGAGTGTGTGTGCAATGTGTGAACATGCAAATTGAAAAATGCACAAGTGAGTAATGTACACACATCATCAGTCCTCTCTGCATATTAATATTGCTCCACAGATTTTTTTTAAACATTTTAACTCCAGCAGCTATTACTTATAAATTATTATATACCTATAGTTATTTTTTTCCACTCGTTTTTCCATCACTGTCTCGACTCACTCTCTCTCTCTCTTTCTCTAGAGCGTCCCATGAATCTTACATAAAAAAAACTAGAACACGTCAGCAGACAGCAGTAGATTTTTTTTATATAATATTAGTATTAACATTATTAATATTATATAAAATATATTTGAAGGGGAAAAAACGAGAAGGTTAATAATGTTATGATGATGTATTTGGAGTGAAACTTTACTATAGCTTCTACCTACCTATCTAAATTATGTGGGTGAAGGTTTGACTTTAGACTTGACTTTTCACTCAAAAATCTAAAATAAAATCAAGAGTTTTTCAACTCTTTTTTTTCTTCTTCTAAATATATTCTTAGGGAATAAGGGAATAATTGACACACTGAAATATGGAATAAAATTATTATTATGACTAAATGAAAAATAAAAAAAAGAATGAAATGGAACTGTACTCCAAACTGTATGTATGTACTATAATATTGTAGATCATACAGGACAAGGTTAACTTTAAAAACTATAGGGACTATGACTATATAGGTATATAGGTATAGGTATAGGCTACTCTGTCTAACTACATTTTACATTATTACATTATATGAGTGTCACGTGTAGCGTGGGTCTGTTATAAAAGTACGAGTACGACTACTACGAATACGAATACGATAATACATATAACACTATATAGACTGTAAGGGTAGGTAGACGCGGAGGACTACGTGGTGTAGTTGTGTTCGAGGATTTTTCAATTTGAGAAGCAATCAACTAGTAATTTTTAATTTGACTTGATTTAGATTTAACTCTGTGAGAAACGTCCACTTGTGTACTGTGTACTGTAACTGAACTGTGTAAAGCTCAGAGAAAACAGTGAGTACCGTGCAAGATTTAAGAGAATGTAGAGTATATACTAGATATCTAGTCTGTATAAAAAAAATAGAAGAAGAAAAGAAAGAGAGTACATATAAGTTACATAAATATTACATTAGATAAAACTAGTATATATAAGTATATATAGTTTATAATGAAATTACCCAGATAGTACATAACCTATACCACCTACCTCCTTTTCCTTTTCCTATTTACTACTACTACTCTACATGATAAATCATACGGATACAATATTATCAGATTCATATAACTAACTTCTCAAGTCTAGAAATTATGATGAAAAGGAACAACGAGAACGTAAACAGAGTTCTGCATCTTGACGATGAAATTAATGTGTGTACAGTCACAGGACCACTATCCATGCCCATGCCACACTCATACTACCACTACCCTAACCTCCAAAACTACCCGGTTGTCGACAGACAGACAGGACTCTATATAGGATAGGAGCCATGTTGTTTAGAGTCTCGAGACTCGAGTGTAGGTAGTGGTATTTGACACAAAGGTAGAGGCTTCCCATGTACATAATAAAATACATAATCCAGCCTATCAGTATGATGGAATGAAGGAATCATTTCAAACCCACTGAACTCTATCTGAATCTGAACAAGCAACGGCTCACGTTCAAAAAGCTATGTATGTGTCAGAGGAAATGAATCTGTGAGAGAGTCAGTTCAATTTCGAATTCAACTTCAACTGTTCAACTCTTCAACTTCTTGTCTTGATCTTCTTCGTTGTCGTCTCTCCTCCTCTGCTCCGTGTGTCCTATATGCCTCTGCTCAGGCCTCTGCTCAGGCGACATTAAATAATCACTACACACCTACATACGTGGGTAATTATAACAGAGGCCATGTACACAGGCGTGTTTCCCCTTTCTGCTTTCTGAACTTTCTCATCAGTCTAGTCTAACGAACTGTCAGCGGAGCTGACAGAAAAGAAAGCACAACCATTCTCTCTATAGTCACCCATTCGAATTCCACTATCTACCCGCGTAGATAGTCCCTCACAGAGTTCAGAGTTCAGGGAGTCACATTCAAATGGGACATGGAGCCAAAAAGGACATAACTAATAGATTATGAGATTCCAGACAAATCTTGTGGGATTAGCCAATAGCCATGAAGGCAGGGAGAGCGAGAAAGAGAGATAGAGAGAAAAAATCAATTTCCTCGAAAACACATTGAAGTGTACGTACACAGAACTTTTGGGTCTTCAGCTCCAGTATCAGATGAAATAGACATTTTTGTATTCATATTCGAAAAGTTTGTTTTTATAAAATAAAGTCACAAAAGTTTCTTGAGTCAAATAAATGACAATAACAACTACTGAAACTTCTGGGAGACAGATACATTGTAGAAAATTTTCTATAATATTTCATATTTGACAAGAAATACATTGAATTTAATAGAAAAATATATTTGGATATATTATTATGATTTCATAATTTTGGCTCCTCCAAAATATAATTAGGTATTGAAATATTGAAAGGGAAGGAGATGGACGGGGAGAGGGAAGGCGAGCCAAGAAAAAAAAATTATATAGGAACAAAAAAAACAACAAAAAAATGAATAGAAATTATATAATGATTTACATGAAAATGATTATGATATGAATGAGCTACTGGTGGGTGGACTGAGGGAAAGACGGTGACGGTCTCATATTTATTTCTGCCAACTACCACTACCACCACTACTACTCACTCTCATCATAGACCATTCCATGTCATACTATTTTTTTTTAAATGAACAACCAACCCAAATAAAAACTGTGTGTGTACACTGATGTGAACCGTAATCTCTTCTTGTCTCGTCTTGTCATCTTTCAAGAGTCTTTCACTTCATATATTACATTAATTGTAGTGATTAATCATAACATACACAAACACATTGTACATTTAAAACATTTTAAGTAAATTATACATTATAATTGATGAGACAGAAACACTGAGAGGGAGAGAGAGGCAAAGGGAGGGAGGGAGATAGGGAGAGAGGAAACGAGAACGTGAAATCATGAAAACATGGAACAAGGTTACCTTTACTTTTACTATTTAATGAATTAAACATTACTATATTGTACCCCTTGTCTCCATACCATTAGTATAAATACTTAAATCCATATAATTAGTACCTACTTATAATTACCATAAACAAATTATAACTTCATTAAGACACCCAGAAGAGAGACAAGACGGAGCAGGGAATGTGGAGGGCAGGGGAGACGGAGAGGATTTAAGTAGGTCAGCATATGGCTCTAAACCTTGTCGTCTTCATCCTCAACGACAGAACATTCATAAATTCCTAATTCATATAGGTACATATATTGTTACAAATCGACGACTATTCTATTATTATATTCCTACCTTTCCTACCTATTTACCTATTCACCTATCCTATACACTACTCCTAGGGAATACAAATACAATTAATTTAAATTTAGAATATGGACTAAAAATAAATTAAGAATACTAATCTCCGAGTCTCATATAGTTAAACCAGAATATAATATTGTAGGAAAAACAAACAATTATTATCACATACTGTAGTCCACCACCTTAACCTTACGACTTACGAGAATACTGAAAGAGGGGTAGGAGTAGTAGTTAGGAGGTACCTACATACTCTGTCAGTCTATTAGTCAGATAAAATTAAAATACTCGGGAATGTGTCTGTTTTAAATATTAATAGAGGTATGAATTGTGAATTAAAGTTGAGCGGGGTAATCAAGAGAGTAGTGGAGAGAAGGACGGTAACGGTAACGGCGGGGAGAGCGTGTGTTATGTAATAATACGTGAGCCACGTTATTATTATGAGTCGAGAAATGAGCATTGAGCATTTTATTGAGAGGATTGAGGACGTGTGCGCTTCTGTGCTGTAAAGGGAGCCTGCTGTGCTTTCAGTAAGCTCCTCAGTAAGCTCACGTTCCACATCCCATGCAGCAGACAACGTAGTCGTCAAACGTATACAGATATTACATCATTCAACATTTTATCTGTATATAGGAATAGGCATTCTTCTCATCATCAAGTGGAAGAGATGGGATTTTTAGTGATACAAAAAAAAATCATGATTAAAATACACAGGGATATATTATGTACATATATAGAGTTGATGCTGAAACTGAAAACTAGGACTGACTACTGCACACACGCAGCTCTGGCTATATAATATGCCTATAACTATGTATGTTGTTGTTGGAGCGAGATCCTTCGCGACGAGATCAAGATGTTAATAACTTTGTATGGAGTATGGAAGGGGAGAGAGATTATGAAGTGGTTTCATAGTACAAGTGGTTATTGTTATTTAGAGACAAGCGGGGAGAGAGAGAGGCAATTACTTGTTAAGTAGACTTGTAAAAGGAGCGAATAAACGTTACAACTAGCCAGTTAAACTTAATTATTATCAACTTTAATATTTACACGTAATAATTATTATACTCGTCGTTGGTGAATGATAATATTTATTGGATATTTAAGATACGATAGTTTCGTTTCGTCTCTATATACTATTCTACATGTATATACCTACCTAGTATTCTATTGTCTCACCACTTCATACTTGATTGATCAACTGATTAGATCCCTATCTCACATCTCCTACCTTTACACTTGTGGACGGGGATACCTACGTTACACCTCATTTAGGTACATGCATGCTACTACCTCTACCTCTACACCCGTGCCTCGAAAAAAAACTTTGAAACTCTGAACGGTACCTACCTACCTGCCTACCATCCTAGGTAGGTATATACCTATCAAAACATCCAATTCTCAGTCCATGGAATTTTGAATGGTGGCGCTAGTGAGCGCTAGCACGCTGTGAAATATGCCTTTAAGTACTACCTGTAACTATTATGATTATGATTATGATCGTAATTATGATATGACACAGGGAGTTGTTGGGACTCTGGAAAAAAAATCAGAGACAAAAAAAATTAAAAGCATAGAGGCAAAGGCTGTCATCTTTATTTGCAAATCTTTGACATACAGATTGCAACAGATATACCTATACCTTCCTTCTACTTTACCCCCGTGTGACTTGACACTTAGCTGTAACACATTACAGTAATAAAGAGTCGCTTAGTGCATTATAATACTCGTCAGACAGAGAAAAGTCAAAAATATTTTCCACTTATTTTTTTTTATATATAAATTTCGTAGACAATTTGTTTGTCTTCGTTTTTCATGATTCAAGAATCTTCACGTATGTTTTTTTTAAGGATCTGAAGTGACATTGGTCGTAAGTACTCATCCTTTCGACTCAAACACTCGTAGTATGGGAAGCGTAGGTGTGCTCTATGCATACTATATAAGAATGTGCACTGCCTCTAAGAATCTAAGAATCTGTTTACATTGGGTTGACTATACCAGAGTGGATAGTGGCTTGTGTGTGGATATAGGTAGGTACTCTGGATAAATATTCCTTGACAGCTTGCCTGTGGTTGAAACTCAAAACTGACTACTGAAATTGATATTACAAAAGTGGTATTTGAGTAGAGGAGGATGATATGTATGATAATAACTTTTCCCACAGACGTAGTAGTAGTATTGGTGGTAGTAGTAGTAGTAGTAGTAGGGGAGGGAAATGGGGCATGTGCAAATAATAATAGGCCTTCCTACTCTATATAGACAGAGAGCCTGTGTGAGAGGGAGAGGAGGGAGATATAAGGAAATCCAATGTGTACTAATAATATATAGTAATGTAGTAATAATAATTACACGTTACATTTTATACCATCTCCCTGCCATGCCACTGTGCCAGAGTTGTATCTTTCAAAGAAATCTAGTGGAAGGATCACATGTATAAGAATTTGATCAAATCATGGAAAATGTCAAGCTGTGACCAAAAATATACGGATATGTTATGTAAGGTGGTGCCAAGTGTGTGGGTTTTGAGTGGAACACAAAAAAAACTAAAACTAAACCAAAACAAGAAAACATGTTAGTTGATAAGAGGACGAGTACGAGTAAGTAATACTATAGCTATAAATATATGTACATAGAGTGTAGAGGAGGTAAGGACGACAAATGCAGAGGCTACAAGGGTTTACAATCGTGATTGATTCAACATGAAAGTTTAGTAGTCACGTAATAATTTTTACGTGAGCGTCTTCTATATACCCTATAAAAAAAATAGAAACAAATACCTTGAAAAAAATGTTAACTGTACAACTGACGAGTCGAGTCTTCAACTTCAATCTATGGTTTACACACTATAGACTGGAGATGTAGTACTCTTATCACTGTGTATTATTATTACTATTATTATTATATGGAAGAAGCTTTCGTCTTTGTGAAAATGAAAGCGAAAAGGAGGAATTTTTGAAGTTGTACAGTCAGTGGGGAAAACATGGGATCCGTCAGGATGACAGGTACGGTACGAGTTTCAAATTTACACACACATACAAAATATATTTATAACATTAAGAGACAAGAGAGGTGAAAAAAGTGTGTACTGATATTACTACAACTTGGACTACAAAGATACAGACAGCGAACAGATTATTTCTAGATTCTATAATATAGATTGATTGTACAGTGGAAAACATATTTCATAGAGGCGCTCTATCCCCACAGTCTCCAGTTACAGTTACACAGTTATAATAAAAATAATTTTTAGTAGATATAGGTATAGGTATATTACTACCCATATATTTTGACTGTGATCAAATATCAAATTGTTAACACAAAGATCTTCGTACTTATGGTATATACATAATAATAATATTATTATATGCATTCTCATTACACACCAATACACTCACATCATCACTTCACATGATAAATGAATACTCATTCTCTTCAATAAACTCAACAGTTACTTTTTTTTAAAGAACATGAACAAGAAAAAAAAACTAGAACAAGTTGTGGGACAATCCACTGTGCAAGTGCAACTTTTTTTTAACAAACATATTTTTTTGACATTCTTAACAATTTATTATAGATGTAGGGATTTATTCTTTTTTTATCATTCATTTTTGTTTCGTGTTTTTTTAAAAAATGTTTTGTCATTTTGTCATTTTCTTTTTGTGCATATGGAAAATATGTTGACATTATTATTATTTTTATTTTGACTGTCACTTTAATATTTATATATATAGGTACCATATTGATATAACGTGCACCATACCACTTATATTGCATTAGTCAATATATATTCTCAAGTATTCAATTCAATGACTCAGTATATTATTACATTTTTTTTCTCTTGAGTTAGATTAAATATATAATCAAGCAGAGATATGTACGGATACCTTAATAATAATATAATCAAACTACCTAAGAAACAATCCAAGCGCATAACAAAAAGAAGAGAGGGAAAAATCTGCGTGTACTATATATATTGACAAAAATATTGTAGTGTAACCTACTGTAATGAGGATGACTACTGCAACTACTACAACTACTGTGTGCTGGAAAATATAGCCATTGCCAAAGAAAATTAATCATGATAAATTGAGTTGTTATTATATATTTCACAGGATTTATGATTCAGCACAAAAAAAAATTGTTAGGATTACGATGATTAGTGGACTAAAATAAGGCGTTCTATTTATAGTGCAAAAAAAAGTATAGACAGACAGACAGAGAGAGGGAAAGAGTGAGAGTGGAAGCAGGAGTTGTTCGAGTTAGATTTAGGAAATGGTGGAAGTAGGTCACAAAAACGTTTTCGATTTTCTAGGACCGTCATAATGTATAGGAGAGTGTGAGAGAGTGAGAGAGTGGATCGAGCTAAGAGAGCTAACGGGCGGTGGCACCCGTGAGAGCTGACACTGACTGGTTTGGATTTGGATTTGGATTATATCCTAGACGAAAGGAAAGAAGGAAGAAAAAAACACAGAGTTGACGTTGGATTTGGATTTTGTTTTTTGGGAGTTGGAATCGCAATAGAAATCGCAATAGAAATCGCAGTCGTAATCGCACCTATCGTACATACCTACAGATTAGATGAACGTCGACGGGCTCTATGTGTATACCTGTAAGACGGTGACGGTGTCGGTGTCGGTGTCGGTCGTGGGTAGCGGTAGCGGGTATATTATTAGCGGGAGCGGGAGCGGGAATGGGAACGCTCCCTGTATGTATATATTTGACGGGGAAATGGAGAGAAAAGTGGTAGGTAATAGATACGGAAGGTGTCTGTCTATATACCTATACATGGACATGTGAGGATTTTGTCTGTCGTCGTCGTCGTCGTCGTCGTCGTGTCAGAGGGAAGGCGAGAGCGACGGGAGGACGAGACAAAAAGCGGCCTATACCTATAGACAGACAGACACAAGGAGTGAAAGAGAGAAAGGGGAAAAAAGTCGCGAGAAGGAACTAGATTATGTATATAAACTATATTCTATGGTGTAAGGTAATGAAAGGGAACTTGATTTGTGATATGATTGAGACATTTTCAATTTCATGATTCAATGCTGATTGATATTATAGAGGACAGACAGGGAGTGACAGTGTTGGGAAACATTTCATACTTTCCTTCGGTTTTCGGTTTTTTTTTGTTTATCTCGTAGTCGTAGGTGGGCACTCCAGAACTCCAGACCTACCCCATGTATACATACTTAAGTCATATTAATTATTATGTTTACTGATGAGCTCCTCAATGTGTGTTTGTCTCTGTTTGACTTGACTGTACAACAGTCGTTCGGTTTCGGTGTGGACTGCTGACACTTTACGAGACTTCTTTGTAATTACAATTATAGTCTGTATAGTCAGGTGGATTTTTGTGTATGGGTGAGTCATGATTATTATCAAGATATATTTCTAGGTAGGTATCTACTTGAATTATTAGTTCCACTATTTACTCGCACACGAACAACACACATAATAGCGTAATTACAAATGCAATTACTATTAAACATTGTTCTACTTTTCAAACACTCATTTTTTTTTGAAAAAGAAAGAAAGAAACATACGAAATAAACTTACGTAATTACAGTAATTATAACTATTCAATTGTTTTTACTTGGCTTGGTAAAGCTCCACGGAGAGCCATATAGCCATGCATATAGCCGTGCATTATTCTGTTTTTTATTTTTTGAATTTTGTTTTGTTGACACTCGGGAATGCTGGGGATGGGAGGTTAGTGGCATTTGGAGTTTGGGGAATGTCGTTGGTTTGGTGCTGTTTTTCTCACTCAGCTTTCCATTTTCTCGACTAAAGATAATTGAGAGACAGAATAATTTGAATTTTTACAGAATTTATAGATCTATAGTAGAATCTAGAGAGACTGTCCTGCTCTGCTCAGGCGGATAAGCGCTGCACAGCTGGTGTTGGTAGCTGGTAGCTGGTGAAAGAGGAGGAATTTCTGTAAAAAAAATACGCGAAAAGGTATATATGTATACAAGACAGATTGTGAGATAAACTTTGCAAACCAACAACAACCAGCCCACAAAGAACCGAGTCAATATGAGAGAATGCATGGTTCCAATTCGTTTTTGATCTACAAATAAATATAATATTAAAAAAAGTGTTGTTCTCCATCTGTTGTTGCTCTCCAAGTGCCACCAACGCAGCCATGAGACTAGTGTCGTTGTCGTAATAAAATATATAATACTTGTAGGTAGGTAGGTTGGTTGGTTCAGTTTCAGTTTCAACTTCAGTTTTCTGGTCTTTCTGTGGGAAAAGGGACGGGAGTTGGTGGAGTATCTGTAGATGCGAATTTGAATTTATGTTCCGCTCACATAAATATAGAGACAGACAGAGAGAGAGAGAGAGAGAATTTTCCTCGACTCGACTCGACGATAACGGTAACGATAACGATTCAAGAGTGAGATAAGCCATGAGAATGAGAAAGGTAATGAATTTTATAGAATGAGGGGGGAAAGGTGTATAAACCGTAAATGGTAACAGCAACAATCAATATTAACCCTATAATAATATATGTAGCACTAGCCTAGTGCATAGCGCATTTAGCATCGTTGTGAACGACGATTATGAGTACGATTATATGATTATGAATATGATATTTGACCGTTTACAAAATATATATATTAATATATGTATATTTAATTATATGTGACGAAAGAAATTTTTCAAGTACCTACATAATACTATATATATGTAAAATTAGATTATATATTATATACCTATGTATACAGATATCTTACTTTCTACCATTTACATTTTACCTGTATAATTATTATATTATATATATATTTTCTGCGCAATCCAATATTGAGATACATACAATTTGTCTAATCACATGACCTGACACACAATGATACAATCCAACATATGTACATACATATATTATTAAACATAGTCCTGGGGAACATTTCAATTGAGTCGTGTCGCTCGGAGATGTTCACTTCCATGTCCATGTCCATTGTCCACATGTACATGATGCAATTACTAGCCGAGTTTTGGGATTGTCGGAGGGAGACGTGAAGGGAAGGCCAAGTCGGAGTCGGAGTCGTCGTAGGTACGCTCCGTGTGTAGTTTGACGTCGACGCCACCACCACCACCACGGAAAAGGCAGGGCAGGAGTATTGTAATCGTAATCGTCATTGTGCAAAGTTTGCAGTTTATTCTGGCGAAAGTAAGTCAGAGGTTGTCTCCCCATGCCAATTGCATGAATGTCTCTCTCCTCGCTCAAATGAATGGCCAGGCTGAAGTAGTGGTCGTGGTATAGTAATAATAGGGAGACGCTCTGGAGTCTCCGTCTCACCTTCCTCTCCCAATCGTATATCGTCATCACCGGCCGTGTGTCATGGGTTTTCCCCTGTACGGACGGATGGGAAGAGGTGTGAGCGAATTGAGGAATGAATCCATGGCATGTTTTGCGAGTGAAAAAAAAATTTATTCCTCTCAATGATAATTTCTGCATTTGAATTCCCTTTATGAGGATCCCGGCTCCGGCTCTACCTTCAACACGACACTTGACTCTGGGAGAGTCTCGTAAATAATAGCCACTCAGACCCGTGCCGGGAAACGGAGCCAAACAACACAGAGAAACACATGCGGCGGGCAGACATGGGACATTATATATGAAATGTTGGGGAACCTGCTCTAATGGCAGAGTAACTGGTCGGCTCTCTTGTAATTTCTCTCATAAAATGGTTAAGTTAAGAGTGTTAGTCAAGTTGTAACGTCAAATAATATATAGTTACCCTTTCAATGGGACGGAGCATAGACCATAGGACCACAGGAGAAATAGGAACAACGGCAGGAGCCATATAGGAACATTAACCCGACCGACCAACCGACAGCCCGACCAAACAACCAACCGACAGACCGTCAGACGGACGGACAGACCGACGGACGGGCAAACAGACGGATTCGGTGAGTCCGTAACCGAGAGAGAGCGAGAGAGAAAGACGGGGCGGGAGACGAGGATGGAAGGAAAGAAAGAGGGAGGCAGGGAAGCAGAAGTATCTCCGTAGACGCAGAAAGAAGAAGTGAGACACACGGTCGTGCTCGGTGTGAAAATGACCCACACGTTCTAATCTTCCATGGTCTCTCTTTCTCTCTATACTAACATTCTATACTGCGCTCCCAATTTCGGGCAAATAGCAGATTTCCCACTTGCCATATACAATACAAACCTCGAGAGAGACATTCAGACGGAGTATTCTCGTAAAGTATGCAGGGAATCGCAAAATACCTTCTCCTTCCTCAGCAACTGACATACTGTCTGGATTATGCTGTATGCAGATACATGTATGTACATCCCTGCACGCCACTACAGGTCCAGGACTCCTCTGCCTCTGTGTGGCGGGTGGCGTGTATCTCTGCCGTAGTCTACCTCTCCCATCAGCACGGAGATATACCCAGGCAATATGAGCTCGAGCGGAACCAGCGTGGCGTGACGGTGGCCGTGTGAGTGGAGTCTAATAATAAAATACAATATACTCACACACATACGGAGACTACCATTGATTCCTTCTTCAGGTCTTCCATCCCAACATAGGACGTATGTAGTAGTAAGGTAGGTACATCTACAGGGACTCTCCACAAGGGAGGGTATAGCGGGAACGGGAACGGTGAGGGAGCGAAAACTCCAGCCGAGAATTTAGAAGCAAATTAACTCAGTTATTTCCAAAGTTTATTTCAAAAGTTATAAAGTTTTCATTATCACTGTTTTCTATTATCGTTTTTCCTCACGTTTTCACTACCAAAGACCTAGCAACTCCGCGAGTCTCCTTCAACCGAAACCCGTTACACCCGTCTCTCACTTCCCGCTCCGTCTCCCGCTCCAGCTCCGGCTCCGGCTCCGGCTCCTCTCAAAGCCTCAAAGCCTTTCGGAGACAAGGAGCGAGAGCGAGGAGGAGGAAGACAGGCTGAGTATGTACGGGTGAGGTTGAAATTTTTGTAGAAAAAAAAATAAAAAGAGAAGAGTCTGTAATTGAGTTGTTTAACTCAGCTTGGGTCTGTTGGTTGGTTTGGGTCGGTGTCGGCGTCGGTCTTGGTTTGGCGTTTAGGTTCAAGTTTTGGGTTCCTATTGGTGTATTAGGGTTAGTCTTGGGTTGGGAGGGGTAGGGAGAGGTCGAGTCTATATAGGGAAGGAAGTACTTTGTCTCCCAATCCAGCCATCCAAACACATCTCTGTATGAATTACTTATATGACGGATTTTATTTGAGAAACTTCCCCGAATTCCAATAATAATTCCAACTTCCAACAGTTGACGATGGTAAGCAACTGCGGAATAAGGAGTTTTTTCTCGCTCTCTCTCTCTCTCTCTGCCCTTCTTTTTTGAGTATGGAAGTCGGAATATCCGCAAGCAATGGAGAGGAACAACACAGTGAAGAGTGGATTGAGAGAGAGAGGTGACAAAAAATTACGAGGCAATGAAAATAGATAAGGGAGACAGACCCGAGCATATTAATATTATCTATTGGATTTTTTTACGATCATGATCCAATATTTTTGTGATATGTCTGAGAATTAGACATGGAAATTTTTATCGTATTTTATAATGGACTAAGTTACTTTCATAAATTTTTTTTCTCGTCGTCCTCTCACTCATATTATTTTATATAAGCCCCTTTATCCCCACATGTTTTCTCTCTATAACAACTTTTTCCAATAATAATATATTGCCACTACTACTTTCCATCCTAACCAAACAAACCAAACCAACCAAACCAACCGACCAACCCCCCATTATTCCAGAATATGAAAACTATTTCTAGTCAAGGGGAAAAAAACTTCCCCACAATTCAAAATTTGTCAGCGTCACAAAGATATGGATAGGATATTACAAAAACGCGGGAAGGCGTCAAGTGTGGGTTGTGGGTATAGCAATTTCTATATAGACCTCTCTGATTTACAAGCCACTTTCCATTATAAGGCTCCCGTCAAGGATATGTTGAGTTGAAAGAACAGAAAAAGAAAGTAATCGCAAAGAAATATCTATATGAAAAAAAAGAACACATTTCATCCAGAGAAGCTTTATGAATCTCATTAAAAGATTTTTTTTTTGAAAAGTGGAATTGAAGTGGTGATGAAAAAAATTTGATCTGTAGATCACGTTGTATGATTATTTTTAAATTCTAGACTGGTCTGGTATGTCGACTCTGCTTTGTTGTTGATTCGGATCCTTGTAGCGTAGCGAAGAACAGAGAGAGAGAGCGAGAGAGAGAGACAGAAAGAGAAAGAGAGGGCGAGTGAGGGAGACGCAGAGAACATAGTAATAAGAGAACATCTAGGGAATAAGGGAATTGTACGCAGTCTGGTTCTGATACGAGCTCGTCCTCGCCCAGGACATGGCAGTACATACATGGGAGAAAGATAGAAAAGAGAATTCATTCTGTGACAAGGCATGGGAAGGCAGAATAACAAAATGATAGATCTCGTTTGTTTTACTCCTTCGTGGAAAAGTCATTTGTTGGCCTTGGCGTTGGCGTTGGCGTTGACTTTGGATTTGGCAAGTTGGTTTTCGGTTTGAGTTTCGAGAGACACACACATAGTGTGTTAGTCTCTTGGATTTGGATATAGAGATGGATAGGGAGATAGATGAGGGAATGATAAAATGGTTAAGACTCGTGCTGGTAAAGAATTGTTGGTTTTCTATGGAACTGGATAATGCTGGATGGTGAATGGTTGGTAGAGTGGTGGAGATGCTGCTGGAGAGAGAGAAACGGGATGAAAGTCTTTGATCCTTCCACTCGATGATTTGCTGTGAAATTGCAATCTGTGTGAGGAAAGTAAATATTTGTTATGTGGAGTGTTCGTGCGAGGACTTGAGTTCGAGATTGTCCTCATCATGTCCTCTTTGCCAACTTAACAAATTCACTGTGGGCTCTGGTCTGGGCTGATCTGCTGGTCGCTGGAACTGGAGCTGGATCTGGAACTGAAAATGGAACTGGAACTGGGGCTTGAGCTGGAGCTGTGACTGGTGCGAGTGCGGGTGGGGGTTTCGGTGGCGGCACTGGAGCTGTGGAGCCAAATGCTGGGAAATGTTGGTGGGATGAAGTCAGTCAGTCAGTCTCAGAGTTCTTGTGAGTCTTGGGTTGTTGGTTGGGCTGTGAAAAAGTCTGAGAATGAGGCTGCTTCCATCTCCATCTCCGTCTCCTTTCCTCCTCTATCTGTCGAACGAATGTATTAAATTTACTCGAGCTATTATGGAGTTAGTTGATGGGAAGACATCCTATTCCCATTGCCAACATAAAATGTCCAAGGATATAGAGAGTGAGACAGATAGATGTGCTGGGGTGGGTGGAGGATAATGTGGCTGTGTCGGACTGGAGACTGTAGTGGAGTCGATATAGTTCCTATGGATTGTGTTGGGGAAGAATGAAGCGTGAATACGGAGTAGATGTACAGACAGATATTATGTCCCATGTCGTATTTGATTATCGTTTTCTTTTATTACCATAAAATTTGTTCAACCGACCTTTTGTTCCTTCGGTGAATGCTTTTCTCCTCGTTCTCACTTCCACTCACTCACCAGTGCCAGTACCGGTTCCAGTGCCGGTGCCAAGACCGGCACCGGAGTCGGCACCCGTGCCACCATTACTTGGATACACAATATAGAGTTCAGTGTTGTGTGGCCCAGAGTATACCCACAGCTCACTAGTCAGCTAAGCTCCCAACCTTCATTAAGTATATTATACAACGTGGAAATCCATCGAGAATGAGACCGAGGCAGCCTATCTTTTGTCCATATGTCATCACTTTACCTACAGCGTCCCTCGCACTGGGTATAGTGGAGTGGAGTCTCCACCGCCACCTACCTCACCTAGGCACTTACCTATTTAGCCATACATTGTAGACTGTACACTGGTCGAGAGAGAGAGAGAGAGAAATTCCTTTCTGAATTTGAATCGAAAACATTACTATTTATGAGACTATTACTATTACTAGCATTCAAGGATGTTATGTTGAATTTGAGCTGAGACCATGCTGAAATAATAACCATAAGAGACCTGTGTGTGTGTAGTAATAGTCATCTCCTTGTATTCATTTCATGCCCGTGCTCTTTCCCCTCCTCTCCTCTCTCTCTCCCTCCCTCTCTCACGATCCGCACTGCACAGGAGGGGAAAAGTTGGCAGAAGTTGAGAAATTTGAATTCGTACCTCAGGACGACGACGACGACGACGAGGAGTATTACTCATAATATACTCTTTACTCTGGCTCCCAGTGAGTCGGTCCACAGTAATATTCAAGAGTTACTCCTTTGCCTCCGCCACTCTTCCAAGAAGTGCCGTACAGACAGAGAGGACGGAGTGTGGAGGCATTCATCATTTTTAGTAGGCTCTCTACATGTGCCTCCCTGTAGTAGGTTATTTCTGTTTTTGTACTGGTCTTCTTCTTCTTCATCTTTTTCTTCTTTGGAGCTCCTCCGAAGCGAACGACAACGACAACGAGGAGTAGCAAAAGTCCATCTGACTGACTTCTTACACGATTCTCTCATCCCTATCTCATCTCGTACCTATGATATTCTTCCATTCTTTCTCAATATTTCAATTTCATCTCTCACAAAATTCACAAGGCTCAATGCTGTTGCTGTCGTCCCTCGTCTCTCTCTCTCTCACTCTGAGGAACAAAACAGAGAACAAAAATGAAATGCTCAATACGAGTTACAAGTACGCGTGTGAGTGCGAAATAAGCGAATGCCAAGACTAACAAAGATAGCGCTAACGATATAGTCAAGAGTGCGATGAGAGACTTGATTCGTAGCTTATATAAATTATCACTCTGACCTCCCCCATCTCTTCACATCTTCTCAGTCTCTCCACTCGCACTCGTCGAGAGATCGACTTGGACTTCGACGTCTTCTTCATCGTTTCTCCTCTGATGGTTGTATTGTGCAAAAAAAAGCATGCATTGAATAATCATCAGATCGACTCATCTTTTAGAGCTCGTTTACCTTGAAAATTAATCGACTCATTAGAGATGCTTCCTCTGACTATGACTATAGGGATGACTGTGAAAGGAGCTGAATGCTGAAGGAGTCTCTCGCCTCCGTCCACAAACACACATACACACACTCACTGTGTACTGTGTGGGGATATGGAAATAAATGGACGCGTGTTTTGAGCTTGGACTTTACTTGGAGTGCATATTGTGTACCTACTACGTATGTATACTCATGCACTCAGCCCAGCAATGGAGGAAAACCAAACAGCTGTGGCAGTGTCTATTATCTCTGTCTTCTCGTCTTCGTCTTCGTCTAGTCTCTCTCACTGTCTCTGATCTGTGACAATGAGTTTTGCACACACACGGAGTTCTGTCTATCTAAAGTTTACTGTCCAACAACGAGCGCTGTGTTTCAGAGTTTTAGAGTTTAGGCTTCTCATGATAATGATTATGATGCAGTCATGATGCCTTCGGAGGAGAGAACTCTCGCCTTCATCACATCACATCTCTCTCTCTCATTCATTCAAACATACAAATAAGCTTTATTATGAGCGATGACCACACACTTGTATTATTGCTACGAAAGTAGAACTGTAGAAGTGCAGAATGACTATGTCCTTGTCAGACCAACCGAACAGAAACAGAAACAGACTTAACGCTCACGATTATACCATAGTTATTTTTTTTCCTCTCTCTCTCTCTCAACCATCAACGATTCTTGTCATTCTATTAATGTAAACGCTAACTATTGTTGTTCGACTGGGGAATCATGTAAATCCTGTGCTTTAGCGCGTCTGAAAATTTTTATTGGGTTGTCCTTTTCCTTGTTCGTTCTTCATTGTCGTCGTCTTTCTTCCTTGGTATGTACCTACTCACGGAGTGGACGGAGAGTATCTCAATTGAAATTATGAAACATTGATGAATACAATGTAAAATACAATATAATTATATTACGTAGGTATATATAGTATAATAATAATATAATAGTAATAATAATTTAAAAAACATATAAAAAGTAATCATGTGAACGTGAAGGGTTATGTAGCTGTAGACTGTAGACTGTACATAGTACATAGTGAGAGGACTGTAGGCCGACGGGGATTATAGAATGGAATGGAATGTGAAATTGAGTAGCAGGTGGAATTTATTATTGAGAATTGCGAATTACAAATTGCGAATTGAGGAGAATATCATATAGATTATGTACTACGTGTGTAATTTTATTTTATTTTTTTGAGGGTCTCTCGCGTACTCTGTCCATCGTCCCTCTTTTGGGATTATTGTCGAGAATATAATATAGTTCTCGGCGTCATTGGTCATTTTGGATTGGGTTGGATTTGTACAGAGCAGTAATGTACTATAGTGCTTGGTAGTCCTACATGTCCGTGGTGGGTATATACGCTAAGCAGTATAGTATAATATGGATTATCAGTATATAAGGTGACAAGTGTCGTGGAGTTGGGAATGTTTTTTGTGGACAACTGTGACGAGATGTACATACATAGAATGTAGACAGGTAGCCTTCATTGGTTTGGATTTTATAGGTCATCTATAGATAGATTTCAAAAAGGGGCCTAAATTTTATAGATATTATTATTATTACTATTATAGATATATTGGTGATGTTATAACGTTTGTTGGTTTTATGGTGGTCTGAGTAATTTTTGGTACATTGTACATTAGTTACTCACTATACATAAGTATGATATACGGTGACTATAAGATGTGTTGTTTGTATACTCGTGTCGAAAACTGGAGTTTGTGAGTTGTGTTTGTATTTGTAGGGAAGGTGGAGGACGGATCGGTGAGGATACTCGTAGAAGAAAGAAAGAAATAATGAAAGAACGAAAGAGAGAGAGAGAGAACCCTGATGATTGGTCATGTTGGTTCTCTTGCTTCTTGCATTACAATTTACCATTTACCATTTACAATTTACAATAATATTACAGAAAACGCAAACTCACTAACTAACGAACTAACGTAGCGTCGTGGTCGTACTAACACTATTTATAATGCTGTGTATATTGTAGTAGGTAGTAGGAGGAGAACTTGGTGTAAAAGTAGGTACCTACTTAAGTAAGTAGTACAGCTGTACAGCTAATATACCCCAAAAAAAGATGAAAAGGAACGAGTCAATCATGGAAGGAAATGATCCGAATCATTGTTTTGCGTGCATTATTATTATTACTATTATTATGATTATTCTAGAATTACGTGTTACACTTTAAATATTGCCAAGTCTAAAGTCTATAATTGCTAATACATGCTCTCGTTGTCGTTGTCCGTTGCTCTCGGTCCTCGGTCTTGGAATACCAACTACTACTACTCGCGAATATTTTACGCCAGCTCCTGGTCGTTCCCATTGTCGTTGTCGCGGTCGTTGTCGTATAGTTGTGGCCATTTGCCGTTTCCCCGTCTCTCTCCTTTTTGTTTTTGTTGTTGTTGTTGTTGTTGTTGTTTCGTGGTCGCTCTACATTATTTGGAGGATATATATATATATATGGGAGTCGGACGTCGGACGGAGAGGACCGGGTCTATATAGTCTCGTATTCGTGCACACGCAAATAAAATATTTTTTTATTTCCAATGGACCTATGAGCTGTGACCAGCGACCAGCGACCAGCCGCGTGTCCCTCTATTTTGTGCTGTTTTTTTTTTATTTTTCTCTCACAATTTACCTCTCCACGTACGTGTAGGCACTCATACTTAAGGACTGTATAGTTCCCATTCCAACTCCAAGGTAACTACTCCAACTGCCTAATCAAAAAAAATACCAAAAAAGAACAAAAACCAACAACATATATAGAGAATACTGAGCAAATAAAAAAAAATTGCAAAAAGGTTTTCTAACCAAATTATAGAGATTAGAAGTTTACCTTTTGGACACCCTCTCTCCCTCCGTCCGTACTTACTCTAGAATTACCTATATGTAGGTCCCTACCTACCTACCTACCTACCATATTTACAGGTGGAGAGCTGAGGTTAGTCCCTGTAGACTTTCCTTCCTTCCTTCTTCTGATTACACATATCTGCATTTGACGGTTATAAAGTTTCGATTTAGTTTTTGGCTTTAGAATTTGGGATTGGGTTTGGGGGATTTTTGGATTTCCACGACGACCATTTCCATCTTATGTTTGGGATGAGCGTTCATTCTTAGTAAGGTACATAGAGAAGAGTGGAGAAGGCACAGAAATAAAATGGGAATAAGAGAGAGAGAGAGAGTCAGAGTATGTCATAGGATATAAGGAGGAAACGACGTTTTATCAAATTCCTCCCAACCCCACCCCCTACGGACATCCCAAGCCGACCCCCTATCCAAACCCCACTAAAGCCGACCCCCGATGCGACGTCACGTGGTCGTAATCCCCGCACCCGCACCGATCCCCGCATCCGCCTCAAATACCCGCTTTAAAATTTGAAATAAAATCAATCCGTTTTTGTTTTAAAATTAAAAATATGAAAATTTGTTTTAAAGTACTAATATTGCAGTACTAATATATTTAATGCAAAGTACTAATACATTCATAGTGGTACTAATATATTCATTGCAAAGCATCAATATCGCAACGTACTAACAAACTTCTCTCAAGGTAACAAAATATTTCATTTGTCTAATAATCCTATATATGCACACAGTAACTGTGGCAATAATACAAATTAAACATACGGTCGTATCGGAAAAAATGTATATTAAGTATCTATTTAGATGAGAAAGTTTACTGAAGCAGTATCGCAAGTATAAAAATATGATTGTATGCAAATGACTGTAGAATATTAATAACCTGTTTACTAACAGCATTAAATAAGTATAAACATACTAGGGTGAAGGGTAATAAATTGCAAGTGAACTCAAATTTGTTTTTTTTTTCAGTTTGTAACTTAATACAAATTTTATTCATGCATATATATTATATAAATTAGTAATACATCATAATTGGAATAGGGAAACAATGTTCATAAATAGAATCCAACATATATCATATTATTATAATATATATTTAGTATAAAGTAGTAAATCATAATTGAAAAAAACAAATTATTCATAAATGGAATTCAAGTAGGTCTCCATCGCCTCCATTTCTGTCATCGTCAAAGTTATAACAGGACCCGCCCACCCGCAATGCTTTATACTGATTTCAGGAGACACAGGCACTAGAATTGAGAGCTGATAGTCCCCAACGAGTTGATTAAATGAAACTTTCATTTTAATTGAAGCTAGCGATTCTGCATAAGAATCCCAAAACGGGCGTTTAGTTACATCTTGAGACGATTTAGCGATTTCTTTCCCGCTTATAGTTAAAACTACATCATAGCTGTCTTTTCCTTGTTCAACCTGCTCTCTTTTCTGCGACAGCATCTTTGAAATCAAACTACGAACAGCACGACCTTCATGTTTTGAAAAAGAAACAGCTGAGCAGTTTATTCCATTCCGGTTTCTCCCAAGATGTATAAAATTAGTGGATCGATTGAAGTCGAAATCTTTTCGGACAAGCAAATTTGGGGCAACCTATACAAAAAATCAATCAATTAGTTTACGAATATATATTATGAAATTGCTTAAAAAAATATTATTACTCACCACAATTGAATCTGGCTTAGTAAAGTAGCTCCAGACATTAGTAGCGGCGTAACGGTTGTTTTCAGACCAAGATTGAGCAGCTGCAGGGTTATAGGATTGAAGTCCAGCCATGTTGAATGTAAAAGTTTTGGTTTTTGAAATTAACTTGTTGTTCTGAGTAACGCTGACAGAAGAATGTGATAATATTTCTAAAATAACTAAGCTATATATACTCATAATTTATACGGTTTATTTAGTATGATACAAAAAATGTTTTTGGTTGCAAGTAGAAATTTATTCGATGTAAAAAATTTACCAAAACGACCAAATATTTTATCGTTGTCTATAATAAATTCATTTTGTTGCCGAGTTTATGATATCCCAGCGGAAACGACGTATTCATGCTAGTGTAGTGACGATTTGTATCAAGGGAATGAAATGCAATTTTGTCGATTGTCATTCTAAATAAACGATGGTCCTTCGAGCGGATGCAATTGACTTCTAACTTTTTTATCTTCGGGTTCAGCACAATATCTGCATACGTGTCGAAGTTACAACTTTTTAAACTCCTAGCGGGGACACCCTTAGACTTCATATCGTAGCTATTATCAAAGTATTCGATAGCATATTGTTTTGCTTTTAGACAGCATACACGTTTTATATCCAACGATTCAATCTTGAATAATCCTGAAATTCCTTCGTTTTCTAATCTTAAATTAGATTCTAGTGTATTTACTTTAAAAATCTCGTGATTTTCGGAAACTTTTGAAAAGTCAAAATGACGTTTATTTTTAATTAACAAATTAAAGTAGTCCTCTTCGCTTACAAAGAGTTGAACAATAACACTATCTGTATCACCATAGCAGTGTAACACGTTATCAGCACCAAATACATTTTTTAAAACTTGGTAAAACCCTTGGTAAAAGATTACCTTTGAATATTCAAGTGTAGTTAGCCCGTCGCAAATTGGTTTGTCCATTAAGACTTTCTTGGGCTTAAATACCATGAAGCTTAACGTCTCTGATAAAATTTTAAATTCCACGCAATTGTCCGATGCGATCATTTTTAGCGCATCCGCGCGAGTCGAGCAAAATTTCACTTCAATCAAGTTCAGGTTTGACTGTAAGAATTTCCCATAGATTGCGTTCGATAAAAGCTTGATCATATCCTTTTCTGACTTAGACTTTGCTTTCTTTCTTCTTTCCAAGTTAGTTTCAATATAAGGTTTAATAAAAGCTTTTTCTCTAAAGCTGAAACCTCGATTAATTTTTGTCAATTTCATTCCCATCGACAAATAATATTGCAGACTTTTGTAATGAACAGTGTATGCCGGTTTATCGTAACAAGTAAGCATTAGTTTTGGTTGTGAAATAAACGATTTTCCAAGCTGTCCAAGACTTTTGACGGTTTTTATTTGATTATCTGATAATTCTTCAAGCTGAATCTGACATCGGGTTGGACAGAGGGGCATTTCGAGTGTAGCGTCTTGAATTGCAGGAGGATATTCCAGATCTACATTTAGAACATATCCTGTGTCTGCATCTTCTCCAAGGTTCGGATCTTTCCAATCAATTTTTTCTAGAGTTTCATTTGGTACCCATTCAAAACTGTCGATAGGGAACTTTTCCCTCATTGCATGTGCATATAATGAATTCACGTCAACATAGAGAAGATGCGACGTAGGCTGGGAAGGATCAAACTGATCACCTTGTGCTCGCTTATTATTTGCAGTAACGAGTTTCTTTGAAGCATAACAGATACCGCCTCTTATTCCTTCACGAACCATTTTATACATTTCAGGGTCGGTTATTACACCAATTTCCTCTTTTGTAGTGTACAAAAAACAAGACCATCCATAACCAGATGCTGTGCATTTCCATGTCGGATCTAATCCGTAAATTGTGTGTCCATTGCGTCTAAAGTTTTCCCAAACAACGGCTAATAATGCTGTGTCAAGTATAGTGTACAGCTTGGTGTATTGTTTAAAATCTTGAATATCGAACGTTTCAATAATCTCTTGCACCTTGTTCCATTCTGCATCGGAAATTTCTTCTTTAGTCAGATCGTTTGTAAACCATCTTCGGGTTGGAATGGGGTTGCCGGATTCAAGAACTGTTTTGTCTTTTAGATAAGAATAGGGGAACGGGAGCTTCTCCAGCAATAGATTAAGATGTTTTTCATTTGCGATAATATTTTTATTTGGAATCATTTCTTTAAAGCATTGTTCAACAATAGTAAAACAATCTGAGTTTTCTTTTTTAAGTCCCGAGGCAAGATTTGCTAAACTAGCGGTTAGAAATAGAAAGCTGTCGACAAACCGGACTTTTACTCTAGGTTGTTCCCCTTCTTCAATAATTTCGTCTGAAGTAAAATTTGATTTCAGCGGCGGAAGATACAAACTTTTAGCTTTTATAGTCATTTGCAAAAACTTTTCCGAGGACTTTGCAAGAATCTGAATATCTTTAGCATCAAACAGTTCTGAATCAAACCCAGTGATCAAATGATGCCAATCGTATCCAGATCCGTTATGTGCCATGGCAACGAGCTCGTTATTGTACTTTATTTTCAGATTACACCCTTGACACAAGGCAGCCAGGTAATCGCCACTCTGATGATCGTGATGAAAACATTTTGTGGCAGGATTCTTTTTCCTGCCATTTAGTTCTTCAACTGCTTCTTCAAAATCACCAAAAGTAACTTCAAGATCATCGTCAAATGCTTCTTCAAAACTTCTTTTGTTTGTTTTGATTGTAAATTCTCGATTACAATGTTGACAGTGTGTAGCCTCTTCATGTCTTCTAAGTGTTTCTGCATCGGGAGTTTTAAAATTGTTTGTATTTCTTACTTCACATACAAGCTTATTTGCCCAAAAAAACACGCGTTCAAAGAATGTTTTAATAACATTTTTTCCATCATAATATTCGGTATTAATTACTTTTAATTTTCCTTTCGCGTTGTTGATGATCACAATACTAAAACTTGCCGGTATGAATTCAGTATTATAGACTGTCGAAGATTGCTTGACATCATTTAAAACTGGTGTTGAGAAGCTCTCAAAATCAAAATAAAGGATAAAGGGCTGTATAAGAGTCATTTCAAGATTTTTAAACTTTACTTTAAAATTTTTATCGGGAAAATCCAAAACCTGGCCGATTCCTGAGCATGCGTAACTATGCCGTAATTGATCGCGTTGATGTTTAAAGAATCTAAAACAATTTTGACAAAAGAATGCTGTAAAAGGTTTGTAGTTACGCAAAAATTTGTTAAGCTGTGTAATCAAAACAAAATGATGATAAGATTTTCCATTGTCTTCTTTTTTGTGGATAAGAAATAGGTTAATAACTTGATCTGACTTGTATTCACTGTTACGAATAAGTATGACCTCGTTTTGTTTGTGAGAAAACACATTAACTCGAATATTGTTTTTTTCTTCAAATGCAGGAATGTCTCGATAAATATTTACACCTTCGCCTTCGGGAATCATTGAAAAATCAAACAGATTCAAGTACAATTTCCATGTTTTAGGATTTTGACAAAACATGTACCAGCTGCTTTGCTTTGCAGATTGCTTTGGACGCTCTGATTTAAGTTTATCCATGTAAACACCAGCAGCTATACAGTAATGGAAGCATTTTGAGTCTTCGTTTCGGATATTAAGAATTCCCTGCTTCCGGAACGGCATATCAAGATACCCCCTGGGGCGAGCATTACTAAACATTTTGAGTTCTCCTATTTTTACTTGTACAGAATCAATGTTTTTTAAATTCCATCCACTTCCACCTTCAGTAAAAATATTTTTCTTTTGAATTATTTCATCGGCTGCCTTGAGCAGCAGGTCGTCAATTTCTTCTTTGTGTATCAAATCAAAATTAGAGCTTTTTAAATAAATTGTTTCTCTGTGGACATGATGATTTCCTTGTTCGTTATCTTCCTGCTTCTCCATAATAACATCGAGTCCAAATTGTACACGTAAGGCAGAATGAATTACTAAATTCTCTTCTAAAAGCTTGATAGCGGGTTGATTAACATATTGAAATGCATTTTCGATATCAATAAGAGGCTTATCGTTTTGTGGTTTGTAGATGTAATGAACAAGTGTTGAAAGATGTGCTCTAGAATATTCCTTCCAGAAACTCAGATCGATTGATTGTCCTGCACCAACATGACCTCCGCGAAGGTTTGGCATGGTACACTGGTGACGTAGCTTATCGCATGAGTACATACAGCAGTCGGCGCAAAAATGAACAGCTTCAACATGTGAATCGTAGGCATTATGAGTTCTACTCTTGAATATGCATCCCAGCATGGTACAATGAAAAAACTAGAAAGTCAATATTTAAATAAAAGTGTAATTAATACAAATACAAAAACTCTAATAATAATAAACATTTATAAACGTTTTACTTACCGAGCAGAATTTGTTAGGTTTTTCCATCCTCGAGTTTGGAAACTCTGCGGATTCAAAGTAGTCGTCCTCATCCATCCTAATTACCGCCTTGATGTTTTTCGTTTTGGAATAAACGGTTCCCACTCGTTTGGCGTTGGCGCTATATGAATTGTAGTATCGCTTTCAACTGCTTTATTGACTATATTATTTATTGGTATTGTTTCGATGATATCAAGTTTTGGTTGCACTTTAGTTTTTTGCACTTGAATATCAAATACTGAATCTTGCGCGTTAAACTGTTTTAGATACACGCTCATAAGTTTATCATATAATTCTGGATCAATAACTTTCATCACCTTGGCCATGATTAATTGCACATAAAATTGTCTCGCTAAAAATTACCTTTTTAAAAATATGAGCTAGAACGCCGCGTACGATTAATTTGTTTTTGAAAACTATAGTTTTTAATTTATTTGGATTTTGTGCTAGTTTTTTATTCAAACTGTTTATTTTCTTAAACTTTAATTCTTTAAACTCACAAAACAATTGATAGTTTTTTAAACACTCTACGATGGCTAGAATTTGATTGTCACTTGCACTTTTAATATATTTACCTAAATTATTTCCACTAGTACTTAGTTTGTATAAAAATTCACAATGAGTTTCTAATGCACACGTCATAGCGGAACATAAACTTCACAATCATCATCCGGAAAAATATGTGATCGCGCCCAGTACTTTGTATTATTGCTACGAGGATGAAGATCCAAAAACAGAAAACCAAACTTGCGCAGCGTCACTGCTTTTATGTATGCGTCTTGTAGATATTTTACTTGACTGGGACAAATTTGTCCGGCCAGTCGTCGCACTGTGGATCGATCTCGAGGACTGTCGAAAAGTATGAGGTACTGGGAGTTTATATTTATTTCACGTAGTTCCTTCTTGAATGCGTTTTGCAAAATGAGCAAAATACTGACTCCTCGGTGATGGGCGTGCTTGATAAAGAATCTATTTATGAGCTCAAAGTTTTCGCCTTTTGTGATCAAATCCATTTGGTCGTCTAATATTACAAGCGACGAATCGGTTGCTAGATGCTCAATGTCTTTAACATTTTGTGTGAATATGATATTTGGGTCTTCAGCTTGCATCTGATAAAATATTGGTTGGTGGTCGCAGTATACATAAATTACTTTATCGATTTTTTTGCTTATGATTGAATTACGTCGTCGTATAAAATCGCGGACCATAAACGTTTTTCCTGATCCAGTGCAACCTACGACAGATGCTGTAAATGGGTGTATGAGCTCAAAATGTATGCAATCCATGATAAATAAAGAACAAACAACGACTGACATAGTTTTTTAGAATTCAAATGTATTTATTCATTTATTTTGGTGTCAAGTTACAATTTTATTTTGGTTACAATAATTATATTTGCTCTAATTACAAAAGCAATTTACCGTACATTTTATTTTGCATTTGTTAGTTAAACATTTCTGATTAAACTTATATATAGAAAATGGATTAAAGTTTGGTATTGATCTAACAAATTCTTTCACTTTAGAATCATTATTTAATGTATTTGAAGTAAATGAATTAAGTATTTTATTATACGGAATACCTATAATACGCGAGTATAAATAATAGATACAATAATTTCCGCACACAAATGAATGATTATCTTGTAATTGAGTACAATTTTCTGTTACAATAGTTTGAGTCGGTCTTTGCAGATTTTTATATGCAGAAATTTCTAATCCATAGCTGTCAAAATATTCGCATTCTGTTTCAGATAATATGAAGTAGCTGATCCAGTGTAATCCAAAGTTGGTACTTAAATCAGTATTCTGTACAATAGCAATAGGAAAAGTGTCAAATTTAACGTCTTGAAACAATGTGTCAGCAGCTACGATATAAATTGGTATACTTATATCGAGACCGTAAAAAAGCCTTTTGAATGCATGTTCAATAGAAGTAGTGTTCATTTTTAATCTTGTTGCGTGACGTGCTTATTTTTGTCAATCTGAAATAAAGACTGGTACTGACAAAAAAGCAATGTAGTAATTGCTTTTGTTAACGGTTTCTTAAATTTGATGTTCACCACAATTTGTCCTTGATGATTAAGAGTGAGAGAATTTCCGTCGTTTGGTAATAACTCGACTGCAACTAGAACGTTTCCTGAAATAAATGAATACAAATTTAGAAATCTATCTTAACAATAAACAATTAGAATAATAACTTTTTTTTTTTATATTTGAATAATTACCTTTGTTGTAGTTGTCAGCGTTTATATTGTTTCCAAGAACGTAATTTGCTGCCGTCTTTCTCAACGACTGAACACCAAATAAATAGTTATCGATCCCTGCTGTTTCGCTATTTTTAAAGCTGAATGGAAATACTCGATGCTCCATATTATTTCCGTTCCAACTTATTTCTAATTGGGTCATATCCATATTTTCAAAGTTAAAACCCGACTTTGATAGTTTACCGTTAAAAGCTTCACTATCCAGCGAACCAATAACAATCAGTTTTGGAATTTTACCCATCAGTAAAGACCCAGATGTAGCTGAGGATAAACCGCTTGGCGTAGAAAACGCTTTTATCTGAATTTCGTTTGTAGGATATTTGAAAGTTTCGTTAGCTGCTAATTGATTACGGTGCCAAGCTACGACTTCGGATGTAACATTCTTGTTTGCGCTATGGAATACCGCATCTGTGATCAAACATTTATAGGCACAACCATTGAACCCTTGTTTCGTATCTGTTGCGCAGTCTAGGTAAAATTCCGGTATGTTGCGTCGTAAAACTAAACGTATGTCAGTACCAGGAGGTAAGTATCGATTTTGATTAAAGAAATTTACTAATGGTTTTCCGATCATGAAGAATTGAGTCGACAATCTTGCTTTCTCATATCTGGTTTTGAATCCAGCATCACCTGTTGTACTAAATGTATTTGGAATTTCGTTTGGATAGTAAAATTCTTCTCGGAGAAATCCGTCCTTTTCAAGTGAACTAGATCCAAGTAATCGTTGCAAATATGCGCTCCAAGCGTACATTGAATTTGAATCGCACACTAGTTCATTGTTTAAGTACAACTGAACGTTTGAAAATAATGAATGAAAAAACAAGTTTGATGGAGCAACTTGATCAGCAGCTTCGCATAAAGTTCCGTCCTTTTTAACTATTTGAACACCTAATGCTAAAAACGATTCCGCTAAGGAAATGTAACTATCAGTATGGAATTGAAATTCTATGGGATTGTATTCTTCTTTGATACTTCCAAGGGGAAAACACTGAACAAACTCTGTACTAGAAGATGTACTAACATCTGTTGCTGGAACTTCAATTAAGTTTAATTCTGAGCGAATTGCTTTTTTCGATTTTTCGTAGATTGTAGGAGGTTTGTCGAACACGTTGTTGGGATCCATTTTAACTGTTTACGTCACAAACACTTGGCTAAGACTAATCTTAAATGTCGGTTAAAGTTTATTTATAGCTACAGGGTTATATTTTTCTTCGTTGTCGCAAATGTGATCAAGTAAATCATTAAGAATACCCCAATGAAGCCCCTCCAAGCAAAACTCGCAGATTTTTATATCTGGTTTGAACTTGTATACGTAAACAGTTTCTCCATGAAGCGATACAAGATTAACATATTCTGAATCTGGACCCTCTAATGAATCAAGAATACCACACGGATTTTCAGCACAAACAGTACAATCTGACATACCAAAAGGTCTTGTCACTTTACACCAATTTTCATTTACAGCTGTAAATTCTTCTTCGTCACTCCAAAATTCGTAAGGTGTGTTACGAAATTCTGTCACTAATTTATCCTTCTCTTTTTCTTGTGTTTCACAAGTCGCACAATATTGTTTTTCGTTATAATTATTTAATTTTGAAATTTCTGGTAATTTATTCAACCAGCAAAAATTACAAGCTTCGCACTTTAGGCTAATAGCAGATATTTGATCCATGTTTATTGTTCAAAGTCTAGAATTAAACTGGTTAATAGTTTCTTAGTTTTTAGATTTAATACACTTGCGTTTAACTATTTTCGATTTTGATTTCTTAATTCTTCTTCCTGCACCACTTTGAATTGAAGCACGCTTTGCTTTTGACCTGTTTTTACTTTTTGATTTCCTCTTTGCTCCACCAATTTGAATTGTTTTAGTACTTTTTGATTTCCTCTTTGCTCCTCCAATTTGAATTGATTTGGTACTTTTTTGTTTTGTTCTTTTACTTTTACCAACTTTAGTATTTAAAGATGTTGTTGAATTCAAAGGAATAAGATACGACGATCCTTCTGACAATATGCCAGATGATCCACAATTATTAAAATTCATTCCGTTGCCGGTTTTTATAAAATTTGGTTTTTCTAAACTACAAGTGTTTCCAGTTTCACAATTTAGATGACGCATTGTTAATATTTTGGTTTAAAGTATAGTTTTATAACCGTTTCGGTAACTCCTACACCAAAACTTAATTCACGATCGTGTTCGTCTATTAATTTTATGCGAATTCGATCTATTACTGATCTTGTCAAAGGTAAAAACACGACTGGATTGAAGGTTATCGTCGTTTCTCTTAAATACTCTTCAGATAAATCAATATCTTGCAAAATAGGTAAGACTCGATCACCATAAATTTGGTTTTCTATTATATCTGAAACAATTAACAAACGCTTTGATTTTACGCTGTTGGGAACAGGGTTAATTACATCGCTTTCGTTTGATTCGTAATCAATTTCTTTTTCTTCATCTTGGATATTTGGATCGACGCTTATTCTTGTTGCTGTTGTAAATATTTGATCTTGCGGAATTTTAAAAAACGAGTTCAGTAAATTTGGTAGTTTAACGCTCATATCGCTTTGTAAATTCTCGAAAAATATTTCACCGTTTTCAATTTTAATTCTCATTTCAAGGTCAGGAAACAAAAGGTTTTCAAATGTTTCATTTATTTTGTCTATAACATCTGTAACTGCTAATGAGCTGGGTTCATTCATGAGAATTGCATAGTCGTTATGAAATGAAAAACGATAGTAGGAATCTTCGTCGTTGTTAATCTTTGCATAATCGCTTTCATTAAACACAAATTCTGATTTATGTGTTCCGACTTGTAATTTATCTACGCTGCTAAATCCTAGTGCATCTGAAATTTTTGTCGGTAGCACTAGAAAACTTCTTTCGTCATCGTCTTTAAACTTTATAATTGCTTTATTATCTGTATCAAGTTTCATTTCCAATTCAATTTTATCCAATTTCATTCGCTCATTTAATCTTTGCATGTATGTTTGCACATTATTATCGCCTAAAGCATTCTCGCGTCGAAATGGTAGTACGCTTTGAAACATTTGAGAAATACCTATAGCATTTTCCAAGTTTTGGTATGTTTCAACGCGAATAGTAAGTTCAGAGTTCATAGGAATTTGTTCAAACTGTTTCTGATTAGTTATATTTAAGGACAAAAAATAACCATATAAAAATCTAGTTCTATTGAATCCACAAAAAATAGCAAATTCTTCGGGTATAACGACATATTGGTTTGCTACTGGACTTGTGTGTATAAACACTACTAAAAGTTCCTCTGCTTTTGTTCCGGGCATATAGTATGCGGCAATTTGTAAAGGTATATGCGCGCTTTCCATTGCGCGCGATAACTGTGTTAAATACGGACCAATGTTTGATTGCGTTTTCTTAAAAGTCAACGAAACAACTTTTGGGGGTTTTGCATTTGGGAAAAGCGGACCCGAGGGTATTGGTACTGCAGTTAAGGTAGATTGAGCCAATTGAATTTGACTTGGTTGTTGCTTACGTGAATATTTAAAACTTGCAACTCCTACTTCATACAAATCTGGTTGTAGATAAAGTGGTTTTGGAAGCTCGCAAATGAAGTTAGTAGAAGTGTTTGTTTTTGAATTAATTTTATCCGTTGCACTTCTTAGTGTACAACATATTGAACTGGAGGACAACATCGTTATATATAAGCTAGATTAAGCTCTTGGGAATAGAAGCTTCCAGTTATTTCTGCAAAATAAATAAAATAAGTTAGTTTAGGCTAAATAAAATATGGATTTTAATTTGAATTTAAAATAAATTTAATTCTAGCAGGTCACCTTCTTTATTAAGATCTTCCAGCAAGTACGTCCACGGAATAGTTTTTTGTACTTTCCTTATTTTGAACTTTTCGACTGACCAATTAACACTGTAACCTGTTTAAAAGTCAAAACAATACTAATTTAATTAGTAAAAAACATTATGTTATGTATCTTATTATGAAATAATTTGTATGTAATTATTTATAACTTAACTTTTTCAAAGGTAACCTTGGCTTTAGAAATTCTCACAACGTCTCCTATTTTAAATTTTGGTGAGGGTTGCGGTTTTTCTCTTTCTTTTAAATAGTCTGCAAATATATTTTCCCAGACCTCGTATTCGTTTTCTTTTGTTACCTTATTTGGTTCTAACTTTATTGTGCTGTGGTAGCTGTTGTTGTACGCTTTAACAAAATCTTGAATTACATCAACTATTCTTTTAGTCTGTCTTTCTGACATATAACGTTCTAATTTCGTAAAAAGAGTTCTTATAAACCTTTCAGAGAACATGCTTTTGATGTAAGAGTATATATGGTATAGATGTATATTTTTCTTGTCTAAATACTTTCTAAATTCATTACTAAGGTATTCCTTTCCCATATCTGTGAAGAGATTCATTGGTGTAGCATTTGCTTCTCGAAGTACCGAATCAAATGCTCGAATCATAGATTTTGATGATTTATCTTTTAACATACGTACGTATGCTTTTTTGCTAAAGACATCAATAACTATGAGCACAAATGTATTACAATCATTCCATTCTGCAATGCTTGATATGTCCTTGAGATCAGAGGAGTATGTTTGATTAATGAAATTATAAAGCACACGTCTCCGCTTGAACTTTCGTCGAATATCTTTATGCAACGAATACGCGTTTATTTTTTGTAGCTCGGTTTCAACCTGTTTTTTTGTTTTTCCATCCCGGTCGGTTCTTTAAAAACCCTGATAATCCGCTGAATGCGCCGGAAAATCTTTGGTTTAGGTAACTCTTACGAACACTTTTTGATTTGTTTGCCATGGTTGACCGCACACGAATGAATAAATATAGCTACTTACAATATATTTTATAGGTCATTGCGATTGTACGTCGTTCGATCGTATAGAGAAATAAACGTTATTCTACAATTGTTCGAATACGATTGTATGTTTCATTTGCATAAATGCTACAATAACTTTCAATAATCGTCGTATAATTATTGGTGGAAACAAACATTTTGGTACCTTGCAATAATGATATTACGACTTGGTTATGAATATATTAGTACTTTGCAATATTAGGTAACTCTTACGAACACTTTTTGATTTGTTTGCCATGGTTGACCGCAAACGAATGAATAAATATAGCTACTTACAATATATTTTATAGGTCATTGCGATTGTACGTCATTCGATCGTATAGAGAAATAATCGTTATTCTACAAATGTTCGAATACGATTGTATGTTTCATTTGCATAAATGCTACAATTACTTTCAATAATCGTCGTATAAATATTAGTGGAAACAAACATTTTGGTATCTTGCAATAATGATATTACGACTTGGTTATGAATATATTAGTACTTTGCAATAAATATATTAGTACTGCAATATTAGTACTTTAAAACAAATTTTCATATTTTTAATTTTAAAGCGGAAACGAGTGTTTTTATTTAAAATTTTAAAGCGGGTATTTGTGACGGGTGCGGGTATTCGGTGCGGGTGGGGTATCGGTGCGGGTTCGGTGCGGGTGCGGGGATTATGACCACGTGACGTCACATCGGGGGTCGGCTTTAGTGGGGTTATGACGTCATATCGGGGGTCGGCTTGGGATGTCCGTAGGGGGTGGGGTTGGGAGGAATTTGACAAAACGTCGCTTCCTCCTTATATCATAGGGATGGCAGCCTTCAGGCCCTTTTTTTATACTCCTGTCCCATGATATTAAAAAATCAATAAAACAGTGATTTATCGTGTATCTTAACTAAGCTTAAGGCCAACAAATAATGTCAAATTTCACAAGAAAAATGATTTCATTTTTCACGTTTTATGAATTGACCTTACAGTTAGTAGACAGGAATAGATGGGAGTCTTCTTTTTTTCTGAGGGGTTTAATGTCTAAGACATATGAGCGTATATATTACTCATTACACTAGTAGGCTCCGGCTCCTAGGTCTTGGGCATGGGTAGGTTTTAAACTTCTTTAGCCTTCGTGTATGTGGGACCCGGGTACATACCGCGTATAGCTATGTACGTCGGTCTCGGTGCATATGGATTCCTATTACTTTGTATACTTGTATCCTTGCAATATTGTTTCCAAATAGTCAGTCAATGATTTGGAAATGAAATTTTTTAGACTTTTATTTTTTATCCTTTCCTATATGAGCAGGATAAGGACGAGGATGAGGAGTAGGAGTGTAGGATAGGCTTGGGTGGGATCCTATATGATATGACGTTCTACAGAGACACAGGAGCAGGATCATAGAGGATAGTTTTGATTTTGATAGGACAGGACCTCCAGGACAGAGTCTCTCCTGAGACGTGATGCTAGCCAGATATTAGTGGAGCACACGCACTCAGTGTGGGCTCGGTCTGAGTATAATATTAGCACGGGTAATTTGTCAATCTTGAGTTTTTGAGAGAGAGAGAGTAGAGAGAGAGAGAGAAAGAAGCGGACTAAAACTCCCTCTTGAATTTTCACAAGGTTCACCGTCACATCTAGAATCTATAGTGAGTGCAGTCTTGCTCGAATTTATGCTATAGAGTCTTGATCTCGAGTAGCTGGCTCATGGCAGTAGCAGTAGGAGTAGCTACTACAGAAAATATAGGATAGAGTCCGTGTGTATAGGGAAATAAAGGGTAACAGGAAAGAGAGGAGGATTTGGAGCATTGGAGACTTGGAGACACTGCAGTGCGAGTGCCAGTCTGTGTGTGTGTTGGAGACACAGGGATTTCGTGGATACTGGATGTCGAGACCGAGACCGAGACTGACTGCCAGCAACGCCCATGGTCAACTCCACTTGAATTTCACTTGAGGTCCATAATATTATCCATCCATATTATGTACAGAGTCTCCAAACAGACTCTGTCTCTCTCTCTCATAAATGTGGAGTGGAGTGCATTTCTGTCTCCGTACATGTACAAGTGTGTGTGTACAAAGGGAAAAAGCCCAATGACAACGACATCCAGGACATGGACGCGCGAGCACAAAGCAACTCTTTCAATTACTATATGAAGCTCATTAGATGAATGAATTTACATGGCAAGTATTGACATATTGTATACTAATTATATAGCTGAGTAATTTATTTACCTTTTAAGAGGTGCTAATTGAAAAGCGTTAATCAAATGTTTACATTGCAAGCCTCTCTGCAATTGCCAAGTCACCGTTAAGTAATCGTAGTTTCGTCGGAGAGCGTGTCTGTTTGTGTGTGTGTGTGTGTGTGTGTACACATACAAGAGAACTACACTAAACCGATAGTGTTATTAACGTTTATACGTCGACGACTCCGGTACCGGTCGTTCGTTGTTGTTTATACATGTATGGACTATGGAGGTAGGTAGGTATGTCAGTATGGACCTACTATTCAAGTTTTTCAACAACCACACGTCTTCACCACCACCACCATCATCACCATCACCACGTATATATTTAGCTCTCCTGGCACAAGTTATTATTATACCTTTTTGGATTTGTTCCGCTTCACGCTCTTTCCAATTTGAAATGCAATCCAATTACATGTTTAGTTCACATCTATCTCACATTTATTACAGCTGTAACCATGTGCATATACGTATATATTTACTACACAAAGACGAAATGGAAATGGAAATTGTGATCTTCAGTTCTACCTATAATACTCGAGAGAAACAAAATCAGAACCATCATCCTAAACCCGCCCCCGCCCCCTCTCATCCCCCTCCTCTATACCCATACCCATCTCCCCATATCTCAACTGTGAGGAAACCTTGTGAAGAAGAAAGTCGTGTCCTTTCTTAACATCTTTTCCTTCTCATTTTTATTCTGAATTTGATTTTGTTGTTGTTATTGTTGTTGTTTCTGAATTAGAGCTGTTGTAGAGTGGGAATGCTGAGTCAGAGTCAGAGTGTCAGTCAGAGAATCAGAGTGAGTGTATGTACTGTACTGGGCTGGGCTGAGAGGGGCTGACTTACTAATTACTTACAAATTTCAACTCAAATTGCACGTGCTTGTCTCTCCTTTATCAAGTCGGATATACGTACACGTACAATAACAAAAACGAAAAAGATGTGACTATAAGTAGTATAGGAGTACATAATGTTTTCATGTTTTCTGTCTGTTTCGGCACTATTCTATTATTATTATTATTATTATTTTACTCCTCCAAGTGTTGAATGGTGTTGTGTCGTCTTTTGTTTCTCTCCAACTACAACGTCGTGGATGACAACGACGACGACAACGACGCAACCACATACAGTCGCTCTCAACAACAGGGTAAAAGTAATGGTAAAATAAGAGCAGGAGCAACCTTACTTTCAAGGAAGCATTATTAATTGTTAGGCTTTTGTTTGACGAGACAACAAAGAGGGTTTGCAACTGTGCGTCCACAGAGTTGTTTTTGTATTGTATATTGTTTTCTATTGTAAAATTCTAAAGTCGAGTTTAGATTTAGACTCACTCTCAGCCAGTGTATGTACTGTACATACACTCTTATTTACTTGACTACCGTCACCGTAGCACTCGCACTCGCACTCACGGCATCTCACTACATAACAACACATCTATATAATATTGAGAATGTATTGGTATTTTGGATTTATTATTGCTTTTTTAAAGCCTTATAGCCGTATAGCTTTAACTCCACGAAAACAAACGAACATGACGTAATGCAGATATCTATTAAAAATGGCAAATGAAAGGGAGAAGGAAAGGAATTTACATATAGAAATATTTCATACTTGAAAAAATTTTTTAAAAAAATAAGCAGATTGGCTTTGATTTTTTCTCGAGCCTCACTCAAGTGAATTGTTTAAATTGGTCATGAAAAGAATGGTAATATTAAATACTGTACTTCTCACTTATGAGCCCATCAGCTCGGGAGGGTGTGTATCTATGTGTTGTCATACTGACTCGAATTCCAATATTGTCCAGAGTCCATAGAGTCCAGTCCAGCAGAGCGCATATAGGCTTGACATTTTACATTGAACAGAATTACAGAAACATATATGTAGGTAGGTAGGTAGGAAGATGACGTACCTACGTACCTACAGTAGTACGTATGTGTGAAGAAACTGAAGAAGTTATTATAGAAAATATATAAGTACTGATATGCTTTGACTTGGAGCGGGATTTGTCTCTACATACTACATACGTGGATATTTTATTATGAATTATAAATACTGTGTGTCATTTATATGTCTAAGTAGCTATTTGTTCTAGCCGCGTGTGTTTTATTCCTTTTTTTTTCTGTGTTGTTTCTGTTTTTTTTTCTTTTTAACTTTTAGATTGAGTTTCCATTTACGTCATTCTCAATCATTTAAATGTTTTCTTTGTCAACTAATCGCAAGTAGGTGATTAAAATATTAGGAAGGTGTATAATTATCAAGGAATAATTATATGAACTGGAACTTGATCTAATTCTAACGTTACGAAAGTATAAAAACACAATTTATTACATGTGGTATATTATTACTGATCTACTACTACTACTACTATTATTATTACTATTATTATTATTATGTGGTCTGCATAAATACTCTTGATTTTTCTTTGTAATGACTATAAAAACTAAATAATTATTACAAAACAGAAAATGGATGTTTTTTTTTCATTGAACAATTTTAAGTGTGAGGAAAACTTATATGAATCAAAAATATCTTGATCTTATCAGCATTATTAACTTTAACTTTGTATTATAATCTAATATGATGGTATATAATCCAACTTAAAGTCTTAAAGTATTCTAGTATTCTTGATAATAATTATTTTAATTTATTATTTTAATTTTTTGGTATTATCACTATTATTACTATATTGTAGTAATTACTACACTACTATACACATTATTATACATATAATATTTTATGATTAATATTAACTATATTAACTAACGGAGAAGAATAGAAGAATGTACTGTCAACTGTGACTGCAGAAAAGGTTGGTGAGACAGAGAGAGAGAGAAAAGTACATAAAGCGAACAAACTTTTTTGTCTATAAATAAAATTTGTTTTTAGTTTCAACAAAAGAAGAAAAAAAATAATAGTTATACATTTATTATTATTATTATTGCCACGTTGGTTATAAAACGATGCCATGTACGTAAATTATTCTTATGATTGCTGTTATGATATGATTATGATACACAAAATGATGATATAATTATTATTATGTACGACAAGTTTTACACCTGAGCGAACAAAAACAAAGAATGAAGAAGAATTAAGGAGAAAAATGCATTTTATTTTATTTTATTTTGCCATATTATAATTAATTAATTGTTACATTATGTTGTTCAATCTCATGTATTGAAACCGTATTTTTTTTGTCTCTCGTGCAAAAAAAAGTGCAACAACAACTAACACAAGAACATGGAATTATTGTGCCATTGAAATATGTGTCTGATATATTCATATTCGTAAATGAGTATCTTTTGATTTCAATTTCGAATATTACTAAAATATTATTACTACCATACCATTACTATTACTATTACATTTATCATCACTAAGTATTAAAGTATTAATTATTAATGTTTTTAGTTTCTACACACGGAAACAAATACCATATTATACCATTTGTATATATATTTAATTATAAAAGTTATATTTTGTTCTTACTCACTACTCACTGTTAAGTAGTATGGGGAGGACCACACAAACACACAGATAATTATTTAACTGTAATACATATACTATTATTTAAACTGAAATACTACAACTACAACTATAACCATACCATAATATATTATACCATATTTAATTATATAATTGATTTACTATATAATGTGTACTGTATGTATATAGAACGAAGGAGGAGGAGAGGGGATACATACATAAAAAAACAATTTGTGTTTGTACTCCAATTTTTAATAGTCATTAATAATTAATTATTATACATTAAGTTTAACTTTTTTTTCTCTGTCCACAAAAGTCCAAGTCCAACTTTTACTACGTGCGGACGGCACAGCGTATTACATTATTCTTAGCCTTTGCATTGAACAAAAAAAAATGAAAGAAATAAACACTAAACACAACAATATTAAAAAAAAGAGAATGGATTGTAAATCTCAATTCGTAGAGAGTACTACTAACTGAACCTGACATGTCATGTCGTTCGGTGGAAGAAAATGAAAAATGATGTTTGAATTTAAATAATTCTCTGATCTCACAGACAGACACACCAACCAAACGAAACCAAACACAAAGACACACGTATACACACAGCAAAGGAACCAACACTCACTTGAATGAAGAAGACAGAGCACAGCAGTTAATTCAAAAGTTCTCCACACACACAGATTTTCTATAGAGTATAATATTATAGACAGAGAGCTCTTCAGACGACCAACAACCATTTTCACGTATAGATCATAATTTACAATCACAAAGCACACAAATTTTTTTGAGCAAGGACAAGAAGGGGAAAGAAATGCAAATAATCTTGAGAACACGAAATGTACTAATGATATGATAATTATTATTATTACGGAAAATTTTTATCAAATCAAATTTAACAAAGACGCCTCATCGAATCGTCAGTCATTATTTTGCTCGCTGAGCCCGTGTAGAGCCATTCAGAATATTGCTTTTCGCTCGTGTTGTGCTGTATGGGTTTGTGAAGCATACTTAAAGTGAATGCGCATACTATACAGTCACTATACGTATGTGTCCTATAGGATATATCAGTAAAGGATGTTGAATAATAAAAATAAAAAGGTATGGCTGATCGTGTATTGCTATAATACTTGGGAGTCTTATGGTCTTTCTAGTACGAATTTTTACTTGGGAATTAGTAATCATTACTGTAAACTTGTAAACGTGCGTAAAGTGTGACGATGACATACATACTGATAATGTAAACATACACTATAGAAGATTTAGACAGGAGACACACACACAGAGAGTTGCTAAAAAGCTGTAGAGAATTTAGGCGCAGACGGAGACTTTTGAATTGAAATTGAAATTACAGATAAAAATTGAAGACACACAAGCATCTCGCGTCTCTCTCGATGAACATCGTCGTCCTCTCGTCTTCAATTTGAGCGGATCAGATGTGTATAGGTAAATAGACAGACAGACCAGCTATATAGGTTATTTACTTTTGAATCTAATTAATTATTATTCAACAAAATATTTCTGAACTTCTCATTCTGAATTCTGAATAAACTGACTTCCATTATTGTCTGTGCTAATAACATTAATGAATGATATATGAATTATTCCATTACTAAGATTGTTACTGTAATTTGTAATGTGGTCGTGTGGTGTCTAATGGTGTCTGTGAAGGATTTGTGAGTTAATCTTTCTTGACATATATTTGTTTTGTTTTTTGAGTTTCTTGTCCTGTATATTTGTCTTGTATTGACCAACTCTGACCGACCTGTCTACGTTAGGTATGCACATTGTACTATGTTTTACTTATGTGGATATATTAAATACTTATTATAATACAAATTTATATAAATTTAAATCCACCGACCGACCGACCGACCTACCGAACGCGGAATTCAAAATATATTATAACTACAACTACATGTAATAATAATTATAATGATCAGTCTACTTTCTTACTCAAATTAAAAACCCAAAGCAAAAGTACATACTATTATTACTATTTAAAAAAAAAGTAGGTAATAAACATACTCTATATAATTACATAATTTCCATTTATCAAGTCCAAATTTTCATAAATTGATAATTACATTTACATTTTACAATTTACATATATGTATTATATACTGAACCAAATAAATGAAGAGCGAAATAGTGAGATAGCTGCTGAGTATAAACAAACAAAAAAACACATGAGAACGTCTTTGATAGAATATTGTGAAAAATTTACACCACAGACGGAGAGATAAAAATTACAGTTACTTTTAAAAGTTTGTAGAGTTAAAATATTTGAAAAAAAAAATTCCTCCAGACCTTAGATTACAGATAATACACACCAAAAAAAACAAAATACTACCATTAAAAATCATTTACTATATTACTATTGTTATTATTACTATAGCATATATGTAAGGTAACGATGTACTACTACGTAGAGGTATGTAATAATAATTATATAAATAATATTGTATATAATGGTACGGTACGGTGCAAATATATACATAGGAAAATTGTATGTATCTGGACTTTGATGAAGAAAGGAAGGAATAAAATGTAACGTAAAACGTAACTTATAACATAACCAAAGTAAAAATGCAATTTTAATGATTACACAACTTAGTTGATAGTAAATAAACAAGAAAAAAAAAAGAAAAGAAAATATTTAAAAAAATATAAACTGAAAGGAAAAAATATATAATTGAGTGTGGTGTTGTGATTGTGATAAATTTAAAGTATAATACCTATACATATATATAAATATATATTATATAAATAAACATACATATATATTAATATTCTAATGACTATATACAATATAAAGTGCGGAGCATACTACAATGCGTAATTGTAATTGTTATTCTATATTAATAATATACTTAATAACTGCACATACATGCATACATATATTACTACTATTACTATTACTATACTATATATATATACTACATGCATTATATAAAATTATATATAATGGACTACTTAAGAATAATATATTATATAATACACATATAATTATTATTACATAAACTTTAACTTGTATGTACACATATGTACATTATATACTATGATACATAAAGAATTATAATAATACTATTATACTACACTATTTAACGAATATTTATGTATCTAATAACAGAACTCACACATTGGGACATGAAAATGATTAAAAAATCTTTATTATAATAATAATATATTATATATATATAAATTAAATATCTATCTATATATATATATGTACGTACTCTTAGATGAAATACATACATGATTTTAATTTTGAAGTAAAACAACACAATGACGTGAATAATGTACCAGTAAAAAATATTATTAAACAAAAAAAAACATTTAATAAAATGATTAGATTTATGAATGAATTCATACAAATCAGAAAAGAAGCCAAAAGTACCCACATTTCATTTCAGTCATCCGTCTTCATGCTGTACTTTATTTCCAACAGTAATGATTAAGTATCGTCTGCGAAGAACCAAGATGATCCATTTCCATTTTTAGCTGAAAACAATATCAACTACCTACAAACATATTCAATTATGTCTTGAGAGAATTTTGCACCTTTTCGAAAACGTGGATTTAGAACAATTTGCACCTTTTCAAAAACATGGATTTAGACTTTTTTGCACCTTTTCAAAAACATGGAATTAGACTTTTTTGCACCTTTTAAATAACATGGAATTAGACTTTTTTGCACCTTAGTTTTACATTATTGCAAAACATGAAAATAGAACATTTTACGTTTTTCAAAAACTCTTAATTAACATTTTGCGCATGTTTCTCTTTTTGTTTTTATGACATTATAGCTCATTTTGATTGTAGCTTAAATTGGATATGGATCATTTTGCTTCTTCACAGACAATATCTAATGAAATACCTATGCATATATATTATTAACGCTTTAAAAGATTAAAATGCATACACGTTGTCACTAACATTGAAGTGTTACGTGCTTTCCTTTAAGAGGGAAATCTTTACAAAATATTTTAGATGCAGAAGCAGAACATTCTTTTTAATTTATACAGCTGTTTTTTCCCGATTCATTACACTTCCTCACACGATCCAGAATTACATAAAATAATAAAATGGAAATATCTATACTTGATTTTGTTTTTTTACAAATATTATTGACTTTGAAAATCAGCTATTTAGTCGCTCACACAATACGTTAAGTTTCATCATTTACTGGCGTTGGCAATCTATGGCACTTTACAGGATAGCTATTACTGGTGATGCACACACACGTTACGTTCCCTATGCATCGTAGATTTTCTTGCTAACGGATGACGGCCATTTTTACAAAAATTCATTATGTTGTAATGTGATCACAGATATAAACAACTGAAATCCTGACAATTCTGGGAAAACACATAATTGAAATACTGCATACTGCACAACGTCATTACGTCATCCATTCAAACTATATTACATGTAAATAAATTCCAGATTGTTTCATTCATCAATTCAACATGAGTCATGATAGAAGATTGGTAATCCGACTCCGAGACGTTTTCGATCGTTTTTATTTAACCGTAAGAATCATCGAGTTGACATCACTACGGAGTGTGGATTTAGATATGATAACATTACCTACTTACATAATAAGATTATAATCCGGTCCTAGAAAATAAATACAGATGTTGTCCGCCGGCAGCCCGTTCAATGGTCGTCGTCGTGATCAGTGTTAGAATTTAATTTTGAAGGTGATTTCCTTGGTGACATCAGAGGCATTTTCGTAAGATGATAAATCGGCCGTATTATCAGTGATCTTCATGTCGTGATGAACCTGAGAGATATTCCAGTACCTGTTTTTTTTAAATGGGATATAGCGTCATAAGTCATAATTTGGATTTCAAAAAATGTATGACAAATTCATACAGCATGGAGTTTTTTGTAGGTCGCGTTTTCTGAATACTGACACTGCACTGGCACTGCTGATACTCATAAGTGATGAGTATAATCCTTATAGGGAAGGGCATGGCAAGATGAGGGAGCCATTTGTGTCCATTTGCTCGATCTGTTGGATGTACTAAGACCTTCTCTTGGAAGTTTGTATTGTAGTTCAAGAGGACAACGATAGACGAAAGGCAAACGCATCTGTTCTCTCATGTGGTTCTCTGAATTGAAAGCACTACTTTTTTTGGCTGCTATAGTTACTGCTATTATAAAAAACTAGTTAGCTTTGCGTTAACCTAACCAATGAAATGCTCTATATGATTTGTTATACAACATTAGTTACTTAGCTTTCGTAAACCATTTTTGGTGTTTCCTCGAAAGGCCAGGAAAGGTGCTTTTTCACATTTCGTTACTGAAAAATGAACGTAGAACTTCCACAATTTAACTGCAATTAATAATTAATAACCCGACATATAATATTTTGTAGCGAATTATGAGCTTTGTCCATTATTAAACTTTAAAATTTTCGACCTACGCCTAACATAATGGTGAATTTGAGCGTGAAGTAGTAAATTCGTGAGAATTCAGATGAAAAAAGGAGAAATTCCTTCCTAATGTAAATTAAGTACCTGTTAAACGGGCCTATACGAGAATGTTGTTAACGGCTAATAACGGGCGAAATGCGAATACTATTTTAATTTAGTCAGTATTGGACATACCGCTCAGTATTATTCCTGTACTTAACGATTAAAGAATTAAAGTAGGACCAGATGCCCAGACAGAATGAATATTGAGTTAATTGTCTCTTGTCTCGTCTCGCTCACTGGTCTGTTCTCATTTTAATGAATTTGTCATAATATTCTATTAATGTGGGTTTTCAGTAACTGCAACTTGCGTCGATGGGTACTAGAGGGCACAGATGTAGAAAAACGTAGAGTAAATAAAAAGTCCTAAGGTGTACTGAAGAAGAAGTCAGTTGATTGATAGATAGACTTATTCAAGTCTCAAGTGTCATGGCTAACAAATTATAAAGCTCCCTTTAATTTCATGAACGGCCACAGATTAAAAATAACTAAACGTATTCAGCTTGTAGGAATTACTGAACCCAGTGAATATTATTAGTTAAAATAGGTAAAGTTAAACATTCTAAAGTTAAAAATAAAAATGCTTTATGGATGGACGTGGGGGTTTGTTGCGACAACCACAGCCCAAAAGTCATGCCATGCCGCCGGTATTTTACTTTTGCAGTGCAGTGGTCTCACAGGGCAGGGATGGAGATGGAGACTAGGCGTCATATGTAGGAGCGTTCAAAAATGACGTATCACTTTGGTAAGGTGGGTCTGTAAATTGACGATTTCCAACATGTTTAAGAATGGTGAGGAGCGATGGGCAGCTCAGAAAATTTGTCCAATATGAGTACGTCATTTGCGAACACTCCCTATCCAAATCTAAATCCAACCCCCTGCGCACTATGCTCTGTATCAAACGAGAAATGGACTTGCGATTAAGTGAAGTGAACAGTAGGAATGAATAGTTATGAAATGCCTCACAGTTTTAGTATAATGACCCTTATTCATTGGGGCCGTGCAAATATAAGGTAATGCATAAAATATACAATTATGGGATCCCTTCCTCCATTAATCGGGAGGCGAAGCTGGTCTATTGTACATACATTACAGGATTTTTTCCCCACTTGCCCCCTTTCACATGCTTAGACATAGTTTAGGCATGGCCCTAAAGTGTGGCACATGTATGCATTATACCGACTGGAGGTGAAGGAAGGCCAAAAGGTATGAATTTCGAGTCTAGCCGCTCTCGCTCGGAACAGCCATCTGTCCTTTTTCCGTCGACACGTGAACGGTGAACATCGATATAATAGTGTGGAAGAAAATTTTATAAATTTTTATCACAAAATGAAACTTTACAAGGATATTTTCACTGGTAAGTTAAAAAACACATTTTGTTTTATATTAATCCGTTTATTTTGTAATTTTTACTCGCTTAGTATCTTCAAAATTTATAGAAATACGAAGTTACGGTTGTGACTCACCATTCAACCATACTTTCAACTTTCTTGACTGTCGCTTGAGCATGCTTCTTTGTACAAATTATGCAATTCACTGTTCCGGCTGTTGAGTGCCGCATTGAGGCTTTTATGGAGTTCTCCTGGAAATAGCTAGTTAACGTCCTTACGGAGGAGATTAGGAGAACCATTTTATTTATCCATTAAAACTATGAATAAATAAAATTATTAAGTAGTAATTATTACAATTATATTTCAAATCATGAGTACATGCTCCGTTACGGTTTATTCTAGGACAGTGAGTAGAATGGTGATTGGAAGGGTGAGGCGGATGTTAAACTTTAAATTAATTTAACTCCAAATGCAGTATAAAATAAAGTATTATTTTAGAGGAATTTCACATTATATAACTCGTAGATGTTATTCTTAATTGGAAAATACGTTCTAGATGGGATGCACAAAGTTTCTTCCTTGTACATACATAGATTACATTGTACATAAATTAATTACTGCTTCTGTTTTTAGGGGACGAGATGTTCTCCGACACCTACAAGATCGCTTTGAAGGATCAAGTAATCTGGGAGGTCACTGGAAAGGTATATAAATAATTTCTGCTTTATGATGTGTATGTTTGAGATTAAGACGTTAGAAACCCTAACCCATGAGGTGGAGACATTTTGAGTTCGATAGGAGGTTATTCAGCTGCACTAATCGGCCTTTGACCTTCGACATTCGAACAGAACTTAAACAGGCCAGCTTTTATCTCTAGAACTATGAACTAACATTTTTTGATGCAATTGTTGTCGCTATAGTATTGTAAAAGTAAAGTAGCTGGGAGTCCTCCAAAGCAATTTATGACAAATCCAAAAATAGAACTATTTCTATGCCTCTTCGGCAAATAACTACAAACTATACTATTCACTAAAGCTATACATATTGTTGATTGTGAAAGCGAGACATTCAGAACGCATATTTATTTTATTTTTGAAATCAGTTGTAGTACGGTACTTAGATGTGCAATGTGCACATCCATACCAAGTAAGCGACAGCTATATTTGCTCCCAGTCACCAGTGTGAATCTTTAATGTGTTCAATCAATTTAACGACTGAGCAAATTTTAAAATTCTGAATGTCGCAAACTAGTATGTAAATTGGGTTCGAAGAAAACACACGCGAAAATATTAAACCATCTGGAGGCCCTCCCGACACGACGGCGATTAAAATCAAGTCCGGTCGTTAGTGTGTTCGTTTCTGTGGATGTGGAATCCGTTACATCAAGTTATGATGTGTATACGGATACGTATATTCCACGAATATACATACTTAAATAAATGTGAATAGTTGAGATTACGATGAGCATTAATTTAGTATTATTTTGCATTGTTTTTTAGCTTGTCCAACGAAGAGGACAGGAAATCATCCTTGGTGGATCTAATCCCTCTGCTGAAGAGGCTGATGAGGGTACCGAAGATGGCGTTGAGTCCGGAGTGGACATCGTCCTTAATCACAGGCTGTGCGAAACCTTCGCTTTTGGTGACAAGAAGTAAGACTATATTTATAATTATGAGTAGCACTGTCCAGTAGTGTGCAGTTAAAAGTATAGTAGAGCGAAATTGGCTAATTACATTAAATTCTTAAACCGACTAAATTTCTTGAACAAGTCGATCGATGTACAACAAAATATGATAATTACGTACTCGTGTAGTTCAATCTACTGATTCTCCCTTGGGTGTTTCCCATGCGTGTTAATAATATGAATTTATGGAGCTGACCTCAATTAGGGACTCACTAAATGTATAAAAGGTCTAGAAAAAACGTACCGAATTGACTGGCTAATTTTCATCTAAATCACATGCAAGACATAGTGGCACATTAAAAAACATATTTTAGCTAGATTCCTAATATTACAAAAAACGACTTTATTAAATTGTGGGTTAACAATAAGTGGTCATACATTGAATTTATATTCTAATCAGTGCCGATTAAATTATAAAATGTATAAATCCTAAATTATCATGATTATTGTCAAATAGTTTTCAAAGGGAGAGCAATTTTTCGGCTCCCAGGTGCTCGCTTTTGCTTCCGGTTTTGGAATGAAAGCTGAACGAGTGTATGGAAATACTATCCTATGTTAGATAGAACTTAGGATCAAGAATCTAGATGCATGTTTTGGATCGTAGGTAGTTTATACGGCTGTAGGACATTTGCTACCCGGACATTTGCTACCCAAACCCCAACCTAGGACATTTGCTACCCAAACCCCAACCTAGGACATTTGCTACCCATAACCTAGGACATTTGCTCCGCAAAATTTCTATGTCTATCATCTGTGACACACGATTGAATAATGACGGTCGTTAGTACGATGATACTAGTACGAGGAGATTGTTTGTTTGTTTTTTAGCTTTGGATTAGTGTGGTAGTCATAGTGATACGCGAGCGTATACGATTGTTATTACGAGGACGAGTCGAGTGAAGTAGAATGATATTTAAAAGTTATATAGATATTATCTTTACAATTAATTGGTCTAATGAATATATTCTGCATATAGAAACTGATTGCTGTATAAATGTTAGAACCAGACAAGAACAAGCCATTGCAGAAACGATACAATAGTTACTAAAATACAAAAAACGGTAACAATATAATTATAACGTAATCTTAACCCTAATAAAATAAATAAAACTCCATACGAGTCTAAATGTAAAAATGTAAGTACGCAACCTAAGAAGTAAATACTAAGTAAACCCTTAAACTAGAAACTGTCATTTTACCATAATTATGTCAGAAAAAACAATTCTTACAGGTAAATACATTTTGTACCCATGTACAAAAAAAATTACAATTCGCTGAATTTTTCTATGCATTCTACGCTGAATTCTATATGCAGGATAAATTAATTAGAAAAATTAATTGTAAAGGTATTGTACATATTATTTTCAAATATCATTCAGCGTGTCTGCAATGGCTTGTTGTTGTCTGGTTCTAACATTCAACGATGCCATGTGGTGCATTCATAAATATTGTCTATGCAATTTATTTCTGCATTAGCCATGGGTAGCAAATGTCCTAGGTTATGGGTAGTAAATGTCCTAGGTTGGGGTTTGGGTAGCAAATGTCCGGGTAGCAAATGTCCGTTTACCAGTTTATACAAGCTACTAAAATTAGCTCTAGAACTTGGAAGGCTTTTGATACCGTTTTATCTAACGTACCTACTAGTGAGGATTCGAACAGCTAAAAACCCTCAGATGACTCACTACTCATACCCAAAACAAACGTCATGCAGCACTTTGAATATTCGTTTCACAATTTGCTTTAGTTAAATATTTTACTGAGAGCTAATAAGGCAAGATGGTTACGCACTTTCAAGCGTGTAAACTAATTATGACAGTATTAGTTTATTTTAGTCTAACAAAGCAATAGTTCGATTGTTTGGTGTTAAAAAATTGGTAGCTACATTCTCATTGCTTTGTGTTTATTTTCAGAGGTTACACGCTCTACTTGAAAGAATACATGAAGAAGCTTGTTGACAAACTCCAAGAAAGGGCCCCTGACCAAGTCGATGTCTTTAAAACCAACATGAACAAAGTTGCAAAAGAACTCCTCGGTAGATTCAAGGACTTGCAGTTTTTCACTGGTATGTTTTCTAAGTCTAAGTTATCTCTTTTATGAGTTTATGTTCATAATTTTATATTTGTGAAAAGATGTTCTTTTGTAATTAAGCATTATAAGTTCCTTAATTAATTTGACCACTTTGTTTGTCGTTTTAAGGTGAGTCCATGGACGTCGATGGAATGGTCGCAATTTGCGAATACCGTGAGATTGAGGGAGAATCTGTACCCATCTTCATGTTTTTTAAACACGGATTAGATGAGGAGAAGCTATAATAATATTGAATAATTGCCCTGAATAAAGTTTCCTTGTGGTACTCAAAAAATCACAGAGGCATTTTCGATTTTTTAAAACACTTCATGTTAAGTTGTTACTGACCAACTCCGTATCTGAAATTACAATTTCGCTTCAAATTATTATGTACTTTGTTTTGATTTCCTAGAAAGCATTTACCGTCTCTGCTTCAAAACACATTTTCTAAGAACCCTCCACCATCCATCGCGTACCCATTTTCAGTAAAGAACGTGCTTGCGAACAGTCTTGACACACAGTTTTAGCCATCGCAGATTATGTAACCTTCAGGTAGATGGAGCTGAGATGAATTTGAGAGTTCGTTGTTTCGTTAAACCTGCTAGATTGCAAGGAACTGCCGAGTGAGTAGTATCGTTTTTTTTCTTAGATGAGTTGTGTTTTAAATTTGAACCTTAACGTTTATATAATATTTTGGCGAAAACTTCCATTGATAACGTAAGCATAATATTAAAAATTCAAACGTGCTGACTGCATTATTTATACACAAGGGTTAAAAAAGACTCAGCGTAAGACTGTATTCGTGTGCATCTATTTTACAATCAATGTCAATTATATACAAAAAACATGTGTTTTTGAAAATAAAATGCGGAGTCGGAGATATAAGTCGGACGTGCTTTTATTTCTGAGTAGTTTCTATTAATTCGCATACGTACTAATTGCTGACAACACAATCAACACGCGAATGTTTTAGAATTGCTAAATCATTGCGTCTGCACTGGAGTTAGGAATAATACTCCAAAACAAGGTCGCGAAATATTACGACATTCTTGCAAGTATCGTTTTTATTATTTTTAGAAACAGCACATTCATCTTGTATTTACAATTACTCCGTCTTGCATTGCATTTATGATTCATTGCTGATTTTACTGGATAAAGTGCTTTGTGTAACAAAGGTCACGACGTAAGAAATAAGTGCTAGTAGGCGTATAGTTCAGATTTTTCAGGAAATTATGTTTGTATTAGAACGGTATATAATGAGGACATCAGTAACCGAATTCTTGGAACCCACAAATATTTTATTAACATTACATTTTACAACTACCACACAGTTTTGCCACCAAAAAACTACAAAATCTACAATGATGTTATAAATTACAACTACAAGTAGGATTTTGATACTGTAGTGTCCATTTTATATTATTATATAACAGCCATTTTTGTGTCTACGTGGAATTCAAAATGAATCACCGAAATACTAAAGCTATTATGGACGTTAAACTTGGAGTGAAAAACAGCATATAAATCTACAACTTGGGATTTTATAGTTAAACGAATTTTATTTCACAGCTACATACACAATTCAAATCGACTTTTATGCCACAGCTTCATCTTTATAAAATCCAATTTATGTCCGTTTCAAATTTTTCTAATGACACGAAATAAAATTCTGATGCAAGTAAAAGTCCTTGCCAACGATTCAATCGGGTTGACTTCGGCCCCAGAGAAAACCTCTCACTTTATAGAAATACAAAAATATCATTTGCGGCATTCAAAATGTTTATGAAAAAAAACACTAAATAGTTCTTTTACAGAGGTAATTGCGACTTACGACACTAGTATGTATTATAAAGAAAAGCTAATCCAAAGCATTGCATTGGAGATCCCACCCAGATTATCAAGAGTTACTATACAAATAACATTAAATATGCACTACACACACACATTTACCATTTCCTTAGAGTCACACTTTAAGACATCGTCATTACCTTCGCATACACTTACTAATTAATTACATTTTTTTAAAGCTAAACAATTAGCTTACGGTGACAAAAGTTCTAAACTAGGCTTTCGACGAATATTAAAAACATATATATGTTACAATACGTACAATTATACCTACATTGTATTAAAAAGTTAAGTTAATGTTTCATGTATATGCTTGTCGGTTATTCACGTAAATTCAACTAAACGTGTTTACACACATTTAGAAATTTATTACTCATAAAGTCACAGAATTCTTGAAAATACATCACATTGTTTCTTATGATATAACTATAAATATTTGTAAATAATTATAGCCTACGAGTTTACACCAAGGCCTTTAAACAGATGTAAGCTTGCAAGTAATGTTAGAGCGTTCTACAAAATCAAAATTCAAAAATTGTAAGTTGAGTATTATTACTACCTATAATCTACATAATTATTATAATAATTAGATTAATATTTCAGGCTCCATTGGTAATATCAAATATACATTTCATCTGTTACAATGATTTTATGCCAGCGCAATTGAATCCACGAGCCTAAATTATAGAATGTACTTCTTCTCACAAGTTTACAGTATTATTTTTATTAACGACATGAGGTTTGTTATGTATTTATTACTTCACCATAATTTACATTAGTGGTCATTCAATTGATTACTTAAGTTCGATCTAGAATCAAAAAATATACATTTAACAAAATAATCATTGTCTGACAAAGGAATCTCTTCAACTTTTCTATTTTCACCCAAACTTTGTAGCATTTCACTTACATACGATCGATGCACAAAATATAAATATACAAGAGCTTGAGAGAAAGTACTACAGTATGTAGTATTGCGTATAGCAGCAAACACGTTTGACGTACTGTAACGCATACTAATTTACTAAATGTTTTCTGTTTCTTACGCTTAACGGCAGTTAATTGAAGGTTCCGTGGTAACAAGTGTAATGCTACTACATACTTCACCACTTAAACTCAAGATACAGCGTTATTTTTCATTTTTCTGTCTGTCTTTAAGCTAAGTTTATTTTATTTTTTTGCTCCATCCAAGTATTAAATTACAAGTTCTAGCATTCTAGCTATAGTCAGCTCCGCTCACTGACGCCTAGTTTAACTTTCTTTAAATCTATTCGCGTCAAAAGTCAACTACCGTATGAGTGATATAAAGCACACATACATATAGGTACTTATACACTTTATGAAACAATAGTACAATAGTAGTTACCTCCCTAAGTAAACATTGCGATCGAGTCCCTCCGGAAGTAATTTCAAATTTGCATAAATTAACAATCCAGAATTGTTCGACAGCCCCTTACAATAAATACTGCTTCAATTTTTTGTAAATATATATACTATCTACATATTGCACAATATTTAAATGAATCCGGTCTGAGGCTAAGAGCTCCACAAAATGAATACAGGGAAAATCAGGAGCAAAAAGTAAATAATAATTTGTCACGACCTGAACACAAGAAAAAGGGAAACTATTACAGTGTGAAGTGTTAGCCAGGAAGATTTTCAAAGTCCATTAAAAAAATAATGTAAATAATTAATTACACAGTTCAAGACTGCTACAAATGTTTAATTAATTCTCGACATTTACAGTAAGTAAATGGCGTTTACGGTGAAGCAAATGTGCGCGGAGCCAATTTTAGTGGGCATGTTGAATGGAGCAATTTATAATTGTGAGGAAAAGTACAATCTGAAAATCTCACCAAGCTACTTAACATGTTAAAAAAGCCCGAGCATATAAAAATTATATAATAATTGACGCCGCATTCTCCTAAGGTGTCCAAACGACCACTTTTTTTGACCGATCCGCAGATAAAAGAGCAACTCCTGTTGGTAACTGCCAATGTACAGCTCCCACAGCCGATCTAATAAAACAATTAAACCATAAATAATCATTACTTTATTAGTGAGCACCTGGACCAACTTCCTTTCTACCCTGAGAATGTGGTTACTACTACAACAATCATCATATCGAGACATGGACATACACATTCTGTAAAACTAAGGGAGAACACCAGTAGCACCGCGTAGACTCTAAGGTAAGCAATTATCTAATGATAATTGAGATTTTCCCGTTGTAATAAGTGTGTATTGACATGTGAGAAAAAAACAATAATGTCAGTTTAAACGCTGACTGATGCGACGCACTCACCAACAACACCAAACCAACACCTGACGAATCCTGAGGCTAACATACATGCTTACACAATTATTGTAACAAATAATTAAAATTCCAACACAACTCTCTTCTACATACAACTCCATCCCATCCATACGGTCATAATACGCTTTGTTATCAAACAAACCCCGGTCTTTAATATTCAGCACATTATCATTTGAGCTTATGTGTTCATGAATCTCGTCAAGAATGTCTTGAAGGTGCCCTTACGTTATAAGCTAATGGAACATGTCTGTAAATTACCCCTATGCTTCTGTGTGCTGGCTGCTTGCCCGTACATATTTGTATCATCCATGTAAATATGTTTACACAAATGCAAGTGAGAATTACTCAAAGAGCGCTAGGGAGAGCAGAAGGCTGCAGGAAAACAATGCAATGAATTACAAAAAATAGAACGGGATCCCCCTATAATAAGTTCTCAACTGGTGTCATTCCTGACGCTCAACAATCTTGAATCTTGACAAACTTTGACATATCACGTTTTTAATGTCAAGAGGCGAAGTGCGAATAAAGCTTATGAAGACAGACTATGGGGGTATAACGTTAAATTATAAAGCTTATTTCTGTTTCTGTATATTTATGTAGTATCAAGAATACTTGTGCTCTATGAATATAAAACATACTGCTCCACGGTGATGCTTAAGAACATAATTAATGTACTGTAAACTGTATTATCTGTGCCTAGGTCTAGGTGCTGCACTTTGCAGTTGAGATAGCTGCAGGTAATCTTTGTATGTTGTATGGGTGCAATAGCAACAACAACGATATATAGGTAGGTACATAAATAAAAAGACCAACTTGTTTGAAGATGAAGAATGTCGAATGTGCAAAACTGTCAACTTCAACTCTACAAAATCCCTGAGAGAAGAGTTGTGTACTACACAATATTTAAGAAAGGACGACGAAAGCCTTTCACATATAATACGAATCATAATCATATATTTGCACTACATTCCACGGATCCAGACAGGTGTGCCCGAAACCCCTCACACTTGAAGCTCTTTCACTTCCCAGTGCATTTTCATCAATGATTATACTCTATACCATTTCCGAGCTCTCACATATGCATCCACATAAACAATCCTATAATAATAAACTTAGCAGGAGTACCTACATCTGAAGGAGTTGGTCCTGCATTATTATTGTTTGTGTCTTTCTAATTATCTACAAATAAAACGTACAGCCTGCAGTGGTCATATATGGTAAGGATGATGAAGCATTTATTGCATCTCAAACCAAAAATAAAAAAAAAATAAATAAAAACAATTTACAATGATTCATTGCATTCTGAATGTCATACAAACCTAGTTTGACTTTTACGGCATAAAATTATAGGCTGCATCCTATGTATATACATGTAGGATATATATCGGTATATCCATTCTATATTCATTCTATCTCTACCTCCGTGTAACTCAATTTTATACTTTCCAAGTCAAAGTTCTAATTTTCTATATAATCATATACATATGTATATTTTGTTTCCTCTGAGGAAAATGCATACTACAATTACACTCAATATTACACGATAAACATTGTGATAATCCAGAACAAATTTGTAAATAAACCAAAACTCTCAAAATATGCTCTAGCAAACAACCTGCGTGACACCCAATGATTTTGGAGGATGCATTTACACCTTGTGCAGGACACCTTGCGATGTTTTCCTAGTTTTGTCCGAGAGATCGAGACAACAATGAATTTCACGTCAAATCAACACCAAAATCCAAATCAACACAATCAGACTATGTCCACTGTTCCCCACTGGCCAACAAAAAATATATTATGTAAAATATAGGTACTTATATCTGTATTTTCGCACAATGCAACAGAGCTCTTATCAATTATTCCCTTCTACTCGTCAAATATCGCTCACAAACTACTACCAAGTTTGACACGAGCGCAATTTACCATAATTGTACGTGACGATAAAAATAAATAGGCTACTAGGAAATATTTGTGTAAGTCATCAAAAATGTAAACAGAAACGCATAGAAAATATTTTTTAAAAACAATCCTTACGAATGCTCTTTGAGGACAGCTTCCACCTTATTCTCCATGACATTCCAAACGTAAACGGAGCCATCGGCTGAACCGCAAGCAATAAATTGAGCATCAGGGGAGAAGCATGCACGGCTAAAGTCTGATGATATTTTGAATCCATCCGCACTGTCATGTCGTCGTCATCGTCGTCATCATCAGCATCATAAAGAGCACAGAATCATACAAAATAATTGAACGGATTATTATTACGCCCTATTACTATGATTACTCTAAAATTTGTGGTCTAGACGTAGAATTAACACCTCCTCTACTACAGGGAGAACACGACAATGTGAAATTACTCAAGAAGGCGGGTAATGTCCTAATTTTTACGTGGATAATTAAATCTAAACGACTTCGATAGGATAGCATTATACAGTTGTTTTCATAAATTCTCAGAGCCAGCAGTAAACATGTATGTGGTTGCATGTGGACTGGGGAGTAGAGGATTTAATTGTCGAATGAACGGTTAGTTTTCTTCAACTCCAACTCCAACCATCAACCTATATAATTACCTATCACCGAAATTTCACGATATAACTCTCCTCGTTATTATCATACACACGCGTAAATGGTGAAAATGCGTTTGAGTCTCCTGACACGCCATTCGCACGTAACACAAGACAAGGCATAATACCAGAGAGCAACACATACCATGTACTGACGTAATGTTGATATAATTCATATGCGCATATCAGTGTACATTAATACTGTACCTAGTTCCAACAACATTCATGATGACTGAACTACTGTACTACATATTTATTATATATCTACATAGATAGCTCACATGAACTGTCCAATGACGGAATTCATGCGTAAGTCGAGCACTTCAATCGAGTCGTCACGGACGGAAGCCAGGAGGTAATTCTGATCCAATGATAGATCTAATGAAGTGATTTTCCCCGGAAGACTCACTTCTTGTGTAGGACTTTCCGTTCTCACATCCCAAAATCGAATCCGTTTATCAAAATGACCCGAAATTACACTGGTTGACCCATCACCCACGCATACTAGGTCATTACAACTAGAGCCCGCAAATTTAGTTGAGACACCTGTAACACAGTCAAGTAGTACTCATTATTCCTCCGTACTCAGAGTCATAGTGTAATCATAGTCATAATCATAACTTACCCCCTCTCATAATAACAATGCAATCGATGAAAACAACAATTATAATTAATTACTCCCCAAGTAACTACCTCGTACTCGTAATTGTCTTTAATTATGGTTAAAAAAGTAGCATTAAATTTCCAAGAGCCCAAACGGGGATGTGTATAATTACTCAAATCTCCTCTGACCGTTAGTGTTAGTAGGTGTGTGGAAAAAAAATTAATATATTCGATACCCACGACCCACACAACACATGTTCCTTCAAATTATTACTCCACCACTACTACAACTTTAAGCGATTCGTAATTATACACTTCCGCCTTCAAAGTATCAGACATTAGAGCTGAGGAAAAAAACTATATTATTTATACATGTAATTATACAATATTCGTATGCATACCGTGTACACACTTGGAATTTTTATTTTATTAAATTATATATGGAGAATCCAATTCAATGCGCAATTCACAATCAATGGAAACGTACATAGTTCGTCAGATTTGCTCTTGTGAATAAAGTAAAAAGAAACGAATTTAATCCCTAAATAACTCCTTTAAATAAAGGTTTAATTCAAATGTAAGTAAAAAAAATCGTGCCACGTCCTAATGTATAATGAGTGGCATTGTTACGATTGATATACGAAAGAGAGAGAAAAAAAACATTATTATGACGATGTCTGATGGCTTTGGCTTACTACTCTAGTATCTCTTCCGAATCGTAAATTACAATAATTGAAAGATTCGTACTGGTCTAGAACAGGGGAAGGTGGTGGGGATGTGTGTGATTAGGATTAGGTATGTAGATTAAACCAAAATAAACTCTACTCACATGCTCTTGAGCGGAGATCCCAAATTTTCAATGTTCTGTCGTGAGAACCGCTTACGACGCGGAGAGGATCCCCCATGAATTTAGCAGACAAAACTTTTCCACTGTGTCCCGTTAAAGTGTGCTAAAATTGAAACAGACCAAAAACAATGGATCAATAAATTTGAGAATCAATGAGCATTTGCATGGTTAATTTTAATTTAATGGACTTCACATACACACCTACAGGATATACATATATAATTATATATCTACTAGAGATATGGCCCTACCTGCGGCAGGGCATGGAAACTATAGCGGATGCACGTAGGACGGGTTCTACCATGATACAACTTATCCGATACAACTTATCACTTACAACCTGGCACTTACAACTTATGGCCAATTCACCCTATTCTGATTCAACTTATTTCGATACAACTTATGACCGATACAACCTATGGTCTATTTAACTTATCTCGATTCAACTTATTCCGATTCAACTTGTGACCTGTTCAACCTATGGCTTTTTCAACTTATGATCCAAAATCTAAAGGTAGTTTTAAGTAAAGTAATATGTTGCAGTAAAAATCAAAATATTCTCGATATTATGTTATATACTTGTTAGTATTGAGAGTTTTAGAGAAATTTAAGTTGTAATACATTGCATTCTGTTTTACTTTTGCTTACTGTTACATCTTCTTTTTTTTTGTTACATCCTTTAAATGCATCTTTTCCGTTTATTTAATTTTATTCTTGTAAATAATTTGTTTTATATGGCTTATCGGCTTATGATGGTACAGTTCATAATAAGCCCTTCGATTTTTACTCCAATGTTTTACTTTGAATTATACTGACATTCAGAGGTTATAAGTTTAAGTTTTATTACATTACATTATGTTTTTGACGGGTGTTTAATATTACGTATTAGCTTATATACCAATACTTCCGTCTTTTAAATGTGCTTGTAAATAATTATAGTTTTATAGACGTGGGGGTGGTATAGTTCACAATATGTTTAGTAAATATTTTGATGTTTAAATTAGTTTTCATAAAACTACCTTTAGATTTTGTATTTTAAAAAAAATTATGAATTTTACAGCTGATTTGCTCACGTTCTTCACTCATGATAGTTTTGTACACCTTATTTCATACCTCTTCCAACACAAGCCATATAACTGAGGTTCATAAGTTGAAAAAGCCATAGGTTGAATAGGTCACAAGTTGAATCGGAATAAGTTGAATCGGGATAAGTTAAATAAACCATAGGTTGTATCGGTCATAAGTTGTATCGGAATAAGTTGAATCGGAATAGGGTGAATTGGCCATAAGTTGTAAGTGCCAGGTTGTAAGTGATAAGTTGTATCGGATAAGTTGTATGCAGACAATACCCGTAGGACGGATAGACGGAGACCATGCCGCATTAAAAATTAAATTTTCTATTAGCGTAGTGCTAATTGCTCGTGAATTTTAGGATATTGGCATACACTAGGTTTGAAGATTATAGCTATTACGAAAATATTTACCTTTTTACTGCAGTCAGTTTATGCCTTTCCCTAAGAAGCCACTTTCTTTCATTTCCAGAATTTTTTAATTCCCTAATACGTAATTGTTCGAAGGGCTCCGACACATTGCTATGTATCTTTACCAACCTCCTCCTCTACCCTATTTGGTGTGATTCCTGACTTTTAATGCAAACTGGTGACTACGTTTTTCGTTCGAGTTTTCGCCAGTTCTTGTTTCTGTGACGGATTTTTTTAATTCAGTTTTTCTGACTGTGCTTTATAGTTTTATAGTTATTGCGCATCTTTTGACACCTTGCTCGGTATTGTGCATTGTTTATAAAGCTTGGAGTGCCCGTGTGAGTGTCCTGTTCCATTACTTTATACTATAGATTATAGATGCTTTATTACATAAATAACTATGTGTAGTTAGGAGTGAGTCATTACTCACGCTCATCGTCAGACTAATCATGATGTATTTTATTGGAACACAGACACATATAAAAGACTTTGGTATGTTGGATAATAGATACATAATTTTCGAGTTCTCTGTATATACTGGATATATTTTGACCGTGTGGAGATGAAGGCTATGAATTTAACTTTAATTTTAATTGTTGTGCAATAAACTACGCACCATACACATCTAGGAATAGTAATGTAGTGCATACAACTCCTGATATATAGCGTATTGTAAAACTCATTACTCGTCCTCCTTGGTTCGGTGGCCGAGCAAAGCGGCCACTGCCAATGAGATGTACGGGATGCACCATGCACCCACACTAATCGTTTACGAATTTCTGGTTTATTAATTTTAATTCAGTTTCAGTTCTCTGTTGGACCTCTTCGTGGAGTGTGGACACATAAATAAATTAGAGGGCTTCACACAAGTCCTTACACGGATATTTATAACTGTTCCGTTCAACAAATATTTAATTTTTCCTCATGACTCTCATGTATGTGTCACTGTTGTGGAGTCAATAAAATAAATTATCACATCATTTAACCACTGCACTGCACAGTCTTTTTGCGTGCACTCAGAACGACAGACAGCTGAGATGCATTGGCTGACGCGATGTGTAGTAAGTAGTGCTCTCATGTTGTGTTAGAACCGTGTGTAGTGTACTGTAAAAATATCATCATCATAAAAATAATGTAGGACCGCAATATTGATGCAACTAGGCAATTAAATTCTATCATTTTTGGTAATAGAAACGGAATTAACCTGGTCAAGAAGTTGCACAATTTATTATTTATGGGATGTCTCAGCAGGCTTTCAGTTACCGTCTTACTGTATAATGGATTATGGTTATACACGTGATTCAATTATTTTTATTTTTTCATTATTATTATTATCATCAACGGAAAAATAGGCAAAGAATTTAAAGGTTATAACACTTATTATATTTTGAATAACGATTTTTTTCTTCACTGCTTCGCATATAAGGCTACTGATAAATCTTAAACGCATTCCTTTGAGGTTCAAGTAGTACGCCATTTATATACATGCACTTATACTTATAGACAAATTATAACTCATTATAATAAATTTTACAATAAAATCACTGTTACAAAAAAGGACTGCATTTTGTTTTATTCCCACAAAACCCGAAAGAAAAAGATAAAAGGATAAAGAAACCTAGTCAGTCATGTTTTTGTATTTAAAAAAAAGTAAACTTTAACTCGGAAGGTAAGTTGTTGAACATAACGGTGGACGGTGGGTAAAGGTAAAGTTATGGCATGGTTTATATGGTAATGGTACAAGCTATGAGCTCAGTTTTCTGATCTAATAACAGATTTTGAAAACGACTAATCCAATATATACAATTATATAATAGAATTTTAAAATTACTGAACCCCCACCCCCTCCACTTCCCCCCATATGTCTCTATGCTTTCTGCACAGCTAAAATATAAATTACTTTCGTCTCAATTATTCCGCCGTCAAAGTCTAAACAAATACAAAAAAACTGCTACATGATATAGCAACAAAAAAACGGGTTTACCGCTAATAGCCAATAACTTGAAATAATAAAACAGCCGGAGGCAGACTCATAAACACACTCTGACGTTGACACTGACCCAGAGATTTCCAGTTGTGTCTATTTTATTATTCATTTATTTCCATTCTATATGTATATAGTATAGAGGAGAGATAGATAGATCGGCAACTTTGCAAAATTTTTTACAAACTTCAATAATTACACCTAATCCTAAAAATTACATCAAGTTAAATGTAATTTTGCTTTTTAGATAAGCAAAATACTCCAACTTACGGTTTATTCTCAATTTTTATTTTAGCTATCTACATCCGCCAACGTCAAAACTGCATGCAACTTCACCGTTTTAATGCATCAACTCCTCATATTTTACACCTTATGATTTTGATGCGCTCTGTCAAGCAACACAGATTTATTTTTAAAAAATCAATAGTAAAAATACTTTACGCCAACAATGTGACGCTAGGAACATAGGAAGTTGAATCTAATTTTTGAAAAAAGAGCATTTTATATTTTTGTTTCTTCTATTTTGGCTTTAATTTGTGCGAAATATTTTTTGACCCCGCTCAATGTTTTTGTTGAAAAGGAGAAAACAATAGATGATGATATTGGTGAAATTTTTTTAAACTAATAGTAGCATAAGCTGCGCCCCAAATTTGTCACTGCAAATATTATTATGATGCTAACAAGAACCAACTAAAAATGGATGTAGAACGGTCTCATAGTATGGGATCGAAAATAAATGGTTATATGGTTCTCTGTAGTACGGGACTCGCAGACAGCAGCAAAATGTGACCTCCTAGCATCATAAACATTTTGTCTCAAAAATGCAAAGTAGGTACATACCATATAATAAACTCTGCTGCTGCCGCTTTGAAAAGATCCCACAAAAGGATCCAAAAATAAAATTTGTAATACAAAAACAAAATTCACCAGTCCACAGAACGTGTATGAAGTTGAACTAAATTAAGTATATAAAAAAATTGAGAGGAAAGGACAATGTGTAATAATACAGATAGTGCGACATCAATTATTCATGGATGAATTTTTTTTGGAGTCTTCACTCTATAATAATGCAGAGACTACACAGACGGAGAGAGAGACAAGAAAAGTTATATTTATATGTACCACCCTCATGAACTCCGTGGGTTTAAACTAAACGAAATACCAAGATTTTACATATAAGGACTGTGTGAGCTTCATTACTGCAGTTATGAGTGTCGTCCGTGTCAGCCGAGTACCGAGTACAGTACTGCCTTACTGCGTGTGTGTATGTGTGTGGATGAGAGATACACTAAAAATTCGTACCAGAATATATTTATTTTAAATAAAAATATTTTCATATATAAAAATACTTTTTTTTCAACATTCCCGTTTCCTCCTCGCAAACATCCAAATCCAAACTACATTCAGAAATATGTGTCTAGAGAGTCATAGGGATGGAAGTACAGATATCACCATGGAGCGACGAGCTAATTCTAATCGTAAGTGTGCAGTCTACATAATGTGTAGATACCTACCTTACGCTGAACCTACATACATAAAATACATAATTTCTCGAGCTCCTAGACCACGGCGCGGCGGCGGATGTGACAATGACAATCGACAGTCCGCTCATCTTTACTACTATGTATGTACATGATACATGCCCAAGCAGTATGTACAAGACGACATGAGTGACGAAAAAAATTGGGTAGGATGCTTGGGATGCAAAGCAGTTTACCCACCCAATCTACGACCACTCCACAGCTCCACACTTGATCCTCTTTCTTGGTGGAAAAATGTTGAAGGAAAAAGTGAGCGTGTGTGTGGCAAATCAAGGGACACGAACGAGAATGAATTTCAAGTAAAAATATCATAATATAATATTGTAATAATGTAATGTGATGGTATCCCATCTCTAACCTCTGCCTCCATTTCTTTCTAGCCCTCCGCTCCTTACAACGAGACACAATTTCATTTTTTTTGCTTATTCCCCTCCACAAATCATAGTCATAGTAAATACATATGGAACAAAATAGAGAATTTGAGAGCGGCATGAATTTTCATAGAGAGGCCAGGACACTCATATGGAAGTACATGGGTACATACTATGTAGTACATGGGAAAGATCACCCTAAACATGCTTCTCTCTACCCGTCTGTACGTACCTACCCATGTATGTAGGAAGGACCATAGGACAGGGGAGCAAGACCAACTGAGAAAAATAACTCAAGAAATGACAAAATAAGTTAAGAAAAATGATAAACTTTTCCTAAGGTATCTATTTCTAACATAATGATAGCTCTCACGGAAATCTTCATTCATTCATTCAACCAATTTTCTTGATACACTTGACTCGAAAACATATCCAGTTAAAGTTTCCTTGCCTGTTGAACGGAAGTAATTAACTGCCCCACTCTCCTCCACTGTGCACTCACTCACATACTCCCACACACACACACTTGTCTTCTATATACACTGCTCATCAGACTCACTGTGTAGGTACATGCGTCCGTACTACTACAGTGAGTGTCAGTGCCAGTATATAATAAATAGCAACGTCCTCACTGATAGTGTTTAATTATGTACATCTTCGCGTCCACGACAGGAATATGCACTCTAACTCTCCTCCACGCCAAGAGCAACCAGGCCCAATGCCAGCCAGCGACATGGGTGTATGGCTCGATGAGATTGGGGATTACACAGGACTTCAACCCGTGTGCTGTATCAGTCATTAGAATGAATCTGTAGATTGAAATGCATCCATGCACTGGCGCTTCTATTACTTATTTTATTCTAAACCAACCATGCTTAGTATATAAATCCGCCATAAATAAAGCATTACTTCCCACTAAAAACATTTACAACACAACCAGGCCCATGTACATACCCACATATATAATGCATATATTGCCAAGAAGCTCCTCAGTTTTAAAACCTAGCGTTAATTTACAATACCATATTTTTTCCACCTTTTTTCCTCCTTCTCCGTCTTCCCCTCCGTACTTACGTACCTACATCTCTCTCTCTCTCTCTCTCTCTGCTGTAACTCACTAAGTTGTCTCATTCTTTTATTTTTTTAAAAAGATATTTTTGCGTTTTTTTGCAATGATGTGAGATCCAGATTATTGCATATAATAACAATATGCGAAAATATAAAGTTAGAAATAAATAATAAAAATGTTGCTAAAAAACCATATACGTTTTGAATTTGAACTCTCTGAGTCTATAACATTATGATGATGGTGATGATGATGATGATTATTATTATTATTATTACTATTATGAAGCAGCATAAATATACAGAGACCAGAGTCAGAGCTGGAAATTTTTACTGTGCATGTATAAATGCAAATGAGAGATAGTGACAGACACATATATATGTGTATGTGCCAATGCAAATTATTTTCCATCTTAAATACATTCATAATGTATACTCCTCCATAATAATAATAAGAATGCATCACTCATTTTACTCACATGTTACAATATGGAAACAAAAACTATTTTTTCTCAGCCCCAACAACAACAAGGGAACAACTAACAACATAGTACAGTATATACACTGTGAAAGAAAGTTCAGAGTCAAGAAGTGAACACATAAGAATTGGCTCTAAAATTTCCATGAGACTCTCATCATTCCGCTTTTTTCATCATAATCATAACTCGACGTCTATAAATATGAACGAAAAAAAAGCGTTCATTGTCCGGGTCACAAGAAATATGATACAATCGAAGAAATAAACATTGACTGTATGTATATATCTGTATCAACATGGTGGAGGAGCATGGACATCACTGTAAAAATTAAAATGAACGGAAAACGTGGCTTGAGCGCAAAGGCAAAGGGGAAAAAAAATAAAGCACAATATAAATTTATTACTTAGTTAACACGTTCACTTCATGCAGAGCTCCAAAGCTACAAACTTATATATGAAGAACAAGTCTAAATGGAGATGGAACGGACAAAATTATGAGTATGACTATGATAGTTATTACAGGAATGGCAATGGCAGTATGAATCACATTCCGCCTGATACCTACATATGATAATATGATAGGCTCCCAAGGCAGTCTCATGAAGTGCAAAAAAAAAATAAATATGGCCCAAACCTCATCACCTTACTTGAATTTTGAACAGGACTATGAATACATACATACATACATACAGAGCGTTAAATGGAATATTGCAATGAAGAATATATTTGATGGGATTAAATATATTCGCATTCGTTCATAAATGTTATATTTCATTGTAGATTTTTCATTGAATTCTCAGAATTTCAATCTGATTTTGAGCTTCGATTAAATTGTGTGCATTCAACTGGAGGGACAAAGCCACCATGCCAGCTTTACGGACAACACATTGTACTGACACTATGGCCGGCCACGGCACGGCACGGCACTCATCCACTCCCCATTTATTAAGTTCCATAACATATAATCTCAATTTAAAAAGGGAGAAAACCGCAGAGTGATATCTAAAAGTAGACGAAGTCCAAGTGGACAAACGAACAAACGCTTGTTAGCTTTCCAAATTGTTTTTACGCCATTATCAGTCTCCTTGCCTGAAAGTATATACATACGTGTACCGCACACTTTTAGTTGTACATGACAACATATCAATAATCTCAAGTCCATGAATCCATACTGTGCTGTCTGGTGTCGGAGTCGGAGTCGTAGGGAGACGTGTAAACGTCTCGTACCTCTTCCTCATCCTCATCAATTACTACAGTGATTCTCTGATAATGATACTAAAATAAAGTAAGATATCCTAAGAAGTCTCTAAAGTAATTGAGTAAAAAAGGAACGTACTGTATGAGTATATATAGAATGGTGAAAAAAACGGGAGGTAACTCCTATCTACACCAACTGCTCATATCAAGACTCAAGGAGACTGAATACGAATTTAGGTAGGTAGGTATATACCGAGGAGACGGGCGGAAGAAAGGCACTACTGATAAATGGGATGAAAAAAAAGTAATAATAATCATTGAAATATTGAAAAGTTTCCAAATAAGGGAATTTAACTTGCATGATACTTCCCCATCTCCTCACGACAAACTTCCTTCAGGACACAAGATTTATCTCATAAATGAATGACCAAGTTAATGGAACCGTTCCCAAATGAGACTGCACTTCTGTCTCATTAAATTTCTCTCTCTCCGTCACCTAAAATGTCCATTCCCAGTCCACATTCGCAATATATCTATACACGAAGACACAGTAAACAGTACTCAGCTACTATACTAATCTTTCCAAATCCAAGAATGACACTCGTACTAACACCAACACCAACAAAACAACGTCAAGCTCTAAACCTGTATTTAATCGCACACATACTCATACACCTATAGTAATGGATTAGTAGGAAGTGCACCTACAGCACAAAGCCATCTAAGTATGAACCTACTCTATGTTATGTGGAGCTAATAATACATTGTATGTGCATAACAATATAAGTCCAAGTCAAGAGTGTAGGGTCACTTCCACTTCATACTGGATTTTGACTCTCAACGGAGGTATAAGGTATTTAAATTGCATTAAAAAAACAGGACAGAGGCAGAGGAGGAATAGTGGAGGGAAATCTAGAGACATTTTTCCTATACTGTCATGAGATGAAATTTTCAAAGGATACCTAACTTAGCAGCAATAACTTTTTGCCGTTTGAAAAAATACAAATAGAATCCGCTCCGCGCACCCGTTCCTCTACTACTTATTTATACATCCGAACAGAGAGACAGAGAGCGAGGGATGAGTTCATGTAGGTAAGGTACCGTAAAGCTTCTATTACAACCCGGGTCTCTAATAGAACCCGGGTCTCTATTACAGCCCGGGTCTGGCTGAGTATTTTGTTGTACAGCCCGGGTCTCTAATACAGCCCGGGTCTCCAATACATCACGTGTATTTAAGACACTGCGAGCCTGGTCCAGCTTATATTTCAGCTTTATTTCAATACACTATCATATGGTGTAGCATTGAGCAGTATTATAACTACATTTTGGCCTTTACTGCCTTAGTTTAAGTACTTTTTTGCCCCTTAATTTTTAAAATTAACTTTTGAGAGCGCCGATTTTGCGTATAACCCGGGTCTCTAATACAGCCCGGGTCTCTAATACAACCCGGGTCGCGGATAAAATTTTAAAATAGAACCCCGGGGTTCTATTAGAAGCTTTACGGTACATAAAAGCCATTGTACACTTAGAGAGTAGAATGTCATGTGTCTCAAGCTCAAGTCAGGGTAAATAGTCAATGGAGAATTAAACTTGACAAAGTTTAAAAGTTTGGAGAGATGCAGAGGGGACATCATATAGGTTATGTGATCACGAAGTACAATAGTACTCTGAAATGCATTATGTGAGGACTCACGATCAGGGACAATCAGACGGAACTCTATGTGTATTTATTGTAAGGAAGTCCATTTTATATTGTTCGAAGAATTAAAGGAGAGAAACAAAGTTACCTCACCCAAGTATACTTATATCTATCTAAGCATATCCAAACGAGTATAGTGCATTGCTATGCAATGCACTCTTTTAAATCAAAATCCGCATCATTTCTAAATTTCGACTCACACGTCCACTGCAGCAGCAGCATCTATAGAAATAACTATAGTGAAATGGAGAGAGAGAGAGAGAGTCACTGTAGAAAAGAATTTATTTTTTGTACCGGTATTTATTCTCTCTTTTTGGAATTACAGAATTAAACCCTGTTGTTGAAACTGAAATGTGCATTACCACAAGTATATACACCCAATAAAACGGTCCGCATCCTCACACAAGCACCAGAGCACCAATAAAGTCAAAATCAAAACAGTAGTCTATACGACCACGGCATACGTTGTTGTTGTTGGTCTGGTCTGGTGGAAGCCCGGTAGACTGCAATAATGCAATAATATCACAATGGTGTATACCCTCCCTCTGTAATTTAATATCCTGCACAACATTCCTCAAATAACAGATATATATTATCCGCCTATATGGCAATCCGGAATGACATGCTATATTATACAGTATATCATCATCATCCCCAGTCCCAGTCCCAGAGTAGTAGAAATTAAAATTATCGTAGTCATCGGATCAAAGCGAATAAAAGTTTTTGTCATTTCAAGCAATGTATGAAAAATCCAAGAATGATTCTAGTAAATTCTTTTTAATGTTTCATTTGAATTTGAACCGAGTCCACAGCACTATCAACATCAGAAAAAACAACATATAATCTCCCACATTGAGCATTCAAAGAGGCAAGAAGTATTATTGTAAGGCAGCAATCATACGGAACCCAGAGGTATAGTGTGGAAGTGGAAAATATATGCCTCAGCTTTTAAAATATCAAGAAGTGAGAATTATAGATATTACTACTCTACACAGAATGCCACATGGAATACATAAATGATGACGTGCGCGTATAAGTACCATTTCATACTACCTACTTTATACATACATGGACACTATGACACCCTAATATATTCAAACACTAAAAAAGGAAGGATAACTTCTAGATCAAAAATCTGTAAAATTATCTTCCGTTCGACTTGGACTTGGTAGTTTGGTATGGGCTACAGAGTGAGAGAGAGAGAGAAGAGAGAAAATCGATGTACAAAAGCCCGAGCTTGATAAGGTAATTTTAGCCTACAGTCCACAATACAAATCATGCCATGATAGTCCAAGAAAGTCAGATTCAGAAACTTTAATACCGTCTTATCTTTTCATTTCATAAACCATATTTCATAAGTCATTTTATAAGTCATTATCGTATGGCTCCTTCAAAAGTTTTATCCTTCAAAAGCCAAGGAGAGTGTCCATAGTGCATACTACAGGTAATAAATAAGGAATACTACATTATTATGTTGCAAACTGAATAGTGCGAGTGGAGGGTGCAAGAAGAGCAGTCCCCATATAAGCACAGTATAGACAGAGATATACAACTGTCTCTGTCTTCTTCTTCTTCTTCGGTGAAACGGGAATTTGAGTTTACTATGCCGGTCTTGGCTCACTGTCTTGGTACAATTGCTGACTCAAATGCTCATTTCTTTTTATGTACACGGAGTAGGGATCTATTATGAAAGTCCTTCTGTGGGCAAGTTACGGAGGTAGGTCCCATACATTGACGATTATCACTTCACATCTTAACTACCATCCCTAACTACGCTCAATTCTCAATTATGATTCAATTGTTTGACCACCTGGACTCTTCCCCATCTCATCCATATCAAAATCAAATACTGATATACTACTAACTGTCTCCCCATCTCCCTGTCTCATATTTCTTCGCCCGTTCTCCCGTCCTACTCACACAGTCCATCATACGAGACATGGAGTGGAGAGGATCGAGACACATATCCGTCAGTCTCCCTCCATTAACTTCTATCCACATCCACAGAACCTCCGCTCGAGAATCCACACACTCAAAAAATATCTAATTCTATTCACATGGCGCTTTCATACGGAACTTACATTCTTGTCCTAAGTCGTATAGTCATAATCGTAATGGAGTAGACATGACCAGAACCAGAACCAGGAGTCAACACTAGAGCGCTTCACACAGAGAGAAAGAGAGAGAGAATAAAACTTTTCTCAATTGAATGCCGTTCGGATTGCGATGGTCATGCAGTAATACTCACCATTCACAATGTTTTTATTGAAGTCATGGCAGAAGTCAAATTCCAATTCAATTTCCAATTCGCATTCAAATCTTAAGTAGATTTACGTGTTCAATTTCATTCTTTTTCAAGTCTATTATCCTTGTCCAGTCCCCTCATAATGCATTTTTCTGTTTCTTTAGTCAGTCTTTAGTGATATCCATATCCACGTCGAGATTCACACATGTACAGACATGACAGAGACAGACAGGCAGGCAGGCAGACACACACACACATATCCCCGATTTAAATCTCTTCATTTCAATATCAATAATCAATACTAACTGCAAATAACGGGAGTTCTTTCTCCGTCTCACACTCGCCCCGTCACAGCAGCCCGTGAAAAAAAGCGTAGATCTCTTCATCTCGAAATCAATATGTCCATTGAATGCACGATCACCTATGTGACTAGTACTTCCTGTAAATAATAGTCATGCATAGTACCTGTCAATACACAATCCGAACGGATAAGTATTGAGTTATTGTTGAGAGTGGGGGGCTGAGACGGATTTGAGAGCCTTAGAGAATTACAATTAAAAACGTTTCGAGAGACGAATAAACTACTGACGGTGGTGGTAGTAGTGGCGCGAGGGAGTTGAGTGCGTGTACATATACACAAGAGTCGTAAACTGTAGTGATTGAGAGCCATTCAAATCCGCTACATTATTGACGAGAGACCGTGGCGTAGCATATACCTTACCGGACGGAACACATAAATATATATCGTATCAGGAGAGAAACGTGAGTCTGATTTGCACTGGACTTTATCTGCAGAGTCAATCATGGAAATTAAATTGTATTCACAATTCAGAGTCATACAATCAATACAGAGAGAGAGAGAGAATGGAGACGGCATAGTGACTAGACTCACACACTCGAGCCTCGGAATAATGTAATTTCTCTATTTGGAAATTTAGAATTTGGTATTGTATGGTGTATGGAAAATGGAATTGAGGAAGAACCAAGGAGGGAGCATATGTTGTTTGAATTGGAATATAAATTTGCATTTCCATTTGTAGTGGTTTTGCGAGAGACGATTCTTCCATTTTCCATATTAAACAATGACATACCTGCGTGGACTCTGTGTAGAGTATTGAACGGCTATCTGTCCGTTCGTCGTCCGTCCGTCCCTATGTAGGTATGTAGTATGCATGTCTAGCTAGGGAGACGGAACGTGAACCCGTATCTCTGGGTAATTACCCACCTACTTCATAACTTGGTGCACACCTCTACACCCACATAGCTCCACGGAAGCTACTTCCTCAAACTCCAAAGCAGTGAACAAAGACTGTCAATATTTACTCTGTGCCTCTGTGTGTCTGTGTTCATGTACATAGAGGGATATGAAAGCTATAAAACTGTTTATTGATGAAGAGAGAAAATTACCACACACAGTGCAGGAACATTATTTTTGTCAAAATTTGAATTCAAATACATATATGAATGGGAAATGGGAGAATGCGGGACTTTCGTCTGATTTTGATTCTATCTTGATTCTGATTTCATACTTTATATATTTCTACAAAAGTGAGGTCTACCGTCCCATATATCTACAAAAGTTCCACAGTGTAGCCCACTGTTTACAAGTATATACTAGTAGACGGAGACGTCATATACAGGAGAAGGGAAGTTGGGCTGAGGAAAGGGATGAGGTAGGTAGGTGTAGGTACGTTGTCGTGGTGTCTGTCTACTCAAACAGATTCCCCATGCATTTGCCAGTTTTGGTTTCTTCATCTTCCACAACATGCACTCAAGATTGCTATTAAATTTCATCCAAGATGATCGTAATGACTTGATGAACGAGTACAGCTAAGTTGCATAGGAGAGAGCTATAATCGTCTAGTAGGTGGTGGTAGTTACGTGGTCACCATAACTTTTAGTTTGCGAGTCTGATTCTGACGATAATACACGGAGGCAGGAGAGGACGGACCAGACTAAGACTAATAGCATTTATCATCACAAAGGACTATACACTATAACGCCCAATAACTTTCCTCGCTGCTGTTATTCTGTCTCTGACTCATCGTCGTCACTATTCAAAGTCCAAGTCCAAGTCCAAGTCGACGTCAGACTTTTGAGATTCGAAACTTTCTTCAAGTCCTTCACTCTCGCACTAGCAGCACTGGCCAAATAGCGTCGAAATCGATTGACTGAGGTAACTGTGTATGCACAAGGAATTCTACTATGGTTATATGGTAATGGGAATGCGAATGGTAGCGGGTGTAGATGACGAGTTGAACGTATGTCTCCTTCTGATCATTAGACTGTAAAAGAATTGTCTGCTGGGATCCGCAAAACAATAAATTTACAGCTACAAATTGTACTTGTACTTGTACTACGACTACGATTACGATTACCTCCCTGTCGCTGTCCACAGAAAAGAAATCGGGAATATAGTTTTTTTTAAAAGTGTTTTTGTCATAGTTGTGTAAGTATATTATTATATATTATTATTACCTAGGTGTTCATTCATTGTGGTAGGTTGGGCACTTTTTCTGTTTCTAAGCGCTAATCGTTAGTCGGTGCAATTCCCTCTGCGCCTCGTCGTCTCTACCTCTTGCATTATTTCTGCTCACTCCTGCCTCCCTACATCATGCCCATTTATCATTCCTGTCAACGACGTCCGCATCAACTCTTACGTAGAATGTGCTCGTACTGAGATATATACATATACTTTTGATTTAGGGACTGTAATGTATATTTAATCACTGTTGTATAAGTCCATTATTGGAATTCGTCAAACATAGTATATGGTCTGAAGTCATCCGCTCACTCCACGTCCAATTCAAGAACAAGATGCAAATAAAATCCAACAAAACAATAAATTATACTACTTTTTCACATGTCACAGCCCAAGTCGAAGTCACCTTTCGCTTAAAGGTGAAGCTCCTTCCCGGTTGTTGAGGATATTACTGTAGGAGAGGAGTCATAATAGTGGATTGAGTGGTCGAGTATTTGACGTAGCATGCAATGGTGGACAGAGCTTCATAGGAACGTACCTAGGTACCCCTTCATTGCAATTTATGGAATTTAATATTTCATTAACAAAGTCACATTAAAAGAAGCCATATAATTTATTAATCAAGAAAGGAAAGGAACAAAGACGCAATCAAAGAATCAGAATCGCAGAACCAGAACTGGTCCGTATTGTTTGAAAATATCACCACTGGTTTCTTTACTCTAGCTTCCGTCAAGTTTCTAAAGTTTCTACTGGTATGTGAATGAATGTGAACTACCATTAGTTTATTTAGCTACTCTCTCAACCCAACTCCCAGACTGAAACATATTAGAATTCGAGTATGTACAATGTGTAGTGAATGTAGCCTGCCTCATGGCTCTGGCTTAATTCGATGAAAGTACGAGAATTGTATTTTTTTTTCTACTCGATTTCTTTACAGTAATTAAGAATCCGCTCAAGGGAAGACGTTCCTTGGAAGAAGGAAGAAAAAAAACGGAATTGATGCTGAAAAATCTTGAGGACTGGATCCCACGGAGTAATTTTGCCAATGTATAGCCAAACACCAAACATTAACCACAATCAGTGTAACGAAACCCACACACTACCCAGATCTTAGGTAGGTACATTATATTATACTTCCAATTTCCAACCTTTCCTCCTTCTTCTTCTTCTTCGTCCTCTTCTTCTTGGTCTTCCTTCATAACATATGCAATTTTCAGTTTGGTCAATATGTGACCAATATTTGTGCAACATTTCCTCAACCCGTTGTGGTTTGAATGTCGGCCAAGTGAAAAATCCCTTTTCATGAAAAATGTAATTCGAAAAAAATGATGACAAATCATAGTTTTTTCAAAATATAAATATGACGTGCCTGCCGTAGAGTACAGTATACTACGACATTCTATACTGTTGACCGGCCGAGTAAAAACCGATAACAGTGTATAGATATGACAGGCAAACAAATAATTGGAACTGTTCAAACGAAACATGGTCAAACTTCACACAGGGAAGAGACGGTACATCGAAGAGGAGAGAGAACATTGCAGAGTGGAAAATCTAATGTGATGTCGATTAAAGTTCATTAAGACAAAGTCTATCTCATGGAAATAACACAGGAGGTGTAGGAAAGCCACTGGCTACACCTACACATGATTACGATTATGTCGAGAGTCGAGACGCTGACAGAGACACACACACACTCCATCCATTTACCATGTAAACAAAAACAACATACCACGTCAGAGCCCAACAACAACAATAACAACAACGATACCAAAAGAAAGAGAAGTAATTATTATTTCCATCATTGTTTCAAATATACTCCAGTTCAATAATCCAAACAAACGGAAAAAGTACAACTCCCGCACATGTATTAGAAAGAATATATTGCAATTATACGAATAATTACTTCCATATTTCTTAATGATCGAATCCGTGCATATCCGATGAAATTAAAACAACAAGTGGTTACCCTGACTCAATATCAGTGTTTTCTGAGTACTTCTCATAAATTAGGCTTCATGGACGAAGAGGCAATATAGGAAAATTTAGATTTCGATTTCGTTTTGCTTTTCAAAAAATACCAGCAAACATACCAAATATTCACTTTCAATTGTGCTTTCTCTTAGCCCTTAGCATCTCTGCATGCAGTTAGACCATTTTGGAACTTTGAGGAACATAAAGCATGAGAATCTATACGCTTACACAGAGTCATTCAATTTCAACAGTTTGACTTTTAAAAATGCAACAATTGGCACAGTTAACTTTTAAAACCGAAAAAAAATTTCTCTGATCAAGACTTAGATATAACTTTTTGAAAATTAAGATAATTACTTGAGGCTGGGATTGCATTTCCACTGACCATATAAGCACCTGCACCCATATCCATCAATTAAAACAAACAAATCAACCCTCACCAGAATCAACGCCTGTGCTGTGTTATGTTCAGAACAAAAAAAAAGTCAGCAGCAGCGGCGGCATAAGTCATTATTTAAAAAACATAAAAGCATGGAAGAGTATCTGTACTGAGTTTACTCAAATCCAAGCTACAGGTACAACAAGAACGAACGGGTGCAGTAGTAGAGGAAAAACCAAAAAAAACATGAACCAACACCGATACCGATGCAATCTGCTATTTTGCTTGGTATTACTACGGCCTAGAACCTATATAGTATCAAGTTTATTTTTTAAAAAAATTTAAAAAATGGAAAAAAATATTCCTATGATACTTCATATGAGAGTCAAAAAATAAATGAACTAGAAATGAGGGAGTAACAGTAAATAGGGACGATGATACAGAAGAAGAGATAGGAGACCATTGTTAACATTTGTTTATTACCTATTGATTGATTACCCATCCTTACGCACGCACATAAATCTAGCCAATTTATATTCTAAAGCTCATTTGAAATCATATCTCTATACTTCCATTCCAGTCATTTCCTCTTTATCCTTAATCCGGCGTTGCCATCGTCAGTTCGTATTCCTACTAGTTTCTCGTCGTCGTCATAATATACACAAACGCATCCGCAGCCGCCGCAGCATCACAACGATTCACATTAAAATGTAATCTCATATTTTTGTGACGTTCGTAGCTCCTCTCCTATCGTTCATCAAACAATTGAGTCCATGAAAGTCAATTCTATCTTGTTGTTATTGTTCTTTTGGATCATGCAGTAATTAGTCAGAGTATTTTTTGTCCATGTTTCTCTGAGTTTACGAAAGAGAGACAACAAAAAAATCTTCTCTGATCTACCTTCGATAAGCGAGAAAAAAACTTAAGCACATACAAGAGGAGATGGAAAAAAAACGAAAAGTTTTTTTTCTAAATACATTCAACGATTCAACTAGTTCATATTGGTTTTCTACTTGGAATCTTCGGCATAGAATTCGCATTACGTTACAATGGACAATCTTTAGCCATTCAATGTTACACTTCTTGTTTTTGTCTGTAGTCTGTACAGCCAGAACTATATAGACGTAGAATAAGGGAAGAGTCCGAGTCCCATAGCGCCAGACGTACATTTCTTTCGTATTTGGTGGAGGATCAGTCCAATAATTACAAATAAAAACTCCGATCTGATTTCATTATGATCCCGCACGATTGTGTGTGTGTCTGTGTGTGTGTGAGTGTGTGGAGGGAACAAAAGAAAACTTGATGGTCTGCTATGACAAGAAATGACTACTTATTTGCCCAGTCCTTATGATTTTTATTGCTCTTCTTCACAGCCGTTAATATTCTTGGAAAAAATGTCAAGTTCAAAAGGTAAAACAAACAAAAACAATTAGTACTATTTCATTCACATCAGGGTAGCTACAAGACGGCCACTACTACATACATAGAAGAGGAAACAAGGAGACCAGTCCCATCTCCCATCTAGGGCTTTTTACAGTCCCAGTCTCCCAGTCACTCTGAATCTCTCTTTCTCTCTGCTCTGCACTGTCTTGTTTTGTGTGGTGCAAGTAGTCATAGAGATCTCCATTGTACTATGGTATGTAACTCAGATCGCAGGCAAAGCAATTATCTATATGTGAAAGAACACAGTTGAATTTTTTTAAAGTTTGATCCTATGCATCTTGAACGACTAAGCACTACACCGCACGTCCAAGTTCATTTCGACTTCGACAATACCAGCAAATACAAGAGTACAGACTACAGAAGATACATACATGATAGACAGGCAATGAAGTCAAACTTGAAATTCAGACTGACCTAAATTGCTCAGAATTTTCTGAGGAAGCCAACAAAAGTTGTGGACGCTGTAGGACCAGCATCTCTTATTCTTTCTGTAACAATCAGTGTGAACAACTCTGACACTGAGAGAGCTATAGTTCCTCCCCCTCCCTTCCTCCCTCCCCCCACAAAATTTGTCCAACTCTGTAAAAGACTGGCCAAAATCAAAAATCAAGAATTTTGAATGCTTTTTAATACATTTTAAGCTTGTGAGCGGAATTATCCACATCACGATCAAGTTTATATCCTTCGCAGTAGGCTTCATGTGAAGATGTAAATCGTGATTCCTTGCTGATGAATCACCAGTCCGAGCACCATCGCCAACACCATCACAACGCTGTAGACTAAACATTATTACATGCCCCGTGTCGCGCACAGACAATCTATATGTACATCTCCTCGGTAATATACAAATATTACAAACAGAAAAATTCACAACATACATATACGCAACGATTAGCATGCATGCTTTTATATTATGTAAAATTGACGGTAATAATTCTCAACTTTGAGATGTAATACCTACATGTAGTGTAATATGAGATGTGGTCATCATCACCGTACTATCACCCAAAAGATTTGTGAAAATCTTCAAAAAATCACATGGTCCGTCGTACCTGCGCTTTGGATTACCTATTTCAGTTTCAGGCGTCAGACTTTGAGACCAGCAGAAAACATTTAGGAAGGGTATGAAGCATACGATTAGACAAGAGTTATTATTATTTTTTGTAGAAATAACTCTCTTTATGAGCATATGTATCCATTCATAACGGAGACAGAGATGGACACGGGTAGATAAAGTGAATAATTTACAAAGTACATACATTTTATTCAGACAAGGGAAGAAAGACGAAGAAGAAAAAAGAAGAACTTTGGACATCCAGCTAGCTTGTTCTTGTCCTTGTCATGTAGACACTAGTAGACAGTGAACAACACTGCCTATAGTCCCACAGTGCAGTGTAGAAGTCCGTATAGAAATTTAACAAGCCCCATTACAATTTTTAAAACAAACTTTTAAGGAAACGCGGAGCATGTGAGTTTACGACGGCAAAGTTCAAGGAGCAAAAGTAAAACATGCATTTCAAATTTTTCAATGGATTCCTTCGCAGATTCAGTACTACGATGATCCGTGTGTGTAGAACGTAAAATTAAATTATATCTACTCCAGGTAGGTATATAGGAAAATAGGAATGGATGTGCATGCATAATTTGAATGTGATACCCCGTGTCAAATATTTACACAAAGCCCAGCCAGTTTTTTCTCTCTCCCTCTACACTATAACAATTACCATAATCATAAACTAGGGACTATTATTGACACAGAAGCATACAATTACGGACTAGTTATTGTGATAAATTGAAATTCATTTTTATTTGGAGTATAGTATATATTATATATTTACAACTACAACAGTACTCACCAATTACACTATATATATGATTACGACTATGATTAATTCAAACTCAATTTTTAATTCCTTCATTAAAGTTTACAGTTTAGAGTTGAGTAGACAAAAATAAGGAGTAATCCGCTCATCCCTCATAAAATTATGAGCGCGCGTGTGTACGTTTACGGGATTATTAATTAATAAATGTATTAGAATAAAACAAAACCACTCAAGCTGCCACCGGCAATTGACTATGGAGATCTAACTTTTACAAGGACTTGACTCGTCAGTCAGAGCAACACGTAGAAAATGAAGACATTATTATTATGATTATTATTACTGGTACATACATTTCTTTTGCCAAACCTATATGACTGACCTGACCTGGACTGAGGGAGGGACGGAACAGACTGGCACGCAACTTTTAATAATATCACTAACTCATCGTCAGTATGAAATCACTCTTGCGTATTATTACTCCCTATATATACCTACCCCCTTCTCGCCTTAAATAATACATATGCATATCGTTATTGAACTATGTAAATCCATACACAGGAACCAACATGCTTTATTATCTCCAACATTAAACATCCTTTAATATCCTCGGAGCATGTAGCTTGTCCACTATACTGTGTAGCAATGCACATTTGACTTTTGGGATATTATGTTCATAAGGCGCTGAGCGGACCGTGTCTGTGTCTGTTTCTATTACAGTACGTATACAGGCTGTGCTGTGTGTGGAAATGGAAATAAAACTTGGACTTGGAATTCCTTGCTCTTTTTTTTTCTTTCCTGAGCTTATTGTGTTTGCATAAGTAAGTCATCAACTGTAAAGGGAAACTCATTCTAATTCTCGGACACAGAGGCCACATGATATGGATATGATATACAGAGGGAGAGGGAGAGATGGGGAGAGATGGGAAGATATGGGGAAGAGATTCCAAAGATAAGTCCGGTATGTACTTATTACAGCTAAGAATTCGACAGGTAACAAGAAGAAGAGTAAATAATGAAAGACATAACATGAATTTGGTCTAGGTGAAAGAGCCAAGTCCAAGTCAAGGCAGAGACCAACCTTAACCTTTCTAAAGTTAAGCTATTTCTTCGTGTACGTACACTACACTCTTTTCTGTACTCCAGTCTCCACATGAACTGCACTCTATAATATATAATAATACTCTGTACAGATATAAAGATACGATTACGATTACAAAAGATTATAAAGTGCATCCCATTGGTATGCTCTGGCTCTGGCTCTGGTGCCCTGTCCTATGCAATGCTATATGGTAAATGTGATTGACGCTCCGTATATATTTAAATAAAACCAAAACCAGACAAGTCAACAAACTCTACGTCTCCTACATCTAATAAATTAAGTTCTTTCCCTTAAGTCACAGTCATAGTAGTGTCTTTCTTACACATTTCACATTCTTAGAAGAAAGAAGAACGTCCTAGGGAATTAAAAACAAAACTATAATACGGCTTGGTCTTTTGGCTTTTGAGGCTTCATCCTCGACAGAGTGTGCCTAGATGTAGAGTATATTATTACTATATAGATACATATAGAGTGGAGTGTAAGAGGAACTGTACCATAGGAGGGATGTATGGTGGAAAAGCTCTCAATCCGATACATATTACGATTACGTTACGATTAGGAAAATGAAACAATGTACAGTCGTCATCTGAACGTAACCTACACGTTTCCACTTCCACATTCTCTAAAGTTATTTATACATAATTATTATGTAGGTACATGGAAAATGCGCATGGAGGCGAGTGGGGTGTAGAGTAGAATAATGGAGCTTCCAGGCATGTTTACAGTGACCAAGGAAAATAGGAATAAGTTACTTACAGTGTATAAGGATGACTTAGAGTACAATTAGATTGCAGCCGCATCCCATAAATACCATGATTACATTTTCAATTTGTAAATCCACCACTCATTCTAATTACTATGGATATGCTGCAGACGACCGGAGTAGGTACGTATACTTGGAATAACCTATAGAGATATCATAACATTTCCCATGCCCAGTTAACTCTACCTACCTCTTCCCTGCCATATAAATACAGGAAGTATTTTCCACTTATAAAATAAAGATAAAACATTATTTCATTTCATACATTACAAATTACAATTTCATTATTTCCATCCAATCCAATCCAACCGCTACCAATAATAACGTCTCTTGGGCTCGTGTGTAATTTATAGCTTTAATATAATTATTATTACAGAGTCATATACCACCTACTACCCATGTACAACACAGGAAGAGCCTCGTTCCCTTTTCCGACAGCTGTATATAGTAGCAATGGTGAGACACACATAGTATGTACGCCGCAGAATTTTGATTCCAACGCCGCACTAGTCCAAAATCAGAAAGGATAATGACTGTTTTCAACAAATTACTAAAATACTAGCAATTAATTTTTAACTAAATAACTAAAAACGGTAAAAATCATCAGGAGTACACACGGAAACAACTATGTACCTACAATATACATTTTAAAATAATCTAAAAATATTTCGTCACTGATACGACCCAAAATGAAAGTTTACAAAGTAATATTTTACGAGTTTTGCCTCTTCAATAAGAGCGAAATTAGGATATTTTACATACTACACAATTTAAAAAACAAATAATTAAAAAATTCATTACGATCATGAATTATAATGCCTTTCAAAAACTTCAAAAAACTCTCCAATTACGATCATAATTTTTGAAAAGTGAAAATGTTTTAAAACTTTCATCATAAAAATTCTATAATTAAAATATTATTTTAAAAATTCTCTAATCGTATAAATAATTAATTAATAGTTTGAAAATGTTTGAATCGTATTTATTTTAATCTAGAATAAAAAGTTATATTACTGCCCACACAGACAGACAATATCTTACACGTACTCATTACTGATACTACGTTTTGTTTTGGGTATTTAAAAAAAACTATTTCCGGTAGTATCTACATCCTTAATGACCATACAATATGTACTAACTAAAGTCAAACTGTAGAACACGGCAGCCGTGAGCTACCGCTACAATTACATATTGCCTTATAGCCAGCTGATAAATCAAATGGAAAATAAAGAAATGGAAATGGAGGCAGTATATCGAGTCCACCTAATTAATGGTATTTTAATGAATTTGGTTTTGAGAGAGAGAGAGAATTTATTTGACAAATAAATCTACATAAACTACATAAAATTGTAGTTATGTCTGAATTTTAATTGTACACTAATAAATTGAGTGGGAGCCGAACAATGATGACTGACAACCTCCACGACCATCACCATCACCACCACCACCACCACCAACAGCCAAGTACTAAGAGGAGCACGACGACTTGAATGAAAGAAAGAATTATCATAAAGAAAAAGAAAAACTTGATAGTATATTAGATAATTATTATTACGTATTGTGGCAGGTTAGAGGAGAAACAGAATAATATTAGGTACATTTTATAACATGGAGGAATGAAGAAATAAAAAATAAAATAATTGCATATGGAAGTAAGTCCCGTATTGCATACCGCACAAACGTCGGAACGGTTAATGCAGGTAGATATAATATATGATGATGATGCATCCTATATATTATATTATCTGCACAGCACCCAAGCACCACCACCACCAACATCACCACCATTAACCACACACACACACACAGTCAAATACTGCATATTGATAACAAAATTACATGCATGTCTCTCTCTCTATCTCCGACTCTAGTGCCTGTCTTTGGAACACAAGAAGAATCAGAATAATGTTTTTCTCTGAATACTGAATACTGAATTCTGAGGACTGAGGACTGAAACGTCCTCCAAAAAATCCATTGGATGCGGAATCCAAAATCTGAGTCAAATTCCCAACTCTCACAGTGGAAATATCCTGAAGGGAGAAGAGACTGACAGATAAGGTGATAAATCATTATGATAAGATTCAATTCTATTCATCGATGATAGTTTGGCCTAATAGCCAACTAAGTGAAAGAGTTGAGGGCGGTGTAGAACTGTTGAGAGGAAATCTAATTACAAGGCATTAGGAAGGTGAAGTAACCAGAACCAGAGAATTGGAACCAAGTGCATCCGACCTGGACGGCACGAACCAAATCAAATCAAAATGTAGTGAAGCAAATGGGGAGATGGATGGATGGACGGACAGATGAGAGTCAGGCAGTCAGGACTCTTGCGTCGAGATTCATGAATGAAGAAACAAGGTGATGATCAAGACCAAAGGCTGTATTTAAACCATGCACTTACACACACATATCCATATGTACGTACGCAGCCATTTACCCTCTACTGTTTTACCATTATAGTCCGCGGTCTCGCAATATGGAAATGGCAATGCTGGTATAGTAGTAGTAGTAGTAGGCTGAATGCTATGTATATCATAACATATAACCTTTTACACAGCGAGGGAGATGTGTGGGAGCTCCAGATGCTCATCACATACTTATCATCAATAATAAAACGAAATGGTTGGTGTTGGCGGAGTAGCCACTCAATGTGGGTAATTATGTACATTTTCCGATGTTAGATCGAGCTTAAAGGACTCATGACTTTTACACGTTCGAGTCGAAAGTCGAAGTCGAAGTCGAACCGAACTCATCAGTTGTGAATTTGTGAAACTCTAACTAACATTAAGATTAAGATAGGAGCGAGCGCATTGTGAGCACTCACGTTGACTCGGAATTCCATGGAAAGGCGATAGATACTAATAACGGTTCCTTGGAAGAGGACGAGGCCCAACGTCAACCCGGTCTCCTTCAAATTCACATTCAGATTCACTATGGCATGTATCACTAATTCAGTCCTTCAGAGAGGTGTCCGTCTACACGTATGTGTGTGTGTGTGTAGAGACAGTGATAAAAGGAAGACATAAGAAATGGGCTGAGTTGTGTCTGTCCATTCTGAGTGTATGTGATGGAATATATAATTCTTATTTCTCTTATCATTATCATTTTTATTCAGCATGTATGAGGACTACAATGGCACTCATGCATTATCAGCATTAATGCCAAAGCCAACATCTTCCTCTCCTTCTCCTGTCTACTCCATCTCTCTATCCACACACTCGCCCTGATTTTTACGACAAATCTATATAGCTCTCTCCCTTTAGAGATGCTCTTATTATTGGTCCTGGTCCTGGCTCTTGGCCTTCAGCCTACTACGCATTGTATTATTATTATTATGAATTAAATTGTAAAGTATAACGAGAACACGGTAACTGGAGACACTTTATGGCACACTACAAAGTGTTCTCTCTCGTATTCAAATAAAAGTCTATTCATTCTTCAATATTATATTGGTCAGTTTGATTTTAATTTGAGCGAAGGTTGTCAAATTCAAAAGAAAAGTCGAATAAGTGGAAGAAGAAGAAGAAGGGGGAGAAGAAGAAAAAAAAATTCACAATGTTGTCTTTAGTGATTGCAAAATAAAAAACTCGAGAAAAAAAATGGAATGGAGCTCCTTTGAATCTCGGAGAAGGATGAAAAAAAAAAGAGATCTGTACAGGGGTCACTCAGTTAATATACTTTTCACGGTACATCATAAAGCATTGAGAGGATAAAATGCATAATGTAATGCAGTGTGAGCCCTGCCCACTTAACTTGGTAGTAGGAATACAAATATCTGTAAGTAGGTACTTTACTATATAGTGGAGTGAATAGTGGATTTGCTGCATCCGTAATCCGTATATCTGTCTCTGTAGACTTAAGAATATTGTATTACTCCCCACACTTCCACAGAGTCCGTAAATACTAATACTAACTAATACACTGGACGACATAATATGTACTCGACAAGTAAAAGATACCCATTAGGATTGGTACAATTTAAATCCAAATCCAAGCACATCTTCACAAAGAGATGCGACAGACGTGGGCATGCATACGGAGGCTATAGAGTATACTTGGAGGGGATGTAAGTTGAGTTGTTAGATGCCCAAGCAAGTACAATAGGATGTCTTGGACTATACAGAGACCTTTTGAGCTAGCGCAGAAGAAAGGCAGAGAGGAGATGGGCGAAAGACAGGTATGTGTATAGTGTCTATAGTGCAGTGGTTATATGGGAATGGTCTTCCGTCTCAAATGATACACGGCGGACTGAGAAGTAGAGAGAGAGAGAGAGAGAGAGAGAGAGAGAGAGAATCCACATGTCGAGTAGGTAGTATATTATATGTATTATTCCACTTATGGCTTATCTTATGAGCTATCATCATTATCCGACTTTTTCCCCCGTTCTCACGCCTGCCCTATACATTTTAACTTGATTCGTTCGTCCATCCACACAGATATGATAGTTAGGTGAGAGGGTAAAAAAATATCTCATTTTTCAACTAGCCCCATGAAGTCCGCTTCTTCTCGTCTTCTGTGTATTCAACAGGATAAGGACACATTTGGCCAATAACGGCTTCTCCCTCCTGGCTTTATCCGCTAATGTCTCCTAGTAGCTTATAACAGACTCAAGAGACTCAAGGAAACCAACACCAGTACACCAGTAAGGACGAGCGGGAGGCTACATATACCATATAGTGACGATATGATATAGAAACAGAGGAGAATAATAAATAATATGAGCAACTTTCATATGTGAGCTGAGAGGCTGAGGCTGACGCGGATTCTGACAATAATAGTCGCTCCTGCCTTTCTTTCTACAGGATATTATAATGTGAAACTTGTTACATGTCGTGGTAGAGGGAGAATATAGAAAGGACTTCCATTTCCAATTCCATCACCTAAGCAGAGCTGGTACATACGCTATGAATGTACGAACATGCTAATCACAAGAATGGATGGACATTCTTTCCGAGATTCTTCACAGGTCATTTTCATTATAATGATGATGTTTAATTTTATTACATTATACATAGCCGTTAGTATTCATACACAATCCAAATACAAGTTGTCCAAGTCATGACTTTTGTCTCCTCACAGCAATCCATGTGTAGAGTACATACCTACAAGCATCACACTACTATGAGTACAGATATCAGCATCATCCCTCCCTCCCTCCTCAGCTCAAACTCTTTTCACAAATTACTAATACAACTAATACTAGCATCCTGCGGTGTGGGTCCAAGCTTTGACTCTCCGGAGTAACAAGGACAGACAAACTCGAGAGCCAAAACCAAACTATGACATGCTTCACAATCTTCTTTTCTCCTTTGTCTCCGTATTGAGCTTATATAGGTATTTTTATTAATTCTAAGATTAGAAAAGAATGTCATTATGGGCTCCGAAAATTCTCAACAAGCTTATACAGAGAACCTCCCATCTATCTCTTCCTAGTCCTACAACTATCGCCGTTACAAAGACCAAGCCGAAGAGCCCCACGACAGTCACATACCTCTACATAAGAGAAATAAATTGGGGACTTCTAATTGCCCCTCCAAACAATGTCCTTATGTTGCATGTAAAATATACACAAAAAATACAAAAATCCTCTGTTCAATCCCTACTTCATACATGTCTTTACTCCGTGCTGACAGACTTACGCTAACAATGTGAAACGATTCAGCACTTATTTCTATTAAAAAAATTCCAAAAGCCATTCAGTTCGAATTTGACACCACTGTAGTTCTCAACTCTCAAAGCCTCAAAGACTGCCATGTATGGTCATTGAAATTCAGTAATTTTTAGAATTAGTATTGACACTGACTCAGGCTTTTTAACGTAGTAGGGGCAGTTGTTACAGAGTTAGTTCGACAGAATGCCTACAGTAGTTGGAGTTAATAAGTGAGTACCACATGATATCTGAAGTTAATAGGTACACAATTTTTTGACGGTTCAAGGTAATCCGTAGACAACGCTTACGTTGGAGCGCTTTTGCGTTCGTCTCTCATCCGTAAACTGACCTGCAGTCAGAATCAGAGTCAGAATTAACTCAAGAAGAAAAAAAAAGCAACGTAGATAATAGGAGAAGCATAGACACACAAACGCTCCGAGGAAGAGTAGTCGCAGAGCCAATTCACTTTATGGAACAAAACAAATAAAAAAGCATTATCAGTACAGCATTAGTGCCCCTACTATCTGCTATGATGTGTACAATGTGTAATAGTAATCGAAATAGTTGATTCTTTAATCGTCATAGAGCTGAGAGAAATGACTAGTTACCGAAATGATCAGCCACTTGGCACTATTAACCAACTCAACCAGCGTGTTTGTGTACATTAAAGTTAATAACTCTTGATGATGCATTTTGAAAACTATTTCAAATTCACATGGATGCCCTACCATGCCATCCTCCCATGCCTTTCGAACAGAACTACAACTACCCACAGAGCTAAACATATACCTACCTACCTACCTTACCTACCTAATACTAGTAATATGTGGGTAAGTAATAATAATAATAGTAACAATATTCACTGTAGCCCAGGAGGGCCGTAGTAATAGTAATTTTTCGACACATAACTGAATTGTGCGATACACACTGAAAACAACGGCACTTGTACTTACTTTTTCTTCTTCTCCACTCTGTCGAGGCCTGCATAGTAAAAGGAAGGAACTATTTTACCCCCTCGCGTATTATACTTTATACAAGACTTTGCTTTCATTACCACCATGGGCTATCATCGTGATAAGCACTCATTAAAATTTTTGTGTTTGCACCTTCGTTGGACATGACACCATCCAGTGCAGCGGTTGGAGCTTCAGCTTCAGATATGTGCATAGCTCACGATTAGTATAGGACTCTTATTCCCCAATTCTATATCACACATACGTAATCATATGTATATTTCTCTAACTCGGATCCCTGACTACATTGAGAGGTGTACAAATGGTAAAGTAGCTATGTACATACACTACACAGAGTATGTACACCGTAAACCGTACTCATACTTGACTTCCTCACAGAGTGACTACAATTCAAAGTCTAAATTCGAATTTTGAGTCGACCACATGTCACGCTAGTGACCTTAATGAGTTTAAATTCGCATTATTAAAAACAAGTAGATGCGGTTCTCCCTCTCCTCACAGCTTCGAGCGACTGAGCAATATTTTGGGCGATTCTAAAACTTCCACCTTAGTGACCATTGAAAAAGTTACAGAAATATGTGTAAGCTAAAAGCCAGAGAAAGGTGGAGGGGAAGCAAATTTGGTCGATATAAGTTAATCACACGAAGACAGTGGTCGTCGTCGTCGTAGTCGTCGTCGTGGGCAGAGAGGCTTCAATTATTTATTTACTTCTTCAAGACTCTTTAATTTTACGACTTCCACAACCCTAATTGCATTTACGCCACCAACAAGAACCGTGTATATGTTAATGGCTATGTAGCAATGGTACATCAAAAAAGACAAACGAAGACGATGCTGCCTAATTTACTATTTGCCATATCCTTCCTAAACAACAACGTCTCCCAATTCGTAATGCTGACCTTCCGTATTCTTGACCTAGCAATCAGAAATTATGAGGAATGTATAGCTACCAGGAAATAGCCAAGTCAAAGTCAACACCCGATATTTTTAGTTAAAGGATAGGACAAATAATTATCAATTCACACCAAAAAAAATAACCATGAGCCATCCAACTTCCAACAAGCTCCCTACTTGAATCACAAGAATAATTTGAGCATGGCTTTTAATTTATTTTTGTTTATTATCTTCATCATTTTTCTGGGCAATTTCAAGTCAAATCGCCAACTGTTTCTCACGCTTCACAAAATATAATTTGACCAGAAACCGTAGGTTCTTTACACTTTACAGCTACCTCTTTCTCCTGTTCACTCTTTCCTATCGGCGCCGGCAAGGCACACACTATGCCATACCACATGGAGGAAACTTACGTAAACGATATGCGATAATTACAGCTGTACAGTACTGAATTAACTGAGTAAATGTTTGATTAGCCTTGACACTGTAGTTACCTTTTAACGGAAAGGCATTCCAAGTTTTAAAATATGAATTTTTCCTATTTTTTTAGCCATACTTAATGTTGTGTAAATATATGTACATACCAGCAGGTTAGCCACGCTACGACGCCACTGATTTCATTCATACATACGGAATATAATTTCAAATATTCCAACGAAACGGTTCGTAGTACTACGTTACATATAAACTGATCATAGAATAAAACTATTTTATAAAATATAATATACAAAAAAAGGCAGTTTTTTATCATACCTAATAAATTGTACCTGCAAAAGTCGTGTGACGTTAACTGTTGTAAAGTTCAGTAGATGTGAATCTAACCTTGGAAGGAAAATGCAAAATTTTGCCAGGATTCAGAGGATGGCATCCGACTTTTTGCATTAAAAAAATCTTCCTGTCCTGCCTGTACAGTACAGTACGCAGTACGTACATACTACTAAACGCTGAAAGCTTTTCAAAATAATTGTAATAAATGATATTACGAGAGAGGTGACGTAAATGTGCGCGTAAACAAATTAAATTGTAATTAGTACAGAATTAATGAAGTTGGAAAGTCAGGAAAATGGAAAACACCAATAATATGACTATAGTCATCGTCGAATAAATAAATTGTAGATAAATTGCTCCCGTTTGACTGAAGGTGAGCTGACAAAAAAAAATGAAATCACTTAAAAACAACGCTTTTTCACGCCGACTCCTGTCTCTCCCTCCAATGAGACTACATAGGCTTAGCAGCTCCTGCTGAGGAAGCAAAAGACCTTAAAAATGAACGGAGCACGAGCGTGTGAAATTTTTAATTAATTAAGACTTCCATTCCTCTCCCGCGAACTAGAATCATTAATTCATTACTATGCATCAAAAAATGGAAATTTAAAACAAGGGACAGACACTGACACAGTACTCCCTGCCAGTGACAAAGGAGAACGGGCTCGACTTTGCAGTGTGTGTTGGTACACATAGACTCGGCTCAACACATTCTTGATTCTTGATCTTGATATTTCACAGACGGAACCCATTCGTCTTATCAAAGTATGTAAAGCACAAGCTGTATTCTGTAGCCTTCAATGTAGGTACGGCAGTAAAGCTACCACCTACTACTTGCATATGGTACCTAGGTACCTACCTACCTTTTAATTTTTGTTCTCATATATCCCCGGTTTTGCCTTGTTATTTTTCCTTGGAAATACAGATATCACTCAAATTTATCAAAGTTGGAATGTTGTAAATACATAGGAGAGCCCCAAACAAAGTACAAGGGTGCATATTACAGCACACAGTATAATAAAAGTATTTGACAGTAGTCATTCTTATCGGTCTCGTTATCGGTCATAATCCAACACACAACCGAATTGAGTCGCAAATTTGAATTGTGGGGTTGGGAATCGGACGGATATTCTAAATCCTATAGAGCCTCGAGGGAATGGCTGTAGCAATAGACCGTATGTAAAAGTGAGCGACAAAATACCGCTAGAATTTACACGCAGTCACAGTTAAAGTTGTAATAAGAATGAAGAAGGCTTTTAAATCCTTACGTAGTCACACACACACAGCGTCAGATCGTCAGATGATGTACCGGGGATATTGACATACATATATTTTTACTTGTGTTTCCGTCATATAATCCTTTCTTATTGTTAGCTCATAGTAATAATGATAATAATATTAATAATATGACTCAAGACATAGGCCAACCTTTCATGTGCTACATACATGCATGTGAATAATAGAACCAGTCTTCATTAATTGACTCCGAATACATGTGTGCATGCATACAGGCTCGAGTAAAGATAAGCACAAACAATAAGCTCGCAAGAACCCTTGACTAAAAAATTGAAATAAATAAAGTAAAAAAACCCCTAACCCTTATGATACCAACAAAAGGTTGGAGTAGTTATGGAGTGGACGAGAAAACGATCACTTACTGTTACAGCCTTCAATACTACTATCTGTTGTGAGTCTGCCTTAGCACACATTTGCCTACTCCAATTTATATTCCATTTCCACAATTTCCATTCAATTCCATGCTACTACTTAATGATGAAACTCTTGAAAATGTCAAAGGCCAGTCTTGATTGGCAATAATTAACATTGTGGTGAGTCTCTCTCAAACTCTAGCGTAAGTACAGTACAGTTTAGCCAACATTGAGACTTGACTCCTGACGATGACCAGGTCTTTGGGGTTTTACATGATGTCTATTGGTCAAGTCAATTTAAAGACGGACGGTTTCCTTCGCTCCACTACCGTTTCATAATGCTGCGTGCTCTTGAGCTTTTCCAATTCTACCGTTTCACCTTTATCTTTACTCATGAGACCGAAATCATAAGATATAGCATAATATATACAATAGTCATAACATCTCAGGTGGATGTGATTGAATCCTGTTGAGAGAAAAACAGAAACGAATGATACCGACAGGCGATCTGAAGGAGGTAGCGGTGCGACAAGATTCAAAGCAATGCAGAAGCCAAAGCTAAAGTTTCCAACTCCAACTCCAACTCCAGCCACTGCCATTCCCATCCCAGGACTCCATAGTGTACTAACTAGACTAAACCTATCTCTCTCCGCACTTTCCTCCACCAAAGTTTCTCTCTAAATATGATAAGCGTCCGCCTATGCTTAGGTAGGTAGGTAGGTACTTGCACAAAATACATAATAACTTGGGAGCTGATCCAACAAAAAGGACAGCTGTCTTGTTCAAGCATTCATAAGGTTCATACATCTTTTTGATATTTTCATATCCTGATTCCTCAATAGGAAACCTACAGGACTCAAGAGCCAGAGCCAGAGTCAGTGTCTAGTAATTGCATAGACGTCTACATTACTAACAACCCATTAGAATGTATGCACGTAATTTACTCCTTCTTAAAGCAACATAAAGATGATGTACTTTTGTGGTTTCTCTGTGGCATTTGAAAAAAATTCAAAGTTGTTCTCATCGAAATAAACTCAATATCAACTTAATTCTCAATACAGCTATATCGCGGTGGGTTTTGCGTCCACTATTCTATATACGCCGTACGCGTAAATAGTGGGACCGACTAACTCTCTTAAACGTTCCACTGAATAACCGAACAATGAATTGTGACATTTACGCTTTACGTGGAATGTAATTTGTTCCTTTTCTCCTCTGTATATCTGTAGAAATGTCATAATAACATATTACGGAAGACGTTGTGGAGCTTCAAAGGTGGAAAAGTTAATTCAGTTAACAGACAGCAGTGGTGGCTGCGCTCTGTAGTCTGTAGTAACGTGCACTAGGTACCTACTATAGCATCTAACATCCACTCTGCACTAATACCTTATACGTGCTCATAATTTGTAAAAAATCACAATCTTTTCCTTGTGAAAATCACTGTTACTACGTGTATGCTGTAATCCTATAGTCATGTGTAGCGTAATATGGAGCAAACGAATAATCAACCGATAACGAATATTCATAGGTACACAGGGAGGTAGGTACTTCGTATGCACCGATTACTGAACACAAAACAGTAGTATTAATAAAAACTTACTTTTTCGTTTTGACTCAAATGAACTACATGCTGCATACATTAAAATTTACACCCATTCCAAATATTTATTCATTCGTACATACATGTGTATTTTACAATAAGAATTACGAGTATTGCAGAGAAACGTAACTGACAAAATCATCCATATGATTTCCATCCCCCAACATCTTCTAAATTATTTTCATAGTTTACTTTTTTTGTACTACGATGTTATACATTTATAGGAAATGAATAATTCTTTGAGAAAGTAACATTGGATGACTGATTTATGGAAGGTATTAAAATCTCTGCCAGTCTTTGTCTCTTCGGCACCACCACCACCACCAAATATCTGTAAATGTAGCTCCTAACTTCCCCGGTTGAACACGCTACGCACTACACTCTATTGACTACAGACTTAACAATGACTATTACCATTCCTGGTTTTTATTTATGAGCTACAAAAATACAAATACCAACTTGAGCATCCATACCTACCGCACTTGAAAATTTTTAATTCCTTCCAATCTTCGATATCAGAAGAATGCAGTTCTGCGTTCAAGTTGTTTCAAGCCATACAGTTGTCTTTAACTCACGCTTTAATTTAAACGAATCATAACATGCTGTAGAGATAATCGGAGTCATAATCGTAATCGTAAGGGATAGTTCCTGCTTCTAAACGAATTCCCTAAGGAGGTGAACCACTGTAGGAAACTGAATCTACAAAGTATAATAATAGTAGTAAATAATGTAGGTAGTAGTAACAATCTTATGCAGCTTCCATGCACCAAAGAAACTTAATAATAATCCACGCTGCATCCTTATCTATCTGGCGTAGGTACATATGCAAGTGAACGTGTTTGCGTTTGCTGGATCAAGTTTCAGTTGGATACAGCGTACAGAGTCTTCAGCATTACATAATGATTTAAGATTTTCTGATTTTCCTAACCATATAGCATAGCTTGAACATCATTAGATCCTGTTATGTATTGTTTTATATCAAGTGAAATTTTTTTCCTTTATAATAGGATGAAAGTATCGATATGTAGGAGAGCATAAAAATATACACCCATAAGGGAAACTTAAAAGTAAAATATCAATTTTTCTATTTCTGTTTCTGGCTGAATTGGTCTCGGTTGCGTTTTGCGTTGAACGCACAGTCTTTCTTTGTTCCTCTCCTGTAGTTCTAATCGAAATTACATTTGACAAAGTTTGACAAGGTACAACTGATATGATCGCCTATTGGTGGTGGTGGTCGCACATACTCAAGTTTGACTACATACTCTGATTGTATGATATTCAAAGTGAACGTCACTGCCGAGCAGGATGATGTATTGACAGGAATTCACAAAGTGCGAAACGAAATTTTACTAACATTACAATTCTTTTCAATCATTTGATTTCCCACAGAATGACACAAGAAATCTCATCGTAGGGAAAATATAGACATGCTCTCTTCGTTCCCCTGCATCAGATTACTTGGCTTTGACTTAACCAGATATACGTGAGTCGAGATATGTACCTCTCTGAAGATTGTCAGAAATTCAGAATACTTTTCCTCAGTCACATCCACAATATCCACGGAATGGAATGTGATCACGCTTACAACTTACCCATGTCTCCTCTCTCCATCAGTAGTCTCCTACATAGGATATAGCAGTACCAGTACCACACAGACAGTGACAGTATACCTTACAGACATGCTCCTTGAATGATATACACATATGATTCCGTATGATTTTATTGCATTAGTGTAACACTCTGTGTATAACTAACTACCGGACCGCAATCGGATGGGAAATGAAATGACAAAGGTTTCAATGTTACTGTTATTACTTTCCGCGCTATCTATCTATGTAAAAGTCGTAAAAACTTTGGTTTTTTTTGTGAAAATATTATACTTTAGTACAAGTAGTCTTATACATGCAGAAATTCCTAACCATCATTTTCTTTAGTAAAATATTCATCAGAGCACTGAGCAAGCACGATTTTATTTTACTCATGGATGAAGAAGAGCACATACATTATGTAATAATATATGTACTAAATCTGGTACAAGAGACTATATAGTACATATTTCATATAAAACTATTACAAGGAAGAAAACTACATATGGGAGCTCAAAGCTTCAACTCCATCCAACCACTGACAAATGGCAAGGTCGACCCACAACCCAATGACGAAGGGAGCGTGAACTTCCATTTCCATCTTTCTCTCCAATTGTCACCAAGACACGTGAGCTGTGTTAGGTGAACGTTAGATACTTTGTTTCCTTAATTTTTACCGGTTCTTTTTGGTTTCCTCTCCTTGTCTTTTCTCTGATTCACATGAGACATACCACTACTACTACTACTACATTTTATAAACACATAATCATGCATCTACAATTTATATTTCGTCAGCTCACCCACTTCTAGGAATGAACGGATCCCTCAAGATCAAGACGCACACCTTGTACAAAAAAAAATTCAACCAAATTACGATTACGACTATACACTACAACCGCTCTGGTTTTCCATTTACCAATACCAGCAGTCAGCTTCGTGAAGCTTTGTAATTTCAAAGTGTACGATTAAGATACGAACACATAGTACTTAATATCAGAATGAACAAATTGTTCTCTTTCCACGTCGACTTTGACTTCGACCCAACCTGTTGAGTATTTTTTTTTCTTCTGCGGAGTCCACACACATATATGTACGGGTTTGGAGGTAGACGAATTTCTGATAATTATTTGATGAAAAAAAGGAAAGAGGGAAAGAAGTTCAGAGTCATACCACGAAGGTGAAGAAGATCATGAAATTTGAAAATCCGCGATTCATTTACTGTGCAAAGCTGTCACCAGGTTAAACCGTGTGGCTATGTTATCATATGTGATACTCTCACCCAGTCAACAGTTCACCGTTTTCCACACTTTTGCATAGTATACGCCATACGCACTCTGATATTACCTACATTACTAACTAACAATAACACATTAGTTAGAGGAGATTACATGTTGAATCATACATTATGCAAAACTACGGATACGCAGGTAGGCGTAGTACATACGTTGATTTTCCGTCACGAAGTAGAGTGAGAAAATAATCTTTGAAATGGTCCAGCAATAGCTTATTGCTCGCTGTTCCCATTCCACTAAACATATCGAGTATCACATCACATCATATCATATCATCGTATAAACACAACCATGAGAGGAAAATATAATATGTATATAGGCATGTATTAAAAACAAAAACAACAATTTTTGTGGTCACATTCATTGATAAATGAAATCTGTAATCAACGCTATATTATTCCCTCAGCACTAACGATCTTGATAACAGTGTGTAAAACAAAACTTCTTGTTTCCAAAATTTCAAATTTCAGTCTTTTTCCCATTATACATATCCCTGTGTAGTACACCTTAGGGACTCAAGACCCCATTCAACATCTTCAAATGATGTATAATAGTCCAGGCAATGGAAATTATTCATTCTTTAGTGCAATAAATGTAAGGGCACAATCTATTCAGACTGATAATTTCATACACTTTATTCATGAAGCCATTCATTTTCTCAATAGAGTTATCTCATGTTCAGCTTCCCAGTCAGACAGCAAGCAAATTGTGACAAATGAAAAAATGAAGAAGAAAAAACTTGCTACAATCTACAATCAACAATCTTCGTGGAAGGGATACCGTGAATTGGTGAATTCGAATTGGTACTTCAAGATTTACACCAAACATTTATCTGCGTACATGATAGCAAACCTATTGTATATAACAGTGCGTAATTTTTCCATGTTAAACATCACATAAAATCTGTTTATGTTTTTTATACCCCCTTTTTTTCTTCTTCTATATTACTATTATAAATTATGTCCCTGTCTACGGAAGGACTTTGCAACCTTTAGCAAATGTTTTGTTCCTTTTTTTAACCATATACACCTATTTTTGATATTTCTTCCCTGCGAGAAATTATTGGGCTTAAGGGACAAAATGGTTTCTCTCCTTAAAATTATTAATTTTATAATTTAATTATTTTGGCGTGTTTTTTTTATCGGACGATGCCTTTAAAAAAACTTGACATTTATGTCCTCGTGAATATTTTTGGCATCATTCACTTGATACGCCATTCGTGTATCCATGCGGTCATGTCCGTGAAACGTTTCAAAAACCTTACGGATGAGAACTTTTGTGATTTTGCATATATAACACAGGTATTACGATAGCCCAATGAAGAGTCAGCTACACGGACTTTGGAATTGCATTAGGTTACTACTGGCATTAACACTTTAATGATTTTCACAAAACTTTAATCTAAATGTGTTAAAATAATGAATTCTCTCTCAAAAAAAGTAAACCAGTTTTTCAAAGGACAATAATTCTATTCTAGATCTTCATCCAAATACATCCATACTACCATTTGTCTTACTTTTTCAAATCCAAATCCCTATACTGCCTCCTCCTACCTACGCTATATAAATATATTTATTGGTGTTTTAATTTTCTTTTTTTTAACACGTGAAATCCCTTTTGATTGTACAGAAGAGAACAGAACAAGCAATATATTAAAGAGTAGAATGTAGAACATATAGGGTGGTGCAGAAACTAAAGCGAAAATTCGTATTCGTATTCGTAAATTCATACTCATATAATGTGCAGGATCTTATCTCATTTTTTACTAGATATACACACGTTCATATAATATATACTCCACTGAGGTTGTGTTATCTAATGTTAATGTAATGTAGTGCAAGTTAAGAATAGAAAAAAAATTGCAGTAAACTCTAGAATTTCTACAAATAGCCTTCAAATGCATATCCCCGCTTTTTTTACAATAGTATTGTTTAGCGACCTGCGCCAGCATTTCAAGTGAAACGCACTCATTCATCATTGTACTACCGGCTGTCGGCATCTCTTTTTTTCTTGAGCTGCTGCTGCTACACTACTATAGCTCATAGTGCTACATTAGTACACATAGAGTGTTAAAACTAAACACGTGAGAATAAGGGATAAGAAGGGATATAGATAATGTTGAACACAGTCTACAAAATGGCCACAAAATGACGATAAAAGGCAAAAGGGAATAGGCAACTGGTTCACTCTGGCCACCCTCTCAAGTTAAATTTTGATGTAAACCTTTTTTATTTTTCCATTTACACTTAAAAATATTGTCAATCTGAATGCATACATAGGCAGGTACCTACGACAAATACAGATGTCTCCCAGACGACAATTCAATGACAATAAAATGTCCTCACGTAATCCAAATTTATTTATAGTGTCTACCTCATGTATCTAATTGACAATTACACATGCAGAGCAGTATAACAGAAACAGAAACAGACTACAGACCTAATTGCATTTTTTCATGTCGGCCCAACATAACTGGACTACCCCAGAGTCCCATAGAGCATACAGAAGACTTGAAGTAGTTAATAGTGTAACCTACTTGTCAATTATCCCTCAAATGATATGATATGATTTCATTGAGCGAAATACTAACAATATATGTAGCAAATTATTGTAATCCAAAAAAAACCATGTGAGAAAACAGAATGGAACTGTGAGACATAAGGAATTGAGCCTTGTTTTTTTTACCTCCTGTCATATTTTCTCTCGATCTCATACATACATACATTTACAAGAAAACAATAAAATTTTACAAAAAACATAGAAAAATGTTTGCACGATTACATGCTATGCTGTACCTTTAAAATTCGGTTTTCCCTTCGGTACTGATATATTGACATGAGGATCAAATACATGATAGAAATTAGGACCGTTTTGTTTTGCGGTTACAAGGCATTGGTGTTGTTGGTGATATGAATTTAACCCAAGAAAATATCCTTGTACTGTTAAATTATGGACCCACCCACAAAACTACTACTACTACTACAAAAAACAAGGGAATGAAAGCTCAAGCCAAAAACCATGTAAATTCAAAAGGAGCAAGTCAAAGTCAAGTCAGCGGAAGAGTGTAAATACCCTCATACTCCCTTCACACTGTTTCTGTTTGTACAATAAACCACAAAAGAAGAAGCTAAGTAACCATTACACATAACAATACCTCACCTAAGTATATGTAAACATTTGCACACATCGTCAGCGGAAATGGTCGCCGTTGGGAAACCGGAGGCTCCTGATAAAAAGTATTTACGTTACCGTACATATATTTCCACATAGCAATTCTCTGCATACAGGGACGTAGAAAGGTAATAAGCCAAATGAACATAACTCCAGTGCCAACACTGCCAACTTCTTCGACCTTACTTTTAATTAAATCACTCTTAAAACGGACAAGCAAAGTGCACACATGAGCTACTTTATTAGGGCATTTCTTCACCTTGTACACGTCTAAAAGAGAGGGCAACTGAGTACAGTAACTTTGAATAGAATAATGTAAAGAAAAAAACGGACATTACATAAAAGAACAACACACCACCACAATCCCATTTTATCAGTATAACTACTCTACTACAAAAAGAGTACACGTCCACAATTTTTACATCATGAGCTCAATAGATGTAATACCCTTTACCTTAATTATAAATGAATCATAAAAATAGAATGAAAAGTGAAAAAAAAGGAAACATAAGAATTAATCGTGTAATAAATCATATGAAATTTACTGAAAGTTAATTCTGCCCCTGCGATAAGAACAGCACAAGTGTCGGGCTGTACAAGTCAAAGTCATATAGCCAAATCCATACAGACAACGCAACGTTGCGTTTGACTCTAACTATTGAAATAATACCGAAACTTAAATAAAAAAGCATAGGCCTACGTTTTTCAATTCGTTCACATTACATTTCACAAATTACATACAGAAGAAGAAGAACAAGAGGAATCTGTTCTCATTTGTCTTTCACCCGCGGAGCTCTGTGTGTGCCATGCTCTGACTGAGGCATAGTCCAAGTCCAATGCAATGCAACGCAGCGCGGAATGCAATAGAATTGACAGGAGAAATTGGTGAAGACGGAGCGTGGTCATGGACGTGGACATGAACTACTACTATCTGTATGGAACTATTGTAAAGAAGCTCTTTCCTCCCTGTTCTGATGATAATGTGCGTTTCTGAGGAGTACACATGTACGGCCGACTCGTTGTTAATCTCTAAGTAGACATTACTGGCCAAGTCAAATCATAATCATAAAAATAAATAGCAATGCTTACTCAGCCTCTTGTTTTTACGATACGCATAGGAATGCAAATTATGTCAAAAACGAAGGGAAAAAACTTTTTCACCCTTTATTACAAAACATGTGACTATACTGGTACTAGCTACAGGTACTGTATCCACACAAATATTAATATTATCTCCTTCTCCCTTCATCTCATATCGCAATCGCCCTATCATAATATCATAGAGGGAAAAAAATAACATGCCCCCTGCCTGTAAATTACGACATGTGTATCTTTTCCAAATCCAAATCCAACACAATCCTTTACATCCATAATTTATCGACATCCACTCATCGCCAAACAAGTGAGCGAACAAGGGAAACATATATTATATCTCCACTTGAATGCATACATCAAAGCTTCAATACAATTCCCCTCCCGTTTCTACTGTCAGTTTTGACTTCATCACTCTAATAAGGCACTAGTCTCCCTATTTGAAGTCTAATCACATGCTGTTAGCCCTCTGCATAATAATAATCACTCTGACATCATAAGTTAGTTCAGTCATAAATATCATAATCATAAGGCTTGCCTTAAATTGTATATCCTCTGTTTTGGTTTTGGTTTTTGGAGAAAACATTCTCGCTCTTCAAAAGCAGGATAAGCTTCACTTCCTATGTCACAATTTTTTATGACTTTTTTTTTGTATGAAAACAAAGCTTAAATAATATTCCTTGTTAGTATATAGCTCCTGCATAGGAAGTACATAGCAAATCTACGTGACCATGAATATATAGTTGTAAAAGAAAGAAAAAAAAACAATGAGATGAATTCGGAAGGGAGTCTTCGTGTGTGTTGTCTGTCAATATACATAATAATATGTCACCGTTCAATTCTGCTCCTTCACTCCTGAACGCCCACACAGAAGCAGGAGCAGACGGAGAGTAAATAGTCTAAAGATCAAAAGTACAGAGTGGAGTGAGATAAGACGCGAGACCAAAGTGGTGCATAAGCTGAGAGAGCTCAATAACAATGTTCAAGGAAGATATCAGTAGACAAGTTTTTCAATTACAATCAAGATTACATATTAGTTACTCGTAGCTCGCGAGCTTCGAGTTCTTTGAACAGACAGTCTGTCACTATTTACTGGGTTTACATCTTTCCCAACGCGATCCACGCTCTACGCTTCATATCCGTTCATATAGTACAAGTGTATATAGTCTCCACCTCCGTATCGAGAAGATCAATCAGGAACTACGGACTTGGATTCGTACTCGATTTCACTGCCAAATAAGTGAGTGAATATAAAAGTAAGAAAACTGTGTAAGAGATTGGGATCGAGATCTCTCTAGCTTTTTAGTAGTAGTAGTAGAGGCAAAACAGACGCCGCATACCAACACCAACATTCTACATTCTTTAACTTTACCCACTCTACACGTACAGCCCAACGCATAGTGCAGTACTCACAACTTTTTTTTTGCCTCAAAACAGACACTCAACTACCTATGTATTATGTACATAAATTAGCTGGTCTACCACGCTTTTGTTCTTAACCAAAATCTGTCCCTTCTGAGTTTGAGTTTCAATCATAACAATCACAAAAATCATCTGCCTGCCAAGGAAGTTATCAAAAAATCCAGTGAAATATAAACGTAGGTCGATCTGATCTGAACTGATGCTATACGATGTCGTCATTATACCTGACTGACAGTATACTGTATGCAAATGGTTAATGGTATTATATAACACATTATGTATATGTATACTCATGAGCTAGAGCACGTTCAACACCAGGATCCTCTGATTGTATCTGCACCCCTATAGAAAATTGGTAACATTATTACTTTTATTGTCTTGAACTTGGGAAAGACAGAAAGGCGAAGGAATTAAAAAAAAATCATCAGTTTTCTTCCTACAAATTTCACACATGAGTTGTATTGTGGCAGTGTGATTACCACTACGATTAGGACTGCAGTTTTACGCCAAAAAGATTTACATAACTTAACTTTTTCCACGGGATGCAGGATCAACGATTGTTGAATACAACAAGGCAAGGCAAGGCAAAAAAAAAAGAATACTGTTCAACATTTTCTTTTTCCTATGTGAATTACCAATGAATGTGCATAAATAAATTGTATGCACACAGAAAACGCTTGTGTCAAGTTACGTTTGCCTTGACGTTTTACCTTCACTTCTACTTCTCCTCCCAACTTGCCACTTATACTTGGTTTCTGTCATTGAGGAAATAGCAGACACTTTAACGTAAGTGCATTCTAAGCCACCAACGCACTTGATTGTATTATACTAAACAATCCAATGCCTTCCGAGTTTCATCTTTACCCTCATTAATAATGTGCTTAATTTAGACAATGACAATAGCTTGAGAACAAATGAGGGGAAACGGGCTCTCTCTCCTCTCTGCCTCTGTCTCAAATCCCACATTAAATATATCCTATAGATTGTATATAACACTGCTTCCATTGCTAAAGCTATATAGGATCTCAAATAGGATGAACGTGTCTCGGTCTGGATGTAGATAGTAGATATGAAAGAACAACAACTCCGAGGAAGTCAAACTATTTCCCCTTATGTTATTTCGTTTTCGTACATAGTTTTGCAAAGTTTCGGAATCCGAGTTACGTAATTGGAAGGAACTTATACAGTTTATACAAGTGTATAATTAATTATTTGGAAATCAGATGCTTTCCTTGCGGTTCTTGTGCGACCAGTGCGGATTTGACCATGTGTGTAGGCGGGTTGAAGTGAATGCGCACTCACAACGTAATGCATGACTTTACATTATTAGCATTCGGAATCACAAGAAAAATCTCTTTTTTTTTGTAAATCATCAAAAAATCCCCATGCATGTTAAATTTCTAATTGCAATCTATAACTGTAAAGATATAGACCACCATTAGTAGCATATTAGTACTGATTTAGTCAGATATTCACAACAAAAATTCGCAAACTAAAAAAGACTGCCCTCCGGTACCCCGCTTTTTATTACACTAAAATTTGATGTGAAATAACACGGTACACAGTGCTGTGAGTGTGACACATTAGTAAGAAAAAAAACACGTTTCTTTTAGAGTTAAAACTTAATAGAGAACGCTGGCGTTAAAAAGCCTTCGGCTTCGCCGACGCCGACATATATTCCATGCGGCTATTTTAAATTCAAAAATACGAAATTGGTCAGTCCTACAGTCCTACCCTTTCGTGTTTATTAGACTTTAATTTGAATTAGAAACCATTCAATATTAGAAACCAGAACCCCCATAAAGCTTGACAGCTTTCTTCCTTTAGTCAACAACAACAACAACACCGACAAGAAAAAACCCTGGCTATCTGCATAATTGTAGGATGCAATGTGAGGAACTGAGGACATCCTCTAAACACATTTGTTCACATGTTGTAAAAGCTCAAGGATGTAGATTATAGATAGATTAGTCTGATTAGCACTTGTTAACTAGTTGAACCGCCTTACTTTTTCAAACAGACAAAACCAGACCAATAGATAGATGGAAGATGCAAATGAAGTTTACAGCTAAGCTTCTCTTCAAAAAGCGGTAAATACTTACTTGGTTCTGTGTACTTATTGTTAGGCTAATACGAAATTTATAGGAACTGACAATGACCATCATCATACCATAGGGAATCGCGAGAGAGAAGAAGAGGATTTTCAACGCTGTGATATAGCGCTAACGTTAACACTCACACTATTATACAATCTCTTAAAAGAGACAGAGAGGAAGGAAGTATTAAGGAACGTGTTAAAGATTTATGAGTTTGCTCGAAAATGTTGTCGTTTTACTCACACATTAGTTATATTATATCAGAGGGCGGAATCAACCTTTCAAACTTGTTCGATAGTCTGAAGCAAATTTATGACTCCTCCTAACGAGGTGTTTCGCTCCATCGGGGTCTTTTCACACATCCAAAAGACTCGAGACAAAACCCAGCATAATATGAGTATTTTTCATCCCTTTCCTCGTCTGGAGACTAATACATATTACATCACATTTACCACTCCATTTCAATGTGATCCCATGTGTGTTTACAGAAATGTAGCGAGAGAATCAAAACTAAAGATACAGAAAAACAAATAGCAAGTCAAGTGGCTCGACAAAACAAATTTGTCACTGCTTCTGATTCTGAATGTAAACAAAATATGTATCTTCCATGTTCAAGATTTCGTTTTCATTTTCTATTTGTTTTTACTCTTTTACTATTTCAATTCTATGCTCTGCTATGTACTGTAACTGTAGGAATACGAGTGTGACGACGACCGGTACCGGACCGGACCGACGTTGTATCTATCAGTATAGTGATGATAACGTAACGTGCTACTCACGCCCTCACAAGGTGCGACTTTTGAGCAACCTGTATTGGAACAAGTGAAAGATAGGAACAATCAGAGGACGTTAAAACACACACTCCTCCAAAACTGAACAGAGCCAGCCATACAGACTCCCTCGTCGTCTCCCTTTCGCCTTGTGTGTGTGTGTGTGTGTGTGTGTGTGTGTGTGTGTTTTGCTAATAAAGCTCTAAGTAATTGATTTCCACTCTCGTTTTTAAAAGTCATTAATGTGTGAGTGTCCGATCTTAATGAGTTGCATTTTGAGGTTGGGAACCTCATTTATACGCTCTATACCATTTATCTTTCCCTTGGATCCATACGTTAAGGAATTTTCAAGTTTGAGTCCATAATATTATAGTCTGAACAATAGGCTTCTTCTTGAAACACAATCCAGAGCAACTCAGACACATCACAAGAAGTGTTTACACAACGGATGGAGTGCACTCTGTGCCTTGGAGCAAGCCATCAATTAAAACAAGAGCACACACACACACACACACACACACACACACACACACACACACACACATCTCCACCACGTACCTACCTACAGTATATAAGGAGTAGGGCTCCTTTCAAATTTGAAGCATTATGCATTTCTTTGGGGTTGTCTGGATAGAATCTCATAGAAAAATCAACATGGCAGAAATTTTCAATCAGATGCTCTAAAGGAATCTGAGCTCATCCTTTCTTCTTCTTCTTTCTCCTCACCTCACTCCATCTTGTCCAACGTCATTTATCTTACCTTTTAATTTTAAACGGAGACGGGAGCCCCTCTTTAAAGCTCATTTAAAATACCTTCCAAATCTGACTCATTTATCTCTTATTCTTCATCTTCACACATGCAAAAGGAAAAGGAAAAGGAGACGGAAGACGGAATCGTATACAGATTGATACTACGATCGAATGTTAGTCAAATCATAAGGCTGCTACCTGGGCATTAGTAACAGTGCATGTACCAGAAGGTACCTACATGTTATGCTAATAGAAGCATATTACATGCCCAACGCCACACGGTTCACCATGCTAACGTCTTCATAGGAATCTTGAAGATTGAAGGAGTCCAGAACGAATAATAAAGGAACAAGCCGTAAAGTGTTTGAGGGAACGGCACATGTAGCTCAAGCAAGGATTACGTTGGCTTTGTCAAGTGTGTCTGTCTACAGGGTATATTAGTAGTTTGGCTGAATTAATTTTAGTTTAACTACCTACTTCCCTCAACATTACCTTCACAATAATATTAGCATCACCTATTACCTCCCTTGTACACGTATATTACACAGCATACCTACACATACGAGATTCTTATTATTGCATAGTAAGAATCTCCTGTGTCAAAAAAAAATCTGTAATTTTAAAAACGTAGAGAGATAAAACTCCCTCAAGTCATTTACTTTTCCACGTTACAAGTTACTAGTTACAACAACACTCGGAGCATACATCATTACACTAAGTAAAACACGTACTAAGGTCCACTGCTTAAGTAACTATACGAACTACTTGGAACAACTAAATTCGTAGCTAGAAACCCAAGTCAGAGCCATCGAAGAGGAAAATTTAATATGCAAATGTAACTAATTCTACTAAACAGTTCATTATCACTCGTTTAGCATGTAGTTGAGCGTGGATGTAGTGGAAATTGGGCGGCGTAAGTACTATGCTTCAATTTCAAAATAATTCTCAACTACACCCTTAATACAATTCAATTGAATAACTTGGAATTTATTGAGAGCTCTCTGGTTCTGGTTCTGGTCTGACTCGAGTGAGCAGAAGTAAAGTTGGGAACGCTAAAGAGCTTTTTTATCTGTCGACTCTGTATATGTGAAGCTATGTAGACGAATACTGAACACACAAAGTCATGTCGTTTTGAACTTTTTTTTTCTACATTCTTCCTATATACTTCCAAACAGACACATGCACAACCAAGGATTACAAATTAAAAGGGGATGTAAGCACATTAAAATAATGACTATTTTGACCTGTGCGTTATGGATTATTCGTGGTTCCAATTCCAATTCATTGCTCTGATTTTTCAAGGTATCTAGACTTTTCAGAGTTTTGCCCGATTTGATGGATTCAAAAAAAAAAGAACAAATGGAAGTTTTTTCTCAACTCTTGCAAATACTTTACGACGTGCGCTCCTCTGAACTAGGTAGGTACATGATATGAACGTCAAGGAAAAATGTTCATGTACCTACCTACATAATATGGCCTTTTATCGTGGCTACACAATAGAACATTTTGAACTAGAACAATTAAGCTTTTAATTCCATTCCATCCTATATTTTCAAATTCCATTAAATCCACATTGAAAACAAGACACACAAAGCCTGTGAAAATTTACTCCATAAATCTGTATCGGTATCCATATCCACTGGATTCGTGATAATATTTGTATAACATGCAAAAGTGATAAATTTCTGATTTCCACCTGTTATTCACCTGTTATCACTATCAGTGTACAGCACTTAGGTAAGGACTGCACATGATTTTCTTCATTTGAGTAAATATGAAAAACAAACAAACAAACAAAAAAACAGGCCAAATAAAATTTCGTATATCCTATACATATAATATGACTATCCATTAATATGAACTACAAAAAAAAGTAGAATATTATATAAAATTGAATTAAATCCAGCTTTGTTCTCTCTTCAAAATTAATCACAACTGTGAGACAGACATAGAATGTAGTACAGAGTATGCAGTCAAGAAAAAAAGAGGTAACAAATGGAGAATTTGATTTTGATTTTGATCGCAAATAGGGCAAAGGCAAAACAAATGGTATTCTTCATTCATTTCATCACTCACTCTGCCACCACTACCACGCTAATCAAATAATGCAGATTGTGTAGTATAGACTTTGTTAAGTTGAAGGAGACGTGGACGAGATTTGTATTTGTATTTGGATAAACAGACGGCGACAGGACCAAGACACTAAATACAAATATACATAAATAAAAAAAAAACAAAAATGGAAATGGAGTCAGTCGAAACGAACGAACTGGGCCAAGTTCCCTATAGAAAAATGGACTGCAGTTGTCAGAGCCATAGAGACTCATCTGCAGTCACACAAATTCTTGTTTACAGGAACAGTGGAGGACAAGAATGGACCATTAGGTGCGGCTTCTATTTCAATGCCAATCATGAAAGCCAAAAACTTTTGCCAAGCCATTTAATAATATGCACTTTTTAGTACTATGCCGACTAGAGACAGATAGGACAGGGACTGTCAGGGAAAATGATGCTGGAAGCACCAACTACTACTACTACCACTACTACTACTACACTACTACTAAAGTACTTTGTTATAAAGTAAAAGATTTGTATTTTCCTGCATACATGGCGCTACTCTACTAAGGCATAAGCAAAAAGCAACTCCTTAGAAATATCTGTGTATATACAAGAATCATCAGAGAATCATACAAAATATCTGTAGATGGAAGAGAGGCCTCAAACGTTGTTGAGAGCTGAGACAAGCAAAACTAAAAGCCAAAACCAAAGAAAACCAAACCAAAGGAAGAAAAGCCAAAACCAAAGAAAACCAAACCAAAGGAAGAGCGAGGGAATGAGAGAAGAGAGAGAGAGACAATGCACGTGTGCCAAGTCAAGAGATAAGAGACGAGAAAACAACCTCCAACCTAGGTAGTCGAATTCATGAGTCTTTCATAATTAAGCAAATTCTTAATCCAAATAAGGCTTCAAGTCAAGAAAAAGAACTCCTGAATGGAGTCAAAACAATAATTACTCCGTCAAGTGTAGAATCCTACGAAAGGTTCTTCTAGAGTCGTTCTCGTTCTTGTTCCTGCTCTTGTCGCCGTCGACGTCGACTTCGACTTCGACGGTCGACATCGTCAAATGTGAAACCCTGACAAAAATCCTCCAACTTCTCATGGGTCCCCATGTATATGTATCTCTGTCTGTGTGGACGAAGTGCAGTGAGCATCATCATCAGCAGGAGGAGAAGAAGAGATACATACAGAGATTTACCAAGGAACCATAAACAAAACAAAAATTTAAACTCGGAGTGCAAATCATGCAATCAAAATTGCTGACTATTTTACGTTTTACATTGTTTGACTAGGCTTATCAAGAGACCGCCGTGCCGTCCGTTATAGTGCATCTTAGATTACCTCTCTTGCTCATCCCGCTGACAGTTAACACCACATCAAGCAACTAAATGTATGCATCTGGCTTTGTTCTACTCTTCTGTCTCACTGAATTCTATGTATCTACACAAATCCACACTAAACTGTTATTATAGCAAAATATACATACATACCTGAATACACTTGACCCATTTCTCATTTTTATTTTTACCTAAATTTAAAACTATCCACTGTCACACATCACCCAAGTATTATAATGCTGTGTAATTCTCTGTTTCTATTTCTACCGCCTGTCATCTTTTCCTTTTTTTCCACTCGCAAATTCCATTCGCCACAGTCATAATCATATTCATAAATCAATCATCAGTGAAATCATTCGCCGTGTCTTGTTCTTGTCTTACAAACCCATTTCTTGACCATACTACTTACTCCTGAACATTTCCTTTCTATTCTAGAAGGAGGATTCTAACACCAAAAGAATCTGATGCTAAGTAAGTTGTACTATTTGTATTTGGTACGAATACGAAGCAATAGGAATTTTATTTTATATTGGGACGCTACATACACGTTATAGTACAACAATTGCCAGTCTGTTTACCTCGCTCGAAGCTCACAGTAAAACAAAACAAATTAATTAATTAATTAATTTGAAAAAAAGAAATATGTATAAAAAATGTGTAAATGTCTCACCTAGTATCGATAGCGATCTTTATTAGAAAATTAACTTTGAAATTGAAAACCTGCGCATACCAGACGGGCATATGAGTGGGAATGTGAACAAGATATAAGAGTGAATTCCACGGCCCGTATCATTTACAGCACATTTTAATAATATATAATATAGATAGGTAGAGAGGAGGATGGTGAAAATTGTTACCACTATTGCTACCACTACTCTTACTATAATATACTATTACTATCATTACGGTGATAGGAGAGAATGAGCACGAAAAGGACCACATAAATTAGTGATGATTGGAGTGAATTGAAATGAAATGATACTGTGATCAAACGTGGGAAATGAAATAAATTATTACTGACGATGAGTCCAAGTGTGAGTTACACGACTAAACGTGAAGCTCTCTCAATTTACTCCCAACTCCATGTAACAGTCCGCTCAAAACTCACACACGTAATGTCAAAGTCAAAGTACAAAAAAAGATAAACAAAATGAATAAACCAATCGTAAAGAATCACGGCAGAATGTTAAAAGGTCCAATTTATTTAGTGCAATAAAGTAGAGAAATAAAAGATTAACAATGACATTATGAAAAGTGATGAGGTCCGGGTATTGTACAGGATCGAGAGACTGCACAGTCGACGAGTGCACAGCGCGATGGTTTGTGCCATATGAGAGTAGTAGTATACCGCTCCACGGTAGACGGTAGGCGATAGGAAATGAAGACGCTGGAGTAGTAGTAGTGGAATGAAGGGGTTCATCGACTAATAACTATGAACACAATGAAGGGAAAATATCATATCATATCACATATGAATCACCCCGCTTCTCCCTGATGAAGTTCCTCCAAGACGACGCGTACCTCATCACACAGCATATATAATATGAAGGAGATAACCTGAGAGAAAAAACGAGTAAAATTTGCCAATATGAGTGTGTAGGCCGTAGAGCACCGTATACATGTCCACATGAGGGGGAAATGGTGCAATAGTTGATAATCGTAATAACAATAATGAGAAGACAGTATGTTACAGATATCGGGAGATAGTTGGGTTAGAGGGCAACGGCCTGTCTGTCCAACAAGCGAAGCATAGAGGAAGGAATTAGAAGGAGCTCCTTTACTGTTTCCTTTATAATATACGTTCACAAGGTAAGAGACAAGGCTGGCAGGATTCAATGCCAATGCCAACACCAACACCAAAGTCAGTGGAAATGACCAAGATGTAAGTAAACCCCTCAGAGGCCTCAGAACGAACAGCACTAAAATAATACTCCATACATACCCAGAGAACCCAAGTTACCTATAGCAGACCTAACTAACTGTTCACACAGGTGAAAAACGACTTAAAAGTCTTGAGACTCACACTTTTCTCCCTCAGTCAGTCATCGTCAGTCTTCATACAACAGAGGCTTTTTAAAGAGAGACATCAAGATCAGAGAGAGAGAGACACACGGAGAGGGAGAAAAAACTACGATCAAATCAAAGTCACCAGCCAACAATCATATCATTCTTCAGTTGGACCTCAAGGACCGAGCACCAAACTCCTAAAATTTCCTAGTTTCCTCTCTCATCACCATCAACACCCAAACATCATCATCATCACCGATAAACACGAGACACTGGGACTGGGAGATCATAATAATAATTTTTAAAAAAAGTGAACCTCGAGTTTGTTGATTTTCATTTTGATTTTACATATCAATTGGATAACACTTCGCGACTTTGACTTCGACATCGACATTTGCCTATAAGTGATCAAAGGATTTCATTACACTCACACAGAGAGAAAAAAAACCGTGCTATCCAAAACTCACAACTCATTTTATAATTTAATACTCCAACCACCGAGTCAAATTTAAATTTTCGTATCGTTTCCATTTTGGCATTGGAACAGAAACCAAGTGAAATAAAGCTGTAATTTGGCTCTATATAATAGCTCAGCTTTTCCTTTGTACGGATATACGGAATAAAGTCTCGTGCTATCATCACGTTCCATTCCAATACAGACGAGAGACAAAAACCCACAAAAATCTCACACAAAAGAGACAACAGCTCACAACATGCGGATTCCAAGGTAACCCAAAAAGTCTTGAAACGTCTTCCTTCCTTATTACTGTTTAAATAAATGGACGAAAGAAACTGTAGACAAGTGGAAAAAATGCATGCTTGCACTTCAATAATAAAATCACATGCAGCATTTTTCATTTTACCATTATACCTATATACAGTATATAATATACATTTATACATCTTTACAACTTTACATAATACAATAAATACTATTACAATGAAAGCTCCCTAACGACGTTTTCGGAAAAACTCTCCTCAACTCGGTTGAGGTTCAAAAATATTCTATAGCAGGAGCTCACTCCCTCCAAATGTATACATACAAGTCCCTGACAATGCTACATGGAGCACAGAGAGTCAGAGTCAGAGTTGTATATATGCAGTGCCAAAGTCGCAAAATAATCAGAACAACACTATAGAAACCAAGACCAAGTTAAATTTTAAATTATATATTTGTACTATGACTTCTTCACGTCTTCAATAGAATATAGAGTAACCTCAACCATCCAATTTTAACGATCCGCTATATCATCATCTCTCCACACTCAACAGTAACTACGGATGACAGTAGTAGACGCAGGACATCTCTTGAGGCAGGCAGGGATAGGGAAATCACGAAATAGGAGTAGCTCTATATATTTGACTATAAAAAAATATCAGATTAGCTCTTACAATAACTGCAATAAATCTAATTGATTCATTACATCAACACAAGCAGGAGTAGTAGTAGTAGTAGTAGTAGTAGTAGTAGTAGTAGTAGTAGTAGTAGTAGTAGTAGTAGTAGTAGTAGTAGTAGTAGTGGTAGTAGCAGTAACAACATGAACATCTATGACTGGGGATGAATTTCAAATTGACCAACGTTGGGGTTTGAATATTATGATTTGTAGCCCCGTAGTGTGTCTGCCTGCAGGAAACCACCACACTCGTCCTAGGTATTAGCAGTAAACAGTCTAAAAAGAGTTGTCCCGCTGAGTTAGTCAGGAAGTTTCATTCAAGTCAACTTTTATTACCATTGCCCTTCACAGCTTCACGTACTTAACTTACATTATATACCTGACTCCATAAAAACCTAGACCAAGACCAAAAACCCAAGTCAAAAATCAAAACACTTCTCATGAGACATGTACAAGAACTGAGTTCCAAAGTCGGTTCTGTTTTGTTCTGTACAGTAGAGTACAGAATCCCTCAACATGGACACTAAATTGTACAGCTCTGAGCTTTTGGAAACTAGCCCTACCTCAATACTCTGTAGTAATCCAATTAATCTAGGATCTAAGCAAGAAGTACTCAAGTACTGATATTAACGAAGAGTCACAAAAATTTTTATCTCCCCACGACAAAAAAAAATACAAGTTACTAAACTATGGCAAAAGTGTGAAACAGTAGTCTCGTAAAATAACGTAATAAACGGTTCAAAGATGATCACCTAATCATTCTTGAGGGTAATTTTGACATCGTGAATCACTTCACCCGATATACAGATATGTAGTATCCACGCGAAAGGAGGGAGAAGGAAAGACGAAATCAAGTTTTGAGAAAAACGATACACAGTATATCAGTCTAAATTACAGAGTAAAGGAGAGCGTAATGGATTAACAAGTCACTTCTAAAGTCTACCATCAAGACTCAACCTTAGCTCATTCATTTTACATCATTTATATTTACTGTCAATACATACTTCGTTCCCTTGAATTACAAAAGCTAGTAAATAAATATACACTTGACGAGTCTAAGCATATAAGGTACATACGCATAGGGATGTATGTAGTTCACATGGACGAGTCCTCCCTGGGACTGGGACTGGTAACTCGTACTGGTCATGATATGTTCATACATATGTACACCCAAAACCTTTTCAAATAATAGGTTGTAGTATGCAGATAATAATACGTCCAAGCTGAGCACTAACACAGCGCAAGACTACAACATACAGACTTGATGATAGGGCAGGAGACATGGTGTATAACGTATATACTAATCATCTCATATCATGGCTTAGCACTCAGCAATTATTAAATTTTTCTACATATCAAGAACAACTGCACTTGTACACTGTACACTGTACCAGTACCAGTACAAGTCCAAGTTCCAACTTGTGTGTTGTTAACCATCACAAAACTTTATTACAGTGATAGGACAGATAATTGTAAAGCGGAGGTAAAATCCGCTAAATCCTCAGTCACTTTTAGCAAGCCTCACACGCTCATATTCTTTTAGTTTTAGCACTATCCACCCCGTATTATTATTGATCCACAAAGTAACATGGTGCGTATGTACGCTGTAAAAACAGGGAATAGTGAGCAAAAAAAAATAATGAATACACAAAGTCAGTCATCGACTCGTTGTCGTTAAATTACAAATAAAAATTACATGCATGCCATCATAGCAAGCAATGCAACGTTCGAGTTGGGCAGCGTAAAACAGAAAGAGAAACAGAAATTCCAGGGTTTTTTTCCAGAGTCTATGGGCTCACTTCATGCTCATACTGTTTGCTCAAGTTTAACGAAATTTTAGATCATCTTCTTCTTCTCCTTGTTTTTACCTATGAACCCCACACCGTGTACACCGTACGCACATAGTCAATCTAAAGATAAACTTGTTGTCTCAGCTCCGGACGTATCCTCAGTACTAGTACCAGAGTACAGGTTCCTAATCTCGAGCATTCTTGAGCACGAGAAGAAATAAAAATAATGAGTCTAGTCTACCTGTCTATACACTCATCGTCAGTCACTTGAACAGAGGGAAACGGCGGTAGTATAGTACACCAAGTAGGCTCAGGTACGGAAGGTACTTGGTGGATGTAAAAAAAATACGCAGAAGGGAAAACAACCATAGCGTGTAGGGACAATCAAAGGAGTAAAGTAAAGTAACAGACTACTAACAGACAGTAAAACCCACAACCAACTGTTAAACATCTTTTCGTGATAATGATGATGACAAACCTATTACATTGATTAAGATGATTCAATTTCCATCTTCAATTTCAAGAGAGTGCACAGTCTGAATCTGACTAAGCCAAAAACTAATCCACAAGAACTCTTGATAATGCTCATAAGGTATGCATAGCAATTATGAATTGGAATTCAAACGGTAGTCCAAGTCCAAATCATTAAGATTAACAAAGTCAGTTTGTTCTCTGTGCGTTCTGCTCCAAGTTATCCCTCTGTCTAGCCAGGTAGAAAACAAATGAAAATGAAGATATACTACTGATATATCAGTAGGTAGAGTCTACATCCTGCATATCTCATATCTGTCCAAGCTTCTGGGTCTGGGTTATTACTGCTCCGGATATTTTAAAATTTAAATTACATTTAATATACATACATATACACTCATAAAGTGACTCGATCTTCATCCTCTTCCGTATCCAAGATTTGATTCTTTCACCGTTCAGTCAGCCTAAGCGTTGTTCGGTCGGGGAGATGAGAGCCTCATGACATGCCAACGACAGGAGAGCATGAAGACTTGATTTCCTCCGAGCTTATCTTTATGACAATGTGAGTCCCGCGAGTCTCCTCACACATACTCACACCTTACGGTGATATTCACACCCTTTCATTTCATTCTAATTACTTTTTCATAATGAAGCACACTAACAAAACAATTACAATCATTCGATTCTAGCTTTCATCGTAAATATGACCAGACCGCAAATGCAGACCAATTTGTCTGTTTTTTTTATATCATTTATATGACCAGTGCCAGTGTAGTTGAAGCGTAGTCATGTTGTAGAGTAGATATGTATACATATTATTACCTACACAAGAAATAATATTTGTACACACATATAAGAGACTCGTCCAAGCCAAGAATTTCATGGAGAGTACCTATACCTACTTATCTTCACGTTCACAATTTGAAGATTTTCATTTATTAGTCCACTTCCATATGGCCACTGTAAACTTCATTTCAAATTCGCAATTTGTACTTCTTGCTCACTTGTTCGTAGCTTGATAGTCATATAGCTATACTTGGACTGGATGTGTAAACAGTAAATATGATGGATGATAAAATTTTATTCATGGTGTGGATATGGATGGACGAGGAGAGCTTGAAAAAAAAATAAAGGTAAGGAGATTCTCTGAGTGAAAATCTAATTGAAGTCTTGTACATAAAATAGAATAATTTGTGGAAGGGAAATAGGATATATAATATGAGTTTGAATTTACGACTCTGGCTCTGACCAGCAGCCTTGTCATTCTATCTTTCGAGTCTTCCAAGCCGCACCAACTCATTCAAAGTCCCATAAAATGAGGGTAAAACCGAAGCAATAACCTAAATTTATTGCCTTCATTTCCATTTGTAGGAGTAGCACACACAAAGAGTTCATTAAGTATCCTCAGTGTCGATTGGTCAACGAAGAGTATAAGTAGCCAACATTTCATTTGTTTTAAAGTGGGATATAATCATAAATTTAAAAAAAAACAAAAAAAAACTTTGAATTAAATATTTTTTCGTCAAGTCTTAATTCCAATTCGAATAACTATAGACATTAACATCATCAATAACAAAAATGCTTACCAATACCGATACCAATACCGATACATTTATTCCCTACAAAAATATAATATTTCATGAACTGTTTGTATTACGTGCGAATGTCAAGACAAATATAGGAAGTGCAATAATTCACACAAAGCGCTCAAGGAAAAAAAATTATTGCATCCAGATTCACTCAGATGAAATTATTGTAATAGCTATTGAAATACATTTTTGTTTGTGGCACTTTATAGAAAGTCTTGACTCTTGAGTCTTAAGAGTACTATGCTCCGTGTTCGATCGTTCGATACAGAAAGTGAGTATGACAGGGAAAGGCTGGCACTGTCTGGAATTAGATTCCAATAAAAATTAATCGTGAAGTATTTCTTGATCTCTTTTGTCTGTTGACTGTAGCTGAGGTAGACACGCAGGGACATGAACTTGAAGGGAAAAGTGTTATTGATACTAAATCCTGATATTACAAGTCTTCATCTCTCTCCAAGTTGAAGAGTCAAGAGAATGACTTTATTACCGGAAATAGATGGGCCAGGTCACAAATTACTCACAATACATTTGTCACATCAGAGAGCACAATCCTTTCGCTTGATTTTCTTGACAAGTAGCAGGACTGTCAAAAGCAAAGTATTGTTACGCAAAAAAGACTAATCAATGCATGGTGCATGTCGTCGAGAGATCATTTTTACATCATAGTCAACAAAACTTGCAGCTGCAACAAGTTAAAAACTGTACGCTCTAAACCGCACCTGAACTTCTTACAGCCTTAATCTTCAACAGGAACAGTCTCCTTCCTATATAATGCTTGTACTACTACTACTACTACTTCTTTTAAGCCGAGCCATTATCTTGTTGAACAGCCACGCCTGCCTGTACAATATTTGTCTATAAATATGTATGTGTGTACCTACAACAACATAGAATAGATATATATTCTCAAACTTATTCCTATGCTGATATTTTCCTTCTATTTTTTTTGCTATATCATATGTATATACTACGCGAGTCTTTGTAAAAATAACAAAGACGTAGCTGTAACGAACCAACGAAAATTCCACAAGTTTCGCTTAGATAACAGCTTGTTTCGGTTTACTTTTATCTTCCTTTTTTTTATAGTTTTTACACTGGTGCCAAAAATCCCTCTTCCAATATTCACATTAAACAAAATTTTACCATATGTCACATCTGAACCTTCAAAACATGCCACAACAATATAGTTCCCCCAACCTGTCACTCCGAAACGTGAACTCATCTTTTTGCAGAATCTCTCAACAAGTTTTCTTTTCCTAATGTCTACATTCTCATCTTGGGATGTATCAAAAAATTATTTGAATATTTTGAATACAAAATATACAACACTCACTAAAAGACGTCAAATTTTTCGGAAGTATCTGTCACATACAAATTAGCTAGAGAACATGCACACTTTTTTCTTCTTCAAAAAAAAAATACAAAATCTGACTTGAACTCTAAAGAGCTATACGAAATTCTCAAGGTAATAAATTAAAATTTATGATAAGTCAAAGTCGTTAAGTCGTAGAGGGTAATTTATTGAAAAAAATGAATACATTACAGAAACTTTGTGTAAATTAACAAATTAAAAAGCCCCTGGAAGAGCCGTTAGGATGCTTGATGGTTTATTAAATTGTAAATTAGTAGAAGAAGGAAATACATATTTACGAAACACATTAATTTGTTGACACGAGGCAAAAGTTCAAATTTATTTCCATAAAACATCGATGGAAAAAAAGTCGGAAGAGGAAATTTAACAATTCGCCCGACGACGTCCGACTTGGAATATAAAAATTATTAGGAAATAATAATCATTTTATCTAATAAATAAAGTGTCGAGTGAATTTTACCTTTTCTTATGTCTATCCACGCAGGACGCAAGATGCCCCCTGTACATTATGTACACCTTCGTAGCTCTATTGGATGAGTTTCAGGATTTACAACCTGTCATCTAAATGTAAGATTTAATTTAAGCAAAAGGGACATCGTTAGATATGAAAAGAAGGAAAAGACCTAGACACAAGATCTGATAACCACTTTGCTTTGACTCTCTCACATTGCAATTGCTGGAGTGTTGTGTGTGGAACGTGTAAAGTGAACCTTAATGATAAATCACAAGAGAAAATCGTACTCATCCTCGCTTGGACTCTGTGGTAGATGGTAGAGACTGTAGATGAGTAACTTTTCCATTTCACAATAGATCATATTACGGCACGATCATAAATTACTGGCGTGAGCTGAAGTCAATTGAGTGATCAGCTTCGATTTACAATTCAAATCTCAAGTATATATACATTTTTTTTAAATGATGGCATTCTTCTTCTCAAGAGTGAAAAGAAATCAACTTCACACGACAAGCCACGACAAGCCGAAACTCATTACAATAATATTTAGAAATAAACTGGTGGTAATAAATCTGATTCGATTAGGTGAATAATCAATGAACTTGAGTTCAAATTCAAACTTATGATCACGGAATGTATATATTTTAATCAAAACTTTAAAAGAGAAAAAAAAAAATCTCATACTAGATTTTAATTTAAAAATATATATTAAATAACAGAGTATCAGTGTACATTGTGCAATAAGCTGAGGGCAGAGACACGTACTAGTAAAGTTGGCATTTTTGGCATTGGCACTGACGTTGACATTCATGCTCCACAACTATGAAGGGTATAGTATGCAAACCTTACAAGAACAACTATGGGCCAAGCCACATAGCCGCAAAGGACGAAATGTAAACCTAGTCAGGAAAAGTATTATTGCAAATTACAGTTCTATATAAATACATAATACGCCTTGTGTGCATTTGTGCAAATTTTTTTCTCTCTCCCTCCTCGTCTTTGCCATCCTTTTCCTCTATAATTCTAAATTCTCACATTCTGCCTTGAAGTAATCAGGCCGATCAGAGAGAAGTACCTAGTTGTGGTAGTATGCACTCGGTGTACATTGTCCAAGTTGATAAAGTATACACAGAAAACCATGGCAAATCCTCTCACCCATCTCACAAAATCCACTCCGCGCTCAGGATGTTAACGTCACTAATATTGGAGCAGAATGACAATCTAGGTTTGAAGTTGAACTAAATAACCTCCAAATTCTCACAGACATACTACTCTAGTGAAGGAGTCAAGAAGATTCTCGTATAGTGAGGAAAACCACAGACGACGACTGTCCGAGTTTTCATTCTTGACGAAAAAAGGAGCTTAGGACAATATGGACTGTCTAGGAATAGGAGCTTAGGGTAACTGTATCATGGTCTTCTGGTCAGACTCTGGGAAGTGCCCCAGTACGAGATACGATATATGATACGACCAGAGCAACTCACTCACTCACTCGCTCACTCACTCGCTCACTCACTAACTCCCTACTATCCTAATCCTAAATCCCAAAACAACACACAAAAAAATGAACGTGCATACATATCTACTGGGTCACACGCAGAGCACGATGATGGCATGCATTTCATCTTTTAACTTCGTCCTCATCAGCAATTTCGAGCAAAGAGGGAAGTAGCAGGCAGGAGAGTCTCTTCTTCGTCAGTGGAGCTCAGACACCAATCTCAATCTCTAACTTTATATTATGTTATTACATGTCATCATTAGTACAGATATAGAGAATGACAGTATGTACAGGGAAGAGGCATTTACTTAGGAGCACCAGTACTTCTCTCTCATCCTCCGGCATTACAAACAGAAAAAAAAGAGTCATTTTTCTTATTATGAGAGAGAAACAGTACATGTTGGTCAGTAGAAAAAATTTCACCCTCTGACCCTACACCAAAGAAGCGCACCTGAGGATAATCAGCTAGAAGACTCAAAAGATTTCATATGCATATACACAAACAAATTTAATCCTTAAACATATGAGGTTAGAAAATACAATTGCAGTAGACAGATTTTTTTCCCCTCTGTCTCGCATAACTAAGACTCTTAAACTAGATCCTCCTAACCTAACATGGCACCATAGTATTATTTAAGACTTTAAGTAAATTCAAGATTTCACAACAATAGCTTAGGTCCGAGTCGGAATTAAAAAATTGTGTCTTCTCAACTTAACCACATAGGAGTCCACTCTACATATACATAATAATATGCTCATTTCTCAAAATGTGTAATATTTACTCCAACAACTGACTATATACATAACATGTTGCTCTGCTACTCCGCTCGGCTGTGTTGCAAAAATTACTTGGTATTATAGCGGTTTAAACTCAGCAACGTCAAAAGACACGCAGTCTGATTATAAAAGGAAAAAAAACAACTCTCAGGATGCATTATCATATTATAACCTAGGTAGTGGAATGAAAGCGGCAACATATACATACTTGAAACGTAGCTTTGACTTAGAAATAATAATACTCTACGTAAGATAGGTGTGTGCACAACCCATGTGTACATAACATCTTAACTTTTTAAGGGGATTGCAATTCCAAATCCAAATATCTGCAAAAACGTATCAGATGATATAATAATTAATAGTGGAATGATAAGATATCATGAGAGGGGAATAACAGAATCAAAAAGAAAGGAGGCAAGCAAAAACATAATTCTAATGTACTTGACCCTTTCATTCCAGTCTTCTCGTACTCGTACTCGTACTTTGTAGTTTCCGTATGCATGCGAAAAACCTTCATTATGATCCACACACACACACACACACACACACACACACACACACATGCAAGAAAAATGATATATTTATACTAGGAATAATTCCGAGTTTCAACAGGCTATGTTCCGATATAGGGCTGAAACATGAAACTACCCTTCTGCACTAATCTAGACTCGTTCGAAAAAGTAGAAATGCAGACTCTAGACCTTTGAGCAAAACGAAACCCGTACATAAAACATACTAAAGGTATATGCCTCTTATTTATCATTAAAATAATCTTTTTTTCCACTTCCCATGTATATCATCGGATGTCATCATATTCATGTGAGTTATCTATTTTCTAAAAGATCACGATATTTGCCACAACAGAGTCCAAACCTCGAAACCATTACCCCAAAATCCTACATGAACCTATGGAGTCTAGGTGTACTCGTCAGGTGGGTAGGTAGGTACATATGTGGGTATTCCTTACATACAGTATGTATGTTCCATCTACAGGGTAAATAGGGATTTCATATCAGGGAAAATCTCACATATCCTCCTGAAGTTGCAAGACTAGTTATATACAAGTGTAAATACTAACGTAGATACCAAATCCTGCACCTTCCCAGACCAACAAGATAATAATATACAGTTGAGGAGAGAGAGCCGATAGCTGCGGGAGAAAGATGAAGACGAAGACGACATACGGAACAGAACTTCATAAAAAAAACTTCGTTTTGATACAATTATTTTACGTATGCAGCATCTCCGCACATACATTCGTACATAGCTCAAGTAGCTTGTAGCCTCAGACATACCTCTTGTCTTCTCTCTCTCTCTCTCTCTCTCTCTCTCTTCACAATGTAAATTAATAGCATTATCTTTTTCAAATACCCTCACATTTTATTTTCTAGACGATAAAATACGAATGGAAGATAATCTTTGATGCTCATATAAAAGACAGAGAGAGAGAGAGAACATGAACGATTTTATGAGAATATCATTCCTATCTCCAAGAGGTATATACATTCCCGGTTTTATCAAGCCCATCTTGAGCTCTCCGTATAATTGTGAGTGGAACAAAAGAAGATCTTAAAAGATCAGTTATGACTTTAAAATCATTAGAAAAACAAGTCTAGGTTTGATAAATTGCAAAGGATCCACAATTCTATTATACATTATAATATTCGCACCATTTCAAATCCACAAACTTTAGCTCAATTCACCGTGAATATTTAAGCTTCATCATTTACATGAGGCTTTCACTACATTATTGCGTTGGCATTACCACACAGCACACAACTGTACCTGGGTTGCACTAGTCTCTACCGTACTACCTCACTTAATAGCCATCTTGCTCCATAATTTTATACTTTTGCCATTAGTCTCCTATGCCGACAAGTTTTTAAACGTTTAATTATTATAGGCACATTAAGGAATTATTTTTTTTCTATTTTCGATGGGTAAAAAAAAGATTATTCATTATTTTTTGAATTTTTGGGGGGAATTGGAATTATCGAAGGGTATTAAGTGAAGTAATACAGTATGAAGATTGAGCCCATGGACGGATTTATTCAAGAAGGTTCTTTCCGTCTCTGTAAGTATCTATCTCTAGAGAGAGGTTCAGTTGCATATTATTACGCTGATAATATGTTGTTGAGATTGTATCGAAATCATATTGGAAATTTTCACATCATTTTTATATGATTTTAACTGGACCATAAAGTCTACTTACAATGGGTCACTTCTAATTGTTATAATAACAATGCCTGTATGAGACAACCGTAGCCGTTTTATAATACATCTTCCTTTTTTAAATGCACAGAGTACTTACTTTAGTAATAGTACATACTGTCCGTCGTCAATTTCCTTTTATACGTTCTTTGCATAGACTAATAGACTAGTCTATATAGTATTATTATGCTATGAGAGAACTTACTCTGTATAGTCTGTATTTTACTATTGTACTTCCTATGAAGCGTTTCATCCGTTGGTTGATTGTTGGTTTTCGCTTGGATTCCGATCCCAACATGTTACGCTAATAAGGACACTCGTACAGATCCGCAAGTTCAAACCGAACTTGTACATATACAGTTTATATCTGCTCTATTATTCACTAAAAAGTAACTATGTGTTACGTCTATGTGGAATTTTCTTCCCTCGACAACACACAACACAGCAGAGCAGAGCAGAGCACACATACACACAGTCTGTCGAACTAAATTTAACAGCAGTTTTTTGTAATACAGTAAAATGCAGAACTCACACCAACAACCACCAACCACTATCAGGGCCACCACACAACGCCAACTTGCAATTTTCAAATTCAAATATTCAAAATACATATTATACAATCATTTGAGACATATTACACGACCGTCAAATGCTTGTTCAAACTACAAAAGATTATTGTTAAAATTTTTGGAGCTCAAAAGATATTATATTTCCCTCTCCAACAGAGTTTCAACATCGACTTTTTCAAGTTATCATCAGTAGTGTAACGAACTCATTGTTATTTTAAGCACTCGCGGTGTAGCATGTTACGAAGGAAAAAGGTATATATACATCCTTTAAAATTGTAAACTAAGTTAATAGTGAATATACATGTACCTAGCACATAATACAAAAATTATATATTTTTTTTAAGTAATTTTTTCTTTCTCCCTCCACTGACTCAAGACTACTAGGTTATATGGGAGATGAGTATGGGAGATAAAGGTCCTACCTGTCATTACACTGCAACAATTACACTTACATATAACGATTACACAAAATTACTTTAGCCCGCAGAGACAATAATATTATTGAGACACAATAATATGCAACGGAATATACGGAATTTGGTCAAACTCTCTCAGAAAAAAAAGAAGGAATTTAGAACCGTACTACTGTATAGTTTTTCACACAAAGTTTAGTATTTGTAATCGTAGTCTCTCGCACTCGTATTATTATTAGTAAATGCTCCTCAGCTCGAGGAAAAAAAAGGAGAAGAAGAAAGATGTGAGTTTAGGTATGTACATAGGTATGTTCAATATTGAATGTGGAGCTTGAGCGTTGACAGTCTAAAACTCCTTCAGCTCCTTTCATTCAAGAGAGCGCAGTTAAGATCTTACGTACATTACAATACATTAAAAGCATTAACGATAAGTGAAGCAATCAAGGCCACCGAGTAAAACAACATGTGCTCCCTATATCCACCATCACACATTTACACTACTTACAGTCCTTTTAGGACTCACTCAGTCAGACAAGGCTTTATCAGCATAGTAAGGAGTCAAGAGTAAATGCAGAGAGAAACTTTACTTGTTGCACAGTTACTTCAAAACGTTTGTTTACAGATATATCTGGATTATTATGTAAGCGTTTAGGGCCGGAGCCGGAGTACGTGTCAAACGGAGTAGTTAATTCTATAAGATTAAAAAAAGAGTAGAAATTAGACTATCTGTGGGTAGGTAGATAGGGAGACTCTTAGATGTTAGATGTTCTAGTGCACTCAGCCACAAGAGTAGGTAGTAGTAGACAAAACTCCCAAAAAAAAAGAATATTAATCGTAATTATAAATATTAGGTCTTTTGCTTTTGCTACTGTTTTATGTTTTATCATTTTCATCGCTTTCATATACTCCCCTATAGCCCATAGTCTAAGTGTCTGCCTGGGAGTACGTATGAAGGGATGTATGTATGAGGTTTACTCACTAGTCAGTCATACGTGCCGTTCACACACTTCCTACTAAAAACTTGAAAACAACCAACACAGAACGAGTCATAGGAGCGTCAGAGTCAACTATGTGTACTTGATTTTTGAAGTAGTCTCCCTCAATGGTTGAGGAGTTCAGTTATCCAAGATGTGAAGTATGAGTGAAAAAGAACAAGTGGAGGCTTATTGGATGTAGACAAAAAGAGCCCTCCTGCCATGAAATAAGGAGATAATTCCTACTTTTAAGGCTCTTAATGCTCAAAGTAAGTTCAATTAAAACCGTTTTCGTTTCTCCATGTGTGACTAACAAAGGGGAACACTTTATATGTTTGGCTGTTAGAGGCTATAGTAGTAGTAGTAGTAGTGGTAGTGATCAGAGAAGAATAAGAATGAGCTACTACTACTACTACTACACACTACACACACAAACATTCATTTCCATTCAAACAAACACAAAAACCAAATAACACTCGATGTCTGATTCTCCCCACTGTGTATAAAAGACTTACTAGTTAGGCTAACGCTCAAGGGGCATATTATGCACGAGGAGTCCTCCTTGTTCGAGATTCATTTAGTGACGAGGAATTTTATCTGGTTCCATATCCGTGTAGTTTACTCATATCCCACATACGACTCTTTCTATGGGATGGATTAGATTACGTGAGTCTCCATTGTGGACTGTTCTGCATGCTCAAGGTGTCTTGTTTTTGAGTCTTGACTGAGCACTATCTTGATCTTCAAGCTCAGTCAAGTCCCTCACATATGCAGTCTGCAGTTTAGCTATTATACATAATGTTTTATGTAAGAGGACGGGGAAGTACAACTCCTACGTCCCTAGTCGGTAGTGTAGGTTCCTTCCATACATTTATATAACATTCTAGACTTCTCTCCTAACGTCCTCAAATGATCAAACTTTATTTTATAGTTTTCATTTTTATTACAGGGCGTCTTTTTGTCTCCACTGAGCATTTAACTTGTCATATCAATTAAAACTGAAAGGTAAACTCTTAGGATCATCGTAACATAACGTTTCTCTCCACACACACTAACTACCTTTTGAACATGAGCGTGTTTTGAGTTGTTGGACTTTTAGACTTGTATCTATCTCACGCACTTCAGCACCATAGCACCAGTCCCAGCACCAGCCACCGAGACAGAAGTAGTAGGTAGGCAAAGTGGAGAATGAAAAGAATATCTCTGCATTTTTATTTAATTTGAGTTTATCCTTTTGGAAGTGGAGGAGGCTCTGTGTAGCTGTATAAAAGCTGATGTAAAAGCTATAACTCATTCTGGTCAATAATACAGCTCTCGTCATGCAGAACAAACATACAGAGAGTACAGTAAGTTCAGTATATAGCATTACCCAAAGAAAACAATAAAAGAAGTCCCCAGTGCACCATTACTCTTGTACACATCATCCTCTCTCAGCTCACTTATGGATCATATTTCATACAATACGAATCATATGAGCATATAGAATAAGGGATTATAAAATTTGGGAACTGAAATGCATTCCGCACTCAACACATCTCATGAGTACGATTATATATGTAAGTAGTATTCAGTGGGAGCCACTGCACTGGGACCCACACCGATACCGATACCGATACCGACACAATACCTACATAGCAGTAGCACCACCTGTCCACCAAGTTCATTATTTTATGTTTATTTTCTACTTCTTTTTTTTTCTAAAGGCTAAAATATTTCTGAATCCAAGCCTGAACTTACGCATGAATTTACCGGTGGAAATATATGTTATATTGTGTGAGGAACAACAAGACAAGCGCGTCATATTTAATTTGAGCTCTTTGATTTCATAAATCTATCCTACTGTGAATAAGTAAACAATGATCCAGAGCCTCCTCTTCTTCCGTTTCCACGTCCACCCATTCATTCGCATTGTCGTCTACTCCATACAAAAAGATATGTGGTAGGTACAAAAGAAGTAGTAGGAACACATAGAAGGAGATCGAACACATACTCGGCGAGGTGTATGGATGGAGTCGTTATACATATATAGCGTATAATTTTTTTTTACATTTCAAATTTCAAAGTAAACTCAGAAACGGTTCTCATATCATGTGTGAAAAAAAAGCTTAACTTTGAAAAAGACTAACTTCCACTTTTAACAGTATCCACATGAGAGTCCTATACTTATCTCATCTTTCGATTACTATTTTTACTATGCTCTGATATGCATGAAAGAATAAAGCAGTGACAAATAATAGTGGCGGAGTCGAATACCGATGCCAATATCAAGACGGATGAAAGAAAATCTGAAGAGAGACTTGAGATTTCCATAACTATCCATCTCCTTTGTTACCTTAGAGATCATGCAAATTCGATTATAGTCTTCCCTTTTCCCACCCCTATAAACTTTCAGGAACTACACTCAATTTTGTGGAAATTTATACATTGCTGATTATGATTATATTTCTATTTATCTTCTTTCTTTTTTTATTTATCATTTTTACTCTGCCGCATACGGCCACCTAGACCATCATCATGCTCACTCCTCTATAGTAAATACACAGCTACCTAGGTATATTTGTAGAGTCAGGCAGTCAGTCATAGACCCAGCACACATTTAAACCATAACATGAATAAGTAATTTTTATTCATTTTTACAGGTTCACAATATTATATTATTATAATGGACGCTGGAAATTATAAGCTCAGATAGAGACAGACACATACACCGTAGATAAGTAGGTAGGTAGGTAGTTGGGTAGAAATGTACATAACTAATGCCCATACATACATGACAAATTAGTTGAAGGTGTAATGCTTTTGTCCCTTCATGAATGAGACCGGCGAAGCATTATTTTCCTCGGACTGCCACTGTATACGATCAGTACTGCTACTGAAATGACTACTGGCACACACACACAACACCATAATAATAATATATTAGAATAAAACATGAGCATGTAATTCGGAGATTCAAAGATGCAAATATAATATTATCTGACTAGCTGTTCTCCTTCCTTCTTGTTCTGGTCTTCAGAGTTTTTGGCAACCTATCGTAACTCGACCAACATTAGGGAATTTAAACGTAAACTTAATTATGACCCGACTCCTGCTGCATTCCACATTCCACACTCATACATATGTGGGTAGGTACATATATATATATTTAATGATTTAGATTTTAGGAGAAGCCATTTCAAAATCATATGTTACGCAGAGTCATCATTCATGGTGTCATCACACAGGCCTTTTTGCTTCCATCCTACATGCTCAGAGAGACATGAGACTGGATGCGAGTGGAGACGTGGAAGGATTACGAAGCAAGCTTCCGCTTCCGTTATTCAATCCCCACGTGAAATCAACCATGTCCATTTGTTTGTGTAGGCAGATTTTTGGCATTCTCATGATCATGGTCCCTCTTCGATTTACTTTTAAGCTTAAAACTAATTCTCAGTCCTTCTAAATAACTTGCACATTCTCGATCTCGAGTCTTAATCTTGAGAGTGAGCTTCACAATATTCTGCTGACGCTGGCGCTCCACGTATATGTGTATCCTACACATTTCTTATTAGTCGCCTCCTCATAACGTATCGTTCAAGTGAGCACACAGTAGCTTCATACTATATCAGTGTATGCTTTTACGTAGTGTACGAGTGAGTACGATCGAGATGGATGCTCGGAAAATGAAAATGAAAAAAAGCGAGACAATTGTGAGTCAAAGTCAAGGCGACACCCTCGTTCAATGTTCCACAGAGCGGAGTCGAGATCGAGAGAAAAATCCTTCATTTTTTCAATACTAGTCGAGTGCAGGTAACGCTGTACAGGAGACGAGTAACATATGAGAGAGAAACAGGTAGTAGACGCTCTTGTCGATTTCAAAGTTTTTTTTGTACGGGTCCCTTTATCACTACAAATTTACAACTGACTCCTGATACTAATACTGATGATATGCTACAAAAAAAGGTACATGCTCCAGAGATCATATAAAGGAGGTACATATGGACGATATGGATATGGAGGAGGCACATTAATGTTTCGTACAATAGCCCTATATATACTCCAGAAATACAATGGCACATACTGATCCCTCCATATAAAACAACAAGGAAACATTAAATGGTATATGTATGCGAGAATCCTTCCTCGTTCTTCTTCACGTCCTCGTCCTCCTCTCATGATCATGATCAGAATCAGATTCAGAAGCAGAATCATGCTGCGCTCACTATATCACATTACAGAGGTGACGAAAAAGCTCCTGTAAGGAGCACGAAAGCACATTATAACAGTATAAATAACAACATCATTAGCGTGCAGCAGAATAGGAATACAGTCCAAGTCGAAGTTGAAAAAAAATAAAGACCTACGGACGTAATTCAAATTCTACTTTTCATATTCCTTCCTTTCAACCCACTCATTATCATTATCATATGTGTTCTTCTTCTTCTTCTTCTCCTTCTTCCTAAAGTCAATTCATCCCTATTCTATTTGAAACGCCAAAACCAAAGTTCAGTCCTCATTCCTACTGCCCTTCGCCTTCATTCAGTAGTCGATATAGTAATACAGTAGTGGATTTTCTATTTGTAAGTTGCATTTGTATTTTCATGGTGCGCTGTAGGGTACGTGGTTTGGTTGGTCTTGGTGTACAAGCTAAAAACTAGAAGAGACAATCTACCCCTTTCTTTTCAATATTCATTTATTCTAGTAGTCAAATAGTAGACTATGTTATGTAATAGACATACAAAGCCCATGAGCCCTGCCTTTGGCACCCAGAGCAAAATACCAATGCTCAAAACGAAAACAAAACTGCGTCTGTCTTACTCGTCCATTAACATGGACAATAAATGATATATTTTGAATCCTAATCAGAATCCTATCTTGGATAGGAATTCTCATGAAATGTAAATGTAAAATAATAATGTGATCAATCTAAAAAGTCCTGCTGGAAACTCGATCTCAGAAAAGTAGGTAGGTATTTACTATTTGATCTCTTCACAAAAATGCACATCCGTACATATATACTACGTCATAATTGTATATATTATACTGCATTCAATTTACTACATGCAGTGATAGAGTGATCATAAATTCAGGTGAATTCAATACACACACACACACACACAAAATATGAATGCGGAAAAAAACACAAATCACACCGTTCCTAATTCAGTAATGAGTTACCACAAAAGAACTTACATAGGGAGTAATTGTAATACATAAAAAAAAATGTACGTCAAAGTCAGAGTCAAATACGGTCACATTTGATTTTTGTTTTCTGCACTCCCTTCCAAACAAACTTTTAATAGCACTAATACTCTCACCCTTGATGCAATTTTTTCCTTATTTTTTTTCTTGTGTGTGCACCTCCAAGCATATTTAATGGATGACGGCTCCAGTAATACTAATATTAATATTCAGTCCGTTGACTTTGACTTTAACTTTGACTTCCACTGGCTGAGAGAATATTTAAGTGATGTTTGTCATGCAATATATTATACTGCACCAATATGCTCCACACAGACACACACTACTACTGTACTCACATGATAGTATGTGTGTGTGGAACAAAAAATAGTTTCACTCAAAAAAATGATGTTGGTATTGGTATTGGTATTGGCATGAGTATTTGTATTAAAACTAAAACTGATCAAACAAGTCCAGGGTCCTAAATCCAATGTTATCCTGATGATTTAAGAATTGCTGGCAATGATCCAGTCATCTGTACAAAACAGCAGATAAACTATACAAAGTATAAAATACAAACTGTCTAGCACATTTAGTTGTGAATTATGATTTGGATTTGGGCTCATTGAAAAATGACTCTCTAGTACCAGTACCAGTACCAGCACCAGCACCCAGGCCCAGGCCCAGGACGTGATGCGTGATTGTGGCTTTCAAAAAAAAAAGATTTTAAAGCCCACATTTAAATTTAACACATAAAACACAGTGTAGTCTGACAGGGATAACAGGAGACTCATTGATTGGACGGGTCCTGCATGATGTACGGAGAGTATACATAGCACTACATGCCATGGAAAATGAAAATTGCTTAGAGATTATAAATCATTTGCATTTTAAGCAAGAAATCAGCAAGAGATCATAGAGGAGAGATAACATGATATTTTTCCACTTCCACATTCACGGTAGTAGTATAACCTGACTGTGAGTTATACTTGAAAGTGCTTATTGAGTTTACTTTTTTTTCTTCCTCCTTTTGCAACGCTCACTGCGCTCAAGTTTAAGGTTCTCATGGGAAGATTGCTATGGCTATTGCTATTGCATAATAAAAGTTATTCTCCATAAAGCCGTTGAAATTATCAAGTATGAAAGATGAAAGAAGGAAGGAAGGAGAGAGAGAGAGAGAGAGGGAGAGAGGACTATGAAATAGTCAAATCCAATAGCCACGGCACGCGCCCACGGCTCTCCGCCGTACAAATAAGAACAGTGCACATTACGTGGGTGTGAGCAGACAGCAGACAAGAGAGGAACAATTAGTATTCACAAGGGCTCAAATTTCGTTTTCCAGTCATATATAGAGGGAAATGTAACGGGGTCTCGTGGAAGATATGCACTTTGGTGTATAATCATATATGTATATCTCATGGAAATGATTTCCCAAGAGAGTCCACCACATCTTGAGCTCCTCTCCATTCTACAGCAGTGGAGTCTCTGCATGAAGGCACATACCCAAACAAATCTCAGAGAGCGACAACAACAAGGAACAGAGACGAGAAATTAGTTTTATTTGCATGTCAAACATGTACTTTTAGTCTTGAAGGAGTCGCTGATAGCTCTTTTACTATTCATATGATGTCGTTTTTGAAGTGAAGTGGCCCTCCTGCAAAACAATTTCTCCCTCACTTCTGGAGTAAAATACAACAACGTCATGTACAAATTACAAGTCTTTCTTTCCACTTCCAAACCCGTACTTGTGCACAATACATGAGACGGCGGAGGATAATAGAGGAAAAAATAAGGAACGATTGTCGACGTTGAGTACGAGAAGAAGAAGAAAACAACAGCACTAATAAGCCACTAAAAGTTTATCTCCGCTCAAAAACTCTTGTGTCTTGCAGTTGGAGTATTTTGTATTTTAATGAGCCGAGCCAAGAAGAGAGAAGTATTTTTTTTTGTGCCCGGAAAATGCCCCAAGTTCTCTCTCAACAATTCAATCCCAACAATAACAATAATATTATTATACCATGCCCTATGTCCATTTCTCTTTCTTACATTCAGTATAGCTAGAGTTAGCGAGTGCGAAGGAGATACTAGGTAGGTACTATGACTATGAGAAGAACCAAATTTAAAATACAGATACAGATATCTATATACATGATCAAGAACATGAACGACCCTGAACTAATAAACAGGCTTTAGAGTTAGAGAGCTAATGTTAAATAGAAAATGAAAATGAAATTAGGGGTAATTAGCATGGCCACGGTAATACATCTGAAAATACTTGACTAGGCAGGAAATAGTAACGTTCAATGTGTGGAGATGGGCTGATGAGCAATCAGCGATCCTTTACTCATCGTATTTCATTCTCTCATTCAGAATACATACAAATATCTAGTATCATCTCCTGTGTGTATTCTCTCAGAAAAATAATGAAGTCTGTGTGCGCTTGGAGTTTTGAGTATTTTCTGAGGAGAGTATTTTAAAAAAAATCTTTTGAGAGAGGTTGTTGGAGAGACGCTACGAGTACCTGCCACGGGATCGGCAACGGCAACGGAACGTCAGTCTCCTCATAAATACATGGGAAACAACGTAAACATGGCAAAGAATAAGGGTCGACAAGGAATTATCTATTCCTTACCTATTCTTCAATTCTTCACATGATTTACAAAGACTCCCGCAATAATAATTCCTTGTGTCAATATCTATGTAATGAATTTATATCCTCTCTCATGTCTTACCATCCGAGTAAATAATGAGCCGTACGCACGCAGTCAATAAAATACACACAAAAAACCAGTCCCACTTTGAGTTTGACTTTATGCACACATAACAAACTTATCGTTAGTAGGTAGTATCGATCTCTCAACGTGCAGAATCTTATGTAAAACTTATTACTTACTATCAATATGAGTATAATGGTCAACATGGCACACTGCATTTCTTGGTCTGACTCTGATTCAAAAATTCCGTGAAAAAATATGCAGATATGACTCTGACTGAGTTTTCCGAAATTAATGCAACCATGGAAGGCTCCAGCACCACCACCACATTTCTAGGGTTCGTCATGTAACATAGCAATAACACATGTATATACAGTGTAAGCAATAGAATAAATCAAAAGGCTCTGTGCTTTGATACTTTGTACGACACAAAAACTACTGGGTACCATTCTCTCTCGAGTTGTGAATTCCTTAGGCCCAGAACAAAGTATGAAAAAAACTTGTCCATACATCTACACAATATGACACAAATGCTACATATTATGTGCACTTCTATTATGTACAATTCAACAAGTCATCGAGTTGTTCTAAAATCTTGTATATATATTTATATATATATTTTATAGTTTCAATTTTAAAACTTTTCAAGAATCATATGGATTTTGTGCTAAATCATTTTGAGAGCGTTTTTCCTTCATTCACAATCATTCAAGGCAGTAAAGTGTGAGTTACGGTCTCTCATCATTATTACACACCCCCAGCTCAGACTCTGTCTCTTCAGTCATACGGCTACGACAATCTTTGTTTCAATTTTCAAAGTCTAAAGCTCTGAATTCGAGCCAAAGGAAAGTCAGAAGCGTAAGGTAGGATGAGGTATGGAAGCAGAGGGAAGAAGCTTCACACAAACTTTTATGTAGAAGTAATCACATTATTTTTAACGAAACCCGTGAGATAGCCTATATGGTCAGTATCAGCCTGTTGCTAGGATAGTGAAATAGACGAACTTTCTACATGTCGGACGAGAAAAATGTAAAAAAAATATCTATATAAAATAATACATAACTGTTTAATAATTTATACGAATAGTTACTTGTTTTTTATAATTCAATCTTAGAAGAAACAGTGTGTATTCCTCATTAATAATTTATCCAATAATATATCGTTTTTAATAAATTAATTCTTAAATTAGGACGCTTGCGGATAAAACACTCAGTTCTGTAATCAGATTTTACACATTTACGTGTTTCATTTAAGAACCTACGGGTTTTATATATAACCGGTAAAATACGTCATTTTGAACGGCAGGAGGTAAAGTAAAAAAAAACTAAGGAAAGGTCTAAATCAAATGCAGTTTTACAATTGACAACGACAACTGACTTCCACGATATCTTTCTCATTTCATTTGATTTCATATCTAGTTTGCTCCCTATGAGTTCATAAGATACATAGAGAATATGGATTTCCCCTCTTTGCCGTCTATTCCCAAGGAAACCCACTACCAACAATTGTGAACTGACGTTTAGCCTTCATATTGGTCACGGATAACGTTAAAAATCAGTTATATTGTCTTGTAGGTATAATCTTGACCATCCCCAGCTTTCAGGGTAAGTGATTAGCCTTCTTATACTTTGACGGTTAGAGTATGACGGAATGGTAGCAACATTCCCAACAAACCCTCCAAGTCAACAACACTACTTCTACATCCTCTGTACTCTCTGTACCTCACTCTCCGCTGCTGAGCACACATACACACACGCATAGTACATACCAACATAGTAGCAGACCCCTAAGTCCTACCCAAGTCGACGCTCAAGTCGACTAAAGACGTCGGAGAAATAGTTTTCTCATTGTCAGTGTGCATGTGCTTCGATCAAGCTGCATTGTTGACGACGTCTTCAAATTTTTTATTTTTTTTTAAGAATTCAATAAGAGAAAAAAATATATATATAACTAAAAGAGAATTAACTTCACATTTTCCATTCCTCATTTCACAGTTCTACAGTTTCTTTCCATTTTGTTTTGTGCTACTACTCGAGTGTTTCTGTGCCAAAGTTGTTTATTTTTCGTACACATAAAATTTATTTATTTACTAATCAGCCAATATGATTTTTTGGGACTCTAGCATGAAGATGACCTCCACACTCACACTACCATTGGTTTTATTGTATTTGGTAACTGTAACCTCCTATGCAACTGGACAGCGACCCTCTGTTTTATCTGGTGGTCTTCGACCCCTTTTGGGACTCAGTTTACGTCAACAATTAGCAGCTGGACAACCGCCAGTTCCCAGATTTGACTGTAGCTCAGAAAATACTGGATTTGAGCTTGTGACAGGCTTTGTCTTCTCCTCTCCAGCAGATCTCCTCGACTCTCAACCTGGCACTTTAATGCTAGCCGACTGTCTCGAAGCTTGCCGACTCAACTCGAGTTGTCGAGCGGCTAATTACGAGACTGGATTGTGTGTGCTTTTCAGTGCGGACTCTGATCATCGACCAGGTAATTAATTAGTCATTTTAAATTTACATTTTTGTACAGTCAACAATAGAGAAAAAATGTATAGAGTTGTATCATTTTCTTTGAAAACCATGAACGAGTGCTCCCAAAAAGTCTCACATTTTTTAAAATGAACTTCGAGGTTTACTTTACGTAGAACTTAATTTTTATTTAATTTCTTGATGGAACCACAAGGCAATGTGAGGATTGTTATATGTTTATTTTATAGCACTTACTTCACGATACGATAGTAAAGTACCATTCCCATTACTCAGTTTTATAGCAGTACAATAGTTTGTTAGAGTCCCAGTCTTTTGCTCAGTAGTGGAGCGTATATATGTCATTCTGTTTATTTTCCCTTGTCCGTTTACAGTGTCATGGGTTAATTGTGGATTTTGCTACTCCCTTATTGAAAGCCCGTGGTCGTGGTCGCTTCGGAAGTACCTTAATAGCAAACTGTAATTATTATGTTCATAACCAGCTCTAATCACGCTCACATTAGAGTAATTAAATTTCGTGTGAATCTTTTGTAGACTTAAATATTTATCGCGCTCATAGTACGAGGGAAGAGAAAAAAAAAGAACTTTTGCCATTAAGAGTCCCGTTCTTTTTCTTTGCACCTTTTCCAGCCCTATTTTTATTGCACATTGAACACAGAAATTGACGTTGGATTCGTCTATTATTCATTCTGTATGTAATTCAAGTTGACCTCGTTCCTTAAAAATCCTTTTATTTTTTTTTAATTCCAAAGTCAGTCCGTACAGTGAGAGACCGAGAGAGAGAGAGAGAGAAAGAAAGAATAAGTATATGATACGATGATATAGGTAGGTAGTCAGGTTGAATGAGGAAGTGTTAGAAATACTTGTACTTATCACGTCGTCCATTACCTAAACATGAAAAGGATGAAACTAAGGAACAACAGGTTATATGGGCTTGAATCCTCCTCATATTGTTTTGTGGCTTTAATTCTCCTGTATGATCAAGTGATTCCTGGGACATAGCATCTCAAATAAAGGCCGTTAGATTGTTGTGCACACACACACACACTTGTGTTTTGCCTTTGCGCTCAATGTTTGGTACTTGTTACGTGAGCTATACGTTCTTGGTTTTCATTTCACGTCCGTAGCAGAGTGTGTGTATACTGCAGCAGCGCTACACATTTTACAGTATGAGACAGAGAAGAGAATAGTACGCTAACGTTAGATTTTCTGATATAATCTCCGGTTAAACATCTTTTTGCGGCAATACATTATGCATCAAGATTAAATGAGGTTTCTTAACACCTTTCCTATACTTTTTATCAGAATTTCCTTATTAGAGTAGTAGTAGTAGTAGTAGTAGTGCAAACAGTGGAAACCTTCACACACATGGTATGCTCAGCCTGTGTGATCCGTACACTATGACAGAAGCACACACCTTCCAGCAGCTTGTAGATGAGTCTTCATAACAACTCTAGATAAAAATGATTCCGCTCGTTGAGTCTGCGGTACTTTCCATTCTAATGACAAGTGTACACTACTATCAAGTCACATTAACAATTATGCAACTGGGTGAACCGAGACGGGTATACAACTTAGTCGTTCAACAATTCTGTCCTTCTCTCTCTCTCTCTCTCTATCTACAACAAGTGTTACGAGGGATTTCAATAGAATTGTTTCTCTTACCTTGACAATCGTACACGTCAATCTTTCGCAGAATGATGATGTACACAGGAATTTAAAGACAAGAAGGGTGCTACATACAAGTACAAAAAAGCCCCATTTATCTCCTCCACATTACCTACATGCATATATATATATACACGTATAGTCTGCCTGTGACAATTTACAATTCTTAAACAATATTAAATTACTTTGTTTAAAAAATGTACTAGTTCTTTTTCCCTATTATTATCGAGTCAAAAATTGGTCAAAAATGAAGGTCTACTCGAAAAAAGAAAAAAATAGACAAAAAATGCATCATGTGCATTATGGCATGTAACTTTAGTCGCTGCCATCAAATCTGTATCTAATGTAAGCACCCTTCCTTGACGGCTTGCTTTGAGCCACCTACTGTAACGTCTGTCAATATCTACGCATTGATTTAGAGTTGATCTCTCCTCTCTCTCTCTCTCTATCTGTCGCTCACACACACACACACAAAAAGTATCCTCTCTCGTCTGATGAATACGTGTCATCACCCTCACCTGAACTTCCTCTCAATTTCAAATTGGAATTCAACTTTATCGAGCCGTCAATTTTCATCGTACCACACACTCGGAGTACTCTATAATACGTTAGCCTATAAATATGAAGAAAATGAACCTGACCGAGAATCGAGAATCAAGATCGACTCGCAACTCAACTCTATAAACGACATTCTTAAGTAGTCAGATTTTTTTTTCTTTAGATATCTTACTATGTTATTATATATTATTATACAAAGTTTACAGACAAGCTTCAATAATATTGTTGACGTTCACAGTAGTAGTCAGTAGACAAGGGATGAAGAGAGTGAAGTCTGCAGTGAATTAAGAAAACGAAAACAACTGGAAAAATTAAATGCAGTAGGTATGTATATGTACAGCCGTCAGATTTGTATTAGTATTAGCATATTAGGGAGCGAGCCAAATTTAGTCACGTGAAATAAATTTATTACAGAATTCTATTTAGCTTCGAAAAAATAATAATGAATAATCATCTATCAAATTATAAACAGGATTATCGTAGTCGTTGAGTTGAGTTAGATGAGGCTGTCTAATCCAGAGCAGGGGCAGGGATAGAGAGGAAGAGAGGCAGAGGGGAGACGGGGAGAGAGCGCGGTGGTGTGGCAAGTACGTAACGTAACGTAATGCTGAGAGAGCTGGAGTATGTAATTTACATGACACGTCATACCTCGTGCCCATTAAGCTTATCGTTCGGAAGAGTATAATAGTAGATTATTGGAAACGGTATGTACGGATGTGGACGTGGAGTTTAAGCTAGATTCTATTTATTAAAAGAGTGAGATAAAAATCAAGAGCTTTATTTGCACCTTGCTGTCATTTCCTATTTCCTTTTTGAGCGCTCCGCGTTTGAGACTTTGAGAGAAAAAGAGAAGAGGAGCCCCGTTAGTGTAATAGAAAATGAAACAGGCATTACAGATTTTAATAGTCAATTAATGAATATACGCGGTTTTTTTTCATGGACTTCTATTGTACTATCTTGTCTACAATCAGTATCCTAATAAGTAAATTGTCTCACGCAAACTCTTCGTCTTCCGACCATCGTAACATATTTCAATGAACAGTAGATTCTCGTGAAGCACACCACATCACATCACCGTCCGACCGACCGACCGGACTACAGACCTGAGAACTGAGAATTGAGACTATAATATGATATTACTCCAATACAATATACACAATACAATGTAGATATTTATCTGGGATAAAATGATCTACTATTATAAAGGAATTGTTAACAAGAAAAGAAATAACAAACAAGAGCGCGGGAGAGAGAGGAGATACTGCCTTACAAACAAGGTCATTACAAAAAATAGCAAGACAGGTTAAAGATAAGTTTTCACGAATATTTATAGGCAAAGAGCCACATAATTACATAGGGAGTATGTAAGACTCCGACTCCACAATACTATACCTCGTCCGACTCAGACGACATATGATATTATTATACATTCTCGACCGCAAGTCGTCGTCAGAAACACCATTCATTCCAAGTGATGGCATCCATGACGCGTGTTCGTGTTCACTGACTATAGAAGATGCATACAGAAAACACAACATCAACATCACTCCGTACTCCGTGTGGATCCCTTCTGATTTACAACACTACTTGGAACGCATGGCTCTCACCTCAGATCAGCTACACTACACGGACAGAAACGTCGCGTCCCAACTTTTCTTTTGAAATAATCTCCTCAACTTTGACTCCAACTTCCCAACAGGGACTGTCCACTGCTTCTGCGATACTGATTCCGTTGAGTCTCAGTAGTTCGAGTTGAGCCCTGTTTGTCTATGTCTGTGTGGAGTCTCACATGAATGAGATACTATGCGGGTGGAATTTGGGAAACAAAACTTTTCACGTTCACGTTGTCTCAAACTCAAACGAGAGTCATTTATTTTATCCTAAGCTGCCCAAAAATAATCACAAAAACTGGTTTTTTCTTCTCCTCCTTAACTTCTTGACAAGAGTCACCTCTTAACCTTCCATTTTCCTCCGACGTGTGGAGAGAAGATGTGAAAAAAAAACATGGAGCTTCCTGTCTTGTTTCATACCGTCCGTATATGCAGCCAAGTTATACCAACATATAAATAAGAGACGCATTTTTCACCTCTCATAAAACTATATGTGGCTACGCTTTTGATGTGAGTTTCTATTCTGCATTGTAAAGATGCCAATTAATTCCAGTACAATGAAATAATGACGAATTACATAGTATCATATGGAAGAATAGGAAAGGACTGGAAGGAAGACTGACTTCCCTAAAGCTTACTAATGACACCATTTAGAGCGGCTACGCACTATAAGCACTATATCCAGTACATATAATGCTAAATAACGTTTAATGCGCGTTTACGAGAAGAGCGTATTGCACGCACAGGATTCTATCGATGAGTATTTAGCCCGTCTGTTAAGCTCTGTGTGTACACCCAAGCATGATTATATAATTAGCTATTACTTGTGTACTGCACAACTAGAGTATCATCCTGAACATCATTTAGATTCCGACGTAAAGGTAACGTAGAGCATCTCCCAAACTAAGAACACAACAACAATAACAAGGATTGAGAAATAGCATGTGGGCTCCACTAATATTATGTGCATAAAATAAATAATCGTAATCGTCCTGTGGGTACTATCAGCATAAGTTATTGTTCTCTTATTTTCCTGCTTCATTGCTAGGGGCGAGTAGCGTTATTTAACAATAATTACAGCGGACATGATTACAATTACAGGACCTATGGGAGCCAGAGCCAGAGCCAGAAGAGTGAGTCTAATCCCCTCGTCTCATTGTATCCCATGACTCTTTGTTGTGTGTACATTTTTACATTACACTATTTGTACTCATTCAGAAGCTCGTAAGCTTGCTCTATAATTTCCTAATTTGCACCCAAAAAGTATAAAACAGTTTCATCATGATAATCAAATGATTAGTTCCACCTCATTTTCCAAAGATTTAAAAACATAATAAATACTCTGTGTCATCCTCGACCATTTTTCAATCGCCCCGCAGACTATATATTCTTCTCCTTCGTCTCTTTATACTCCTCCAAGTATTAAAAAAAACGTTTAACCGTTTAAATTTTCCACGAGACTTTTGGGATATGTTGAGGTGCACGCTCTCTAGTCTGACATGTCTGATTCCAAATCCAATTTAATTTTAAACTCCTCTCGCACAACCAAGAGGCAAGCGGGCAAGCCAAAAAGAGTTATAGACTAACACACACACACGCAGCACATAATTAAAGAGGAGTGAAGTTGTAAATATCTGTAGGTATGCTGAAAGCTGAAGTTTATGTGATTTGAATTTTGAACTCAATTTTCGTAAGGTCATCATACATAGAGATTCATTTTAAATTGTCTAAAAAAAATAATAGATTCTTTATTGAGATTAGAAATAGTGCACAAATATTATTTCAAACTACTCCCCCTGTAAATTTATTAGGAACAATTAAGAAGGATTTAGGGATACACACTTAATTTATATATTTTTTTTGCAACCGATAATAATACATGAATGCCATGTGTACTACTCATTGTCAGGTTGAAACAGTTTCGTTTATTTTTATTTCGCCGTCCGTCCTTTATTATCTTGGTCGGGGATATAATGTATGTAGGTATGCTATAGTCTATAGCCCTTACTTATATCAGCCGCTGTACTTATGCCGACGGTCAATTTGATATCTCAGTTATCTTAATTCGAAAGGACGATTAGGATTTAACTAAGTCTCATCTCATAGAGAAAAACAAACAGCACGGGACTCGACGAGAGCCCATTGACAAGGAAAACCAACATTCTTCATGTAGGTGCATACAATTCTAGGGACTGAATTCATACTGACTGATGAGGACTGAATACATCTCATCGTCGTCAGAGAACGTCCGACTGCTGCCCTATGGGTATCTCCCTTGTTTGTCTCCATATATATATAAATCCATGCTCTATACAATCACCCTATTTTTCCATTTTACATTCCTGATGCACTTGCTTTGTTTTTGATGACACTCAAATTACGACTACCACTGCATGCAGTCACGACACAAGTAGTTAAGTTGTTGGCTATAATATTTTGGTTTAAATTTAAATCTAAAGTACTCGAGATGCCAGATAGTCAGAGAGCTGGGTGCTCGTCAGCTGGTCTCATGTCCTTTATAATACACACAATAAAACAGAGAGATTTCTGTCAGGAAAACAAACCTTTATTAAGTCCTTTTCCTAACGGAATGATGCTCCTCCTGATCATGATGACGATGTTGAAAATAGGATGAGAACAAATGGTCTCTGGTATGATGTAGAGTAGTTGTTGTGGATGGACGTATATACTGACGGAGTCAATGGGATAAACACAACCATGCAAAACTAAACTAAATGCTTCTCTTCACATCATCATAATCCTGAGGATTTATTACCTCCTTCTCGTATTCAAAACCTACTTTTTCTATCATAATAATAATAATAAAAAATAAAACACATGGACTCATTCCAATTTGAAAAATCCCGAGCAACAAAAGTTTTCACCATTTCTCTCGGTTGACGTCGACGTTGACCATCCTTATAAAACCATCTATATAAAATGTGTAGGGCGCCGTCCACAGCGAGTAAAAGGTAAAAATCAAATTCAAAAGGAATATAATATTTTCCATTTTTAACTGCAATGGACAGTGACAGTATACATACTAAGTGTGGATAATCGAAGAAAGAACACGAACTCAACCGCAAGGGACGTAGGTACATTAAATGGGGATTCGAACGTGAATTCGTAGAAATCCCAATTATAGAGTCAAAACGTATCGATAGCATAAAGTATAAAGGACAGCGACTCTTTTTTTTGTATGTGTACATATCCATTTATAAGCTAAATGCGAAAAAAATCGTCAGCCTATTATTACGAACGACCCGAATCTAATTTTAGCACCTACTTAACTATAATGATATTTTGTATAGGTAGGTTTCTATTCCAAATTGCTGTCACCTTATTGCTCAGCTAGCCTTACAAAGTACCTTTATACTTAGTTTACTCTCTGTCTCTATTTTCGAAGCATTGACAATTGCATCTCTAAAATGCACCTCTCAAGTCAAGGTCGACTTTACTCTTATCATCATACATGTATTTTTATTTCTTTCTCAATGTATAATTATGTTTCTTTGCGTAAAATCGAGACACTACGGGGAAACTACTGTAGCATTCAGTGCCTCATCTCCAGATGTTGCCTAAGTACATGTTAATAATATTATAACTACCACGTTTCCTATACACACGTCTAGAGTCTCCACAGTAATATTCACATTCACAGTAATTCAAAGCCAAGAAGAACTTGGGTAGATTCTTGAAGAAAAAAAAAGAAAAAAAGAACTATAGTGAATGTGGATATAATGTGACATGTATTCTATACTCGCTCAAACAAGAACCGAACGTCAAGCTAATGCAAAGTCAACTCACAAATACAAGTTGTAGAAAATAGTTTTTTTTTCTTCCTCTTTTATAAAACTGACATGCGTCACTCATTCTTCTCTTGTTTTGTAAACAGGTGCTCTGAGCTCTTCACAATTCCCAGTCTTCACGCTCTACGCACAGAAAGTTTGTTTGAGTGGTCACTGTGACCGTGCTTGGGACTATGAGCGTGTTCTGGACTTCAAGCTCAAATCCAAACAGAGTGAAATTGTGAAGAAACAACGGAAAACCGGGAGCAGGACTTCATGCATGGAACTCTGTCTCTCCGAACGTGACTTCACTTGCCGGTAAGACAATAGTGTAGAAGAAGAAGAAAAAAAAAGATTGGAAGAGTAATTTTGAGAATTCATTTAAATATAAATTAGATTTCTAAGAACTTTAAAGAAGCGTCAATAACCAGTCAGTCTCTCTCATCGTTAGTAGTTAAATATTTCAAAATTCTAACATTTATCGCTAGTTTACTTTGGCTATTATCTCTCAAGTGACAGTCAGAGTCAGAGTGGTGAGTATAAAGTTAATAGCTCATATCCAAAAAGGACGAATATTAGGAGCTCCGGATACATATACTACATACACTCGAACCTGCATAATTATATCGATATCATTATCAATCCTGATGGGCCTGATAATAAAGTTAAACTTGAGAGTTGAGAGTATAAGAATGAGCTGAGCATATGGAGAGCCCACAATACAACATACTCTGCTGAAGATAGATGGACCCTACAGATTGAAAATTTGAGACCACACAAACCAATCAAAAAATATGTGGCTAACATCAAAAAGCTTTTTATCCATACATCAATATTGTCAAAAGATGAAAAGATGCGAAGGAACTTGATATGCATAGAATTTAATTTACGCTTCGCTTCATTTAACCGCAGCTCATGAAAACGGTCGGGACGGCTTTGTGTATGGATCATGCATATAAGTTATTGTGCTCGATTTTGATTCCGCGTCCATCCCATTTCCTCACACATACTAATCATAAGATCAGGACAGGTGTAGACAAAGATAACGTACTACCATTTACCATTACCAATGCTATGGCTATGGATAGGTAAGCTTTTGCCTCACTGAATCCTACGAAGTTACTCATTACATAGTACATCTCATACTCCGAGTAAACCTAGTCGTATAAGTACGTTCATATTCAATCATGTCAGACCAGCCACATCATCACCACCACCTTGAGTTATAAATGTGCGTATCAAGTCAGAACCAGAACCAGACCGATACTACGATAGGCAGTAATCAATATGGTGAAAGACATTCTGGTTCTAGTTTTTTTACCTCACAGCCTCTTCATCACAAGTAATAGATATCGTAATAGTAATTGTTATTCATCATTATCTTTATTTGCTGTCCAGCCATTACTATACAATTACCTCCGAATCGCCCATAGACTTTCACCATGCTCAAGAATCGTTATTCATATTCATGATGTTATACATTATTAGTATAATAATACCAGGTTAGGATCTCAAAGTAACTTTTATGCAGAGTTTGCAACTGTGGAGATACGTAGGTTAACTCCTCTTGTTTGAGTTAAGATTTGAATTCGTATTTCAAGTATATCATTAGCATTAAGACTTGATACGAAACTAGCAGACTTCTTACTACTCAAGGTAGTACATGTGTAGTAATGTGACTCTGCGTTGGCCACGTACGTAAACGCTCTTTTTAAATGAATTAAGGATTGAACTGACCCGAAGCGACCTTTCCATGCTTCATATTTATTATTTTAACTTCACACATTCCACTTGATGGTGGTGAGGAGTATGAGTAAAATATAGGAATTCGATAGCACTCAACCGGCTCCAATCTAATGGGAATGTAAATAAAACGTGAACTGATTTGCAACGGATCGAATTGTATTTACCTGTGTGCACATTCATCCTTTTAACACTGTGCGACAGGTATGAGGACATGGACGAGCTTGTAGAGTTGTAATAAGAAACTTGAAGTGTGGATGTGGAGGGGTTGATGTTGTTGATATGTTGATAAAAATAACCGGATGAGACTTTCCACTTGGACGTCTCTACCCTTCCACAACAAACAAGAACTTATGGTAAAGTCAGAAATAAAAAGAAAATAACATGCAAACAGACACACACACAACAACAAAAAATGGTAAATGCAAAAGTAACCGTGAATCATATGATTTACATAACTTTAACTTTTGCGTTTATGTTTCTAATGTTCTTCATTGAGGCAACTTTTATTCTTCTAATGATAGTGATTAATAGATTTTTCACCACATATCTGTACACTATGTACTCTGTATGGACTTTGTGTGTATGTACTCCAGTCTTCTCTTCCTTGTCCTTCCAAATCAAACTCAAAATCAAAAGCGATGATATGGTGGAAAAACCTGAAGTATAGCCCGAGACTAAACACCACGGTCAAGCACGAATTTTTCCAATGTACCATCTAAATTCATGACTCATGACTAACTCCTGTTGACTTAATTCAAGCTTATCTGGTTCTGGTTTTCACAAGTCTCAGATACAGCGTCATCCCGTACTTACAAACATGTAGTCAAATTAATTTAGCACTCAAGAGGAACAAAGGAACAAACATACTCTGGTATGTGCGAATTTCTAAAAACCTAAGATTAGGTAAAATTCCTCTAAAAATCAATACACATCATCAACACTACTAACATTACCCCTGCTGTCTCCGGGTTGCCGTATGGTATGGTGTAGTAGACGAGGAAAACCCTTCAACTGAAATCCTGAGGTTTTCCAAGTTTTGAAAAAATCCGTTCCTTGATTGTTGATTGTTGAACTCTCATCATAGAGGTTTTTATTTGGTTTCGGTTGTATGGTCTTATCTCTAGACAAACCATACATACTTACGCTCAACCCTCAAACATGTCCATTGTAATCTTGTACAATTTAAAAGCATAAAGATGTTGACGTTATCAAAACAACTCATATCTTGGTCTCCACAACAAATTTTTAGAAGATATCATTTAATTGCCATACAAATTTTTCGAATTAAAATTACCAGCACTTCAAGTTCAAGAAAAAATGAGGTAGATGATCCAGTTGATATCGACATTGAGAATCTTATCAGAAACCACTAAAAGATGTTCAAAAGGGAATGACGTCCACTTGGCGATACACAAAGTCCCTCATCAAGCTTTATAATGAAAACATAGAAAATGGATGCAAATATAATTCAAAGCCATTCTTTCACTCTATTTGATAGCGATGCGGCCATAGTGCTTTATACTAGTCCATGAAAAAGAAAAGGAGGCTCAGTCCGAGACTGAGCCACATAGTTTATTCGGACGAGAGATTTATCGTTGTAGTGTTGTTGGATGGATCAAATCTATAAATTTCCGCTTAGTCATAGTCATAGGAATCATGAACATCAGCAGGAGGAGCAGTAGCAAATAGGATACATACGGGAAGATCGAGAGCTGAACTCGTTTTGTGATTAGATTATGCCAAAAACTGAATGGGCGACAGTGACGATGAAAATTGTGACGCTCCTGTACTCTCCACCGAAATTACATAGCCATAGTCAGACATTGACCATCCAGCTTCGTACAAGAAAATTAAATAGGTACATACCTAATACAGAAATTGGCTACGAACCGTGCGTGGTGATGGCTATGTTTCTGTTCTTGACTCAACCATTCTTCTTGTTAAAATCCGAACAGATAAAAATTCGATGCATGGTCATAGCCATGCCATATAGTTATAGAGTTAGAATTAAAGAACATACTTTTTAGACAAGGAAGTGACCGGGCTGCAATCTGCAATTCTGCAACGGAGTCGAGATTGCGGACGGAGAGGGAATGAATATATACATACTATAGGTACATCCACAATTTAGGATTTTGAACTCCCGTTGACGATAAGCTGTCGTTTGGGTTGCCATTAGATCAGGCTTAAAAGTTAACATCGCCGCCGACAACATCTTTCACTCACACTCACACATCATACAAGTTATCATACTAGAATTATTTGAGAAAACATTACTGGGGAACCTTGGCTGTCTTCAAGTTTTGGCACCTGACAATCTCTTATTACTCTAAACTGTACACAAAGAGTAGTCGTAACCTAGAGCTCTCTTCCATGTTGTTTGGTACAATTGCTCTGACTAGAGCTAGAATACTGTAAATTACAAATCCGCACACAACATATTATACGAGCTACGGTTCACGTTTTAAAGCCTATATTAGGTATGAATGTATATGTAAGGGAGGTCCACATACATGGAGCCTCATATGAGCAGAGACGATCTTTTCTACACCCCATCTCAGAGCCCAGCACAATTACAATACACACGGGTTGCAGAGATAGCTCAAGTCAGCAAAGAGTGCAGAGTACACAATATTCCGTACGACAAGTCTTTCCCAACAAAGGAGGAAAGAATTCCATTGTCCGTACAAATTCACATAATCATCTATGCACAAATTCCGATTTGAATAACGTATTTTCACATCATTAGCTCTCTTTTTCTCTCTATCTCTCTCTCTCTCCCTTTGCAGTTAAAATTAAATCTGTTGACTTGAAACCATGGGAAAAATTACGCATGCTCCGCAACTTGATTAATACTGTAACAATTCAGAATGATATATACCCAAAACAAAACGTATGCGAATTCAAATCCAATGATAATAAATAAGACAGTTATACTGAACAGTGGTTGGCTCCATTTCAATCTACTACTCGCTACCTACGTAAGTAGTACATGTATATAATTATATCATGTACCTACATTAGCACTACTCCTTACTCCTACGAGTCGAGTCAAGTTCAGCTCAGTTTTTTATTATTTTCACATGCATACACACACACACACACTTACGGAAAAGGAAATAAATCAAGCTGTACTTTTATCAGCATTAACACAAAAAAGGTTAATCACAGATGAATCAAACAGTATATTATAATGTATACGATTCCGTGTACCTGTGTGTGTGCAAGCACAGAGGCTTCTATACGTATGTTACTTTTGTTATTAAATTAGAAGACAGCCAAAACCACTTAACTGTAATCAGTACCAACTATAGAATTATTCCCCTGCTTGAGTATTCCAGAGTAAGAATAAAAATTGAACTTCCCATAAAAGAAGGTAGAGACCTAACAAGAGCTGATAATAAGAATGTATGATAAGTTAGAATCAATCATAATATAACTTATTACAGTTAGTTGTTGGCACGATAAGTAGTAAGTAGGTAGGTAGTAGGTATTTTTTTGATAAAAAACTTAAAAATCTTATGATTAGTATATTAAGTAACCTGAAATTCTGAATAAGCTAATACACCTTAGATGCAAGAAAAGGCAAAGACATAAATAAATTTTGCATTTATTTGTAAGAAATCCTGCTATTATACTGTCATAATGTAATTCTAGTGGTAGCAACTACACACAAGAGAAAACGTAAAAGTCCAGTAACAATAATCACTTCTTTAGGTTAGAAGTCTAATAAGCAATTTAAAAGTTATATTTCAGACTCATATTATAATCACCACCAGTATTAGTAAAAACATACGTAAGCAATAAATGGAATGAATTTGTACATCTGTATAGCTTCTAGTAGATTCCCTCTAGCAAACTGTCTATTCATGCTATTAGTATTCAACAATGTCTAGACATCAAATTCACCAAAAATGCAAGTCGATCAACCGCAGATAGAAAGTAAAGCTATGAATTATTTTACATGCATGAACTGAGTCAACTGAGGAACACTGTAAGTAGTTCCTACTACTCTCAACTCAACTGCTACATAGTACATTACACCGTCAAAATGAAGAAATTACGTTTAAGGCAGTCCAGCTATCTGCCTGCTCTCCCTTGTCTTTAGACAGTAGATTTAGAAAAATACGGGGGAACGTGATTCAGAGAACCAATTATTATTCGTGTTTACGTTTATCGTTTTACTCATCATATGAATTTGTGAGTGATAGCGACAGTAGCATGCAATGGAAAAACTTAGTCGTACTCCTGCTTAAAATGTAGCAATAACGCAGGCAAAAAATTGAATGTACCTAGGTAGGTAAGGTAGCTTGGGTAACACAGGCAATGCATAGACCCAGGTCCAGACTCCCCATACAAAAGATTCTTTCACTGTTACATTAACATTAACATGACCATGGTTCTGGTCATGATTTAAAGTAGCTACTGGAAAATAATCAGACTACAGAGGCTAAGCTGTTCCCTTAAGGATATGAATTCTTGTGACGGTGATAGTGGTGATGTTGATGGGTTATGGCACTGTACACAAAACACCTGTCTCAAAAACAATAGCGGGGTGTAAATAGTATACAGAGCAACGTAGCATTGAGTAACTTTGTTATCCGTTCGCAGTGCCGCCAGTGGCATGAGATGACGAACCTATGCCTTTCGAGGGTGTGCATAAAAAGATGACGGCGGCGTCAAAGCAAAGCAGCAGAAAACGCACGACAATTTCCCATGCATTTTAGTAATTACACTGAACTTAATACAAACTGAATGTAAGGTGAAACAGTTAATTTCCTTCAGGTTAAGGTCAAGAAGAAAATTCTCATTGAGTCCATCATCATACTATACTATACAATACTAACTAATGGACGAGAAAGATCCTTACAATAATCTTTTTGTGCGTCTACGTGTTGGTAATAAATATGGTGTACGGTATGGTATGATATGATACTGCCATTTCCACATTATTATTTTATTATTATATAGCAATGCAAACACTGCGCACACTGTGCGTTCAGCTCAGTTCAAGCGCAAGGACCATATCCTGTATAATATATTAATGTTGTAGGCATAGCAAGTAAGGAGCAAGGCCCACTTATTATTTTATATTTTCTATAAAAACACACATATACCCCCACCAGGACTCAGCATTAATGTAGATATGAGGTAGTATATGATTTTTTCCCTTCTTCTTTTTATCAAATGAACACTAAACCAGTCTACAGATATCCTTAAGCTTTTTTAGTCTGACTAACGACAACTTTTTTTTTGTAACAAGTCAATACATATGGAAAGTCACATACAGATAGCATCAAAACAAAGGATGGAAATATCTGTATGTACATAATTCAGACTGGTTTGTGACAAAAAAGTTATATATTAAATAATACAATATTTTTCTTCACTTCAACAGTTCGAGCTCAAAACCCCAGCTTAATTTTCCGCTCATAATTCTAATGGCAAATAAACGAAACAAATATTCTCATTTTTCCCCTGCCTCCAGTCACATGTTTACTACATTATATTCCTTCTTTGCAATTTTCCCTTGTTCGCATTGTTGTATCATTATTATGGTTAGCATTATACTCTGTACAATGGCAAAGAATTTTTTAGACATTATCTCACAAAAATATCTGTCTATATAGGTACTTGGCCTGCTAAAATTCCCATTTCCCTACACATTTTAACCATTTTAGTGGTCAATGAAACGTCGCGGCGTATGAAACGGTCATAACGAGAGCATATTTGCAAGTTCATTTAGATAACATTCATCAATTAAAGTGAATCTTTGTTTCTTCTTGAGTTCATCCATATAAATAAATGATGAGCAACTCATTACGAATTTTAAGAGACTTGATAACTCAAACTATAAAATAAAGGCATAGATATAGCTATATTATTAGTTTTAATAGCACTGGCGGAAATTATTTGCGTAGTAAAATAACAAACTGAATCGATTTGGATTTCGAGTTGCTTTGATTTCGAAATGTTACAATTTTTGCGAGACTTAATATTTATGTATAGTAGGTTTGTAACTCACGTCAACGACGTTACCAGATGAAGTAGCCGCTTAAAGGATAATAGTCATTATAATGCTACAAAATTACGTGCAATGAAATTACGGCAAGTCGTATAATAACAGGAATAAAAGTGAACATCGTAGATCATAGTCAAAGTTGCTGAGAAGAAAATTCGATTTTCAAACTTTACATCATTGATGATGATAGGTTGGGAAGGCTCTTAACGCCACGACCACGACTCAATGGAGATAGGCTCAGGCTTATACAGCTTTAGTTCAATTTCAATCCATTCAAATTGAAACGGAAAAGTCGACATTCAATATCCATCTTGAAATTCAGTGGTTATGGACAGACGCAAGATTTACAGATTTTTAATGGTCACTTCCACCGCGTAACATATGAATATGATCTAAAAATTATTAAAAGTACAATACTATACCTATGTAATAATCATGTAGTGCACAACATTGTGTGCAGTAGCCTTAAAATTTGAATTTGTTATGCATCCCGACGCTTATCGTTTTTGAATGTATCTACACCCTGGTCCTATGGCCCCGAATAATCATACGGTTTACACTGATTACTAATTCAGGATGCAGTGATGTCAAAGATGATTGCATACTACAAGCTAAAAGATTTATGGAACACTCATTCAGGAATGAGGAAGCGTGATTCATTCAGAGTTATCACCTTTTCTACGATCAAGTTGACTAGAGAAGATTACATAGCATTACAGCAAATATCTGTATTGCTATATTAATTTATTAATTCTTTGATTTTTTAGCTAATAAAATAAGAGGAAAAAAAATACTACAAAAACTCGTCGATCTTAATAGTAAAAACTGAACTTTATATGAAATAATTTCCTAGTTCCAATCCCAACGATAACAAAAACTGAAGATACCATGCAATTAAAATTATAGTCGTAATTAACTGCAAATGGGATTAACTGTACAGACTTAAGTACAAATACAGTGTTAAGTATTACGGCAAAATACAATACGGGCATTATATACCTGAGACCAATGGAAATTACCAATGAAACTGTACATAAATACATGATCACGCATTTAGAAATTAAAAATACAAAGACTTTCTTGACAGACTCTTAAATACAAAAAATGAGTTCTAATGAAACAAATTTGAAAATTGGGATTGTCTCTCAAAGCTCACTCTCAGGACTCTCAAGATTAAAATAATATTTAAGTAAAAATACGCAGTAGAGCCACCGAAGAACGTACTTCACCATTCCGTTTTCTATTCCACTGCACTAATCTCGTCACTACATATCTTCCGTGGAGTGGAATCAGAGTCAGAGAGTCAGACAGCTAGAGACGAGAAAGGAGTTTTTTTTATTCAACTCTATTTACCAGTGAACCGGTCGTGACATATTGGACAACCACGATCACGGAAAAATTTGAAAGAGAAGAAGGGACAAGTCGTGATTTTGTATGTTGTAACGATATTGATCCCCTCATCCATTACCTTTATAATCCTTGGGTAGCATCCTCTATTGTTCTGTCCTTCTCTCGCCACCAGATAAAAGTGACTCTTTTACAAGTATATAATAGAAATTGCTAATAGCATATCATCCGACCGATGAGATACGATCAAACTGTACTTTCGCCATTGAAATGAAATTGAACAGTATTAGTTAGTAGTATCGAATTCAAATCTATTCCATAGAGACTCTACAGAGTGAGAATAATGCTCATCTTCACTCGTCCTGCAAATGTAATGGGACAGTGAGGAGAGTCATCATCTCGGATTTCAATGCAACCTATACAATCACATTAGTTGTACTAAAACAAATCTTTGGAATATTATCTTGCAAAATAAATTCACATGGGATATTTTCATTGAGTGCCTACATTTGAGACAGGATTCAAACAAATAACTTGAGAGTAAGTTAACTGTTTTGCCATTGATATCATGTTATATCAGGAGTCAGCCTTCCCTGAATAAAATTGTAAAATTGAAATAACCCCACAATTTATTGGAGAAACTGATACGAATCCGTGTCTACCCATTTTTACGATTCTATACCCAAATTCAGTACCATAAAATTCTGCCTACCTCCCGTGTCTACAGTCTACCATTTACCAATTTACCACTTATAGGCTTTCCAGCGCACAACTCATACATAGCATAACTACCTCCCTACATACATACGTATATCCACATAATTGTACTTCCTTTTCAGATTGTGAATAAGATAAATCCTGCCTACTTATATTATTATTATTACCCGTGCACTCTGGCTAAGGCAAGGCTAAATACTATCGTCACGCAAAGCAAACTAAGCATCATATTAGCAATTGCACGTCCTAATTGTACACTATGTGCATAGCTATTTATATTTATAAGGCGTAGCAAAAACTTTAGTTTAAAAAGCGTTCATAATATACACCTATGGAGAACCAAATACAGAGAACTTATACCTGCTCTAGACGTATCGTTTAACGTACAAAACGAGGTTACTTGAAACAAAGAGGTATATAAGTACTTCTTCACGTAAATACATGCATACAAACAAAAAAAAGTGACTTTTGAATTCAGGAATGAAAGCAGAGGCAGCGGCATTTCTAAATGGTTCGTGATTAAATTAGCAAAATTTTTTTGTGTTTTGATAAAAATAAAAGAAATTTACAGACAATTGACCCTTAAAGCTTAGTCGATATTTTAATCTTTGGAAACCTCTTACGTTGGGTAAACAAAAATAAAAGTAAGGCTTAGATTAAGACATTGATTAATGTCTACCCGGAAAAGAAACAGCTGGGAACGTCATACAAAGTCAAAGTCGTCTTCTAGATCAGGACGGTTGGACCGCAACCGCAAGCATACTAGTTCAAATAATAACTGATCACTCAAGCAATGATTATCATGATTATTTTTATATTTTTATATGAATAAGTAAAATACATTAACAAATTTCTTGGGCGTAACTTAACAACATTAATTTTTCTTTTCATTTTAGATCTGCCATGTTTAGCAAAGCCACTGGAGACTGCTATTTGTCCGACATGGACCGTTTGTCAATGGGTACCCTCAACTCTCTCGAAGGTGAAAATGGAACTGACTACATGGAGTCCAACTGTATTAGCGATCCTACCAAAATGTGTGACTTCAAACCACTCGAAGGAAAGATTCTCAAGACTGTGGATGCCGTGTACCAAGATGTTGCTTCTGAGGCGGACTGCAAGTACGTTTCGTTTTTATTTAATTTCCCGTCTAATTGATCTAATCTAACCTGCAGCACGCACTTTGCAACTGTAGCTGATTTGCTTTGTAAATCATAGTAGAGTTTACACGTTTACTTCAGGACTTGTACAGCATTAGTAGTGTACTGCACATGGAAGCAAAAGCTACAGATCTTTTATCAATTATTAGATAGGAATCATTTGCCAGCGATAAATGTTGACAAACTTTGTGAGACGAAATCAAATTCAAAAAAAGTATTTCCCCCTTGTAAGCTGAAGCACGAGATTACAGTGCAGTACAGCAAAGGCAAATAACTAAATCAAATTATCTGCACTATGAGCACCACCGAAACAGCTCATTACGCTGCGGAATCTAATCTGTAAATCTGTATCGTTGAGATTTTGAGTTACCTACTATTGTTTAGTTCTGAGTTGCTGAACTTTAAAACTTTGTAGTTGTATTCTCCATACATGCAGAGCTTTGAAAATCCGAGGGAAAAAAATTCCAAGCATTGCCAGAAAATTATCCAAATTCTTTTTTTTTAAGTTTTCCGTATCACGTGTGGATATGGAATTGTGTCCTTCCGCCACTCAAAAATTTTCGTACATGTAATATATCATCCATACTTTATAGGTTTCAAGTTTTTTTTTGACGAATTACAACATTAAGTGCCTGTCTACACACAAAAAATGATTCGATTTTTTGTTTGAAAATAATCAAATTGTACTTGTACATCTAGTTTTTATACCTTACAAACAAAAGCAGCAGAACACACGTATTATTACTATAAGCTTCTAGCGTATTTGTATTTTGATTATGGCGACATTGCCGACATTGATGATCATCCCAGGTCACATTCTTCATCTCATTACCGTCGGATGAGAAAACACACAAAAAAATATCAATTTGTGTGTTTGCATGACATGTAAAAGAAAACAAAATAAGGAGCTACTGTAGGGGCAACCGAGAGTGAGGTCTAGCAAGGATAAAGCTGTCGTTCATTTGCATGCAAAATTTATCCTTGCCAGACCTCACTCTCGGTTGTCCCTACAGTAGTTGCTCCGTTGGTTGCCTTAAAATAATAGCGTAAAATTTTTAGCTAGTAGCAAGCTGCAGCTGTGTAGCCCTTTGAAAGTATGTGTAGTCATCTCAGTACAGAATCTCGTAAAAACGATGAACCCTGTAAAGACTGTTATTATATAACACAGTATAGAACCAAAGTACATCTCAGGTCAGGATTAAATAGTGTCAGATTCAGACTACTGACAAGTGCAGTCGCATGAGTATGATTATACTACCACCACCTTCCTTCCTTTCCAATGGCTATACATAGCAGGAAAAACAAAAGGACAAGACAAGTAAACAGAATTCGAAAATTCGTAATAATAATAATAATATGCACTTCTATAGAAAGACATTTCGAGACTGGAATTTAAAATGCGGTAGGTCTAGATGAGATATGTATAAGTTAAACGAGAGGATAATTTAAATCACATTTTTGATTACAACACACGCCCCTACAAGACAAGATCCACTTGAACGCTATGCGGGCTCGGAACTACTATTAGCATCCTCACTCTGTACATTTAAAGAAAGTCATGCAACCTCAAGGAGAACAGTCAGTCAGGACTCAGGACCAGTACAATGATACTTTTCATAAATTGGAATGTGCCATTACCTAGTTCAATGTATAGCATTAAAACCGTCAATCTTTTTATTTTTACATTCAGCTCAGGTACGTCACTTGGACGTTCTGGGTACATACCGCCACCGCACCGCTTAACTCCCTCTCAATGTAATGTTATATAATGCCTCAAGTCTCAAGAGATGAAAAACATACGATATTAATTCCAACACAAATCATCTTTCGTGTGTGTGTGTTTTGTACATGCCTGTTGCGTATACTTGAGCTAAGGCTGCATATTTTACAGTATCAAACAAACATGTTCGAAAAACTACCTCGCCCGGCCAATTATTTTTCTAATTTGTTTTCCTAATTATTGCAATTTATGAATTATTCTTAATTGGTTGAATTTGGATAAGTATGGTACACACGTAGGAAGTTTAACATTGATAAATATTCCCAAGACAACAACTATACACAAGCAAAAAACTCAAGAGTGTCTCAAAGTAATATTAATTTATCTCTCTCTCTCTCTGACTTTGACAAAAACAGAAATCTCTGCTTGAACACTGCCTTCCGTTGCCAATCCTATGACTACAATGCGACCGGAGCCCAAGTCTGCCGTCTCTCACATCACAGCTCTCTGACTTTGACGCAAATCCGTGATCCCTTCCTCGCTGTTCCTGGTGCGCTGACCAAAGAACTGTCCGCCTGTTACAATGTGAGTGTGGACTGCCGTGCCGGGGATATGATTGCTACTGTCAGAACCTCTAAAATCTTTCAAGGGAAATTGTACGCCAAAGGAGCTCCCAACAGTTGCTCTGTGGATGTGGACAACTCCTTGGAATTCGTTCTCAGACTACCCTACACTGACCTAGAATGTGGTGTTCAACGTGAAGCCATGGGACGCTACTCAACTGAGGTAAATAGCTCCTTATAATAACAATCATAATAATAATAAAAAAATAATAATCATACCTTCTACATTCTACACTATTCACATCCTGAGCGTTACAAGAGTTAGAACTGGAATATCCGTTTTGATTTAAAGCGTGTCGGTTACCAATTCAGTGGAAATTTAGAAGAATAGTGTAGTACATACTCATTTTTTTCCTTTGCCATAATCATACTTGTGGGTATATAATTATAATTATTACGACAAGTTTAAAGTTTGAATTTAAATTTGAATATGAGTCCAACTCTATGACTTACTACTACTACTACCCTCCATTACATTATCCACCAACGATTACCTAATATTTTCAAAGCATCTATAATTATAAATTTCGGCACTAATGCCTCTACACAGTCAGTTGACAGACGGCGCAGTCTATTTTACTCTGAAAAGCAATTCAAGAATACGGCCACATTAAAAAAAAATTTTATAGCGAGCTATTCATTCGTATATAATTCAAATGTTACACACTGCCTTAATAGTTAATTGTCGAAACTTCTCACACCAATTGTGGACAGAGAGACAAGGGAGAAAAAAAATGGAAGAGCAATAGGGGATTTTACTGCCGCTGATACGGTACATATGAATTGACAATGATATAAATACACAAACTCTTACAATCGAGTTTCGAGAGGGACTTAGGATTAGAATAGGTTAGGTGTATAGTATTACAACTCCAAGTTAATTTTTTTCCCTTTTCTTATTCCCATTCCCACTATATACGTCTACATATTTTGTATATGAATGAATCAGAAAGATTTCAAATATGTATAATAGTAACTGAACCCGTGAGTTTAAAAGACGACTCTCACAAAGACGGGAAGTAAAAGTACCGTAACCGTAAACCATAACGCCACTTCCCACAGCAGCAGCAACGACAATCTCTCATACGCAGCCCATAATCACACCATATTATACTATTATTATTATCGATTGTGTATTTTACACACACTTAAAACTAATAGTCATAATCGTAATCATAACCATCTTCATAATCATAATAAATTAGGGACAGAGAGAAAATTAGCATAAAAACATAAGGACTCATTAGTAAATTAAGAAAATTCGTAAACAATCATTTCATTATGAGCTTACAAGTTGTACGACACTAATCATAGCATTAGTCATTATTACATGAGTAGAAACTTCCATAGCTCCTGCCTCTCCTGACAACAACTTTGTTATTTCAACTTCAACTCAAGATGTATCACTTTGCTGGACACGGACAGCAACCATCTCTTCCCTCCATACTCCATAAGAGACATATACTGAGACTAGACAAAGTACGCACTCCATACTGAGTATACTCATGTAGGTAGGTATAAATGGTCAAACCCCAAAAAGCACACTAGTGATAATAACTCCCAGTCATAGGAGCATAGAATTCCAAGTCTGCCTGTTATAATACTAATATAGTGTACAACACACAGAGATGATTATCACGCTCTTGAATAATTATCTTCACAGTGTGAGCACTAAGCCATTCATCATCACAGTAAGTTTCCTTCCTACGGAAAAGCTGAAGAGGCGATAGAAAAAGTTGGTAGAGAAAAAAAATGGAGAGAGAGAGAGACATGTGTTGAAACGAGCTGATGACTACGACGTGCTCTCTTCAGCTCCTTGGAAACATATCTTCAGCTACTTAATGTAACGTTGTTTATGTCTCAAATGAGCTTTTAATAATCCCGTCAATTTATTTCTCCACAACAGGTAATCCTTCAACATCATGACCAAATTGTCACAGCTTCGGACATGGGCCTTTCTGTGGCTTGCCAATATGATCTCACCAACAAGTCTGTTTCAAATGAAGTTGACCTGGGAGTTGTTGGAGATTTGAAACATTCTATTGCTCAGGAGAGCATTGTCGACTCACCAAATGTAGCTATGCGTGTGACAGACCGTCGAGGTGAAGCAACTGTTGCTGCTCAAGTGAGAACAAATATAAATCTTACACAATAGTGTACAGTCTCATCCTCAGAGATAATATTTCTGACTGCTCGAGATTTCGCAGAGAGTGGAGCAAAAGGACGAAGAGAATATTACATTCAAATTACTTATTTTTGTAGGTTGGAGATCCCCTCTCCCTTCGTTTTGACATCATGGACCCCAACAGTCCCTATGATATCTTTGTTCGGGAATTAGTTGCCATGGACGGTGTTGATGGATCCGAAATCATGCTTTTGGACGGTGAGGGTTGCCCAACAGACCAGAGGATCATGGGTGCTTTGTCCAGAGCCGTTGACCACGAGAAAGCTCTCGTCGCTCACTTTGATGCTTTCAAATTCCCCACCTCCGAGACAGTCCAATTCCGAGCTTTAGTCACTCCTTGCCTGCCCACCTGCCCACCCGTGATTTGCCCTGTCCAAGATGGAGCTGGACTCCTTCAAGAGATCCCATCCATGGGTAAGAGGAAGCGACGTGCCCTGAACACCACTGATGGAGACGAGGCTGACAATGAGCTCCAGGGATTCAGCTCAAGGTACTCAAGGTATGTCCGGACTAGACGCGATTTGAGCGCTGACATGAAAAATGACGGTCTACCCGCTGAGGAGATGCTCCTGGTTCGGTCCATTCACATTTCAGACCGATTCGGAGCTGACAAAAAACGTGACCGTAAATTATCTGACGACACCTCCTACGACAGTTCAAACTCTCGACGAAACTCTCAAGCTCCTCATACTACGAGCAACAATGACTATGACGAACAAGTAGTAGAGCGGACCGGAAGCTGCATAAACTTATCCACTGTTCTAGGAGCAGGAGCTGTAGTTGTAGGCATTCAAATTGCTATGCTTATCATTGGTGCTCTACTTTTCTTACGAAGAAGAGACAGTAGTAAAAAGCTTCTTCCTCAACAAGCCTCACGACCCGCCCCACAACAGACCATTTTTGTGAAAAGGTACTGAGAGAGTATAGAGATATGTAGTAGCCCTTCAATCATATCAAAATGAACGAACATACTTGCCCTAGAACATAACAAGAAATTCAATTTCTGCGGTCTTACGTTACACTTAAATTGTTTACCATTATTTATTTACTCAATATACTATATACTACGCTATAACACTACACTCCCCAAGTACAAAAAACTGTAGTCGGAGGAGTGAAAAAGAATTTATTTATCTATACTGCATCCTGCTCTGCACTAGTTCGACAGACCATCGACACATCTACCAAACATCTCCTCCAAGACGTTAACGTTAATCGCAAGAACAAATGGACATTGAATCTCATTGTTGAACCCATATGCATTCAATCTCTCCTGCCTCATCAGTATGCAGGCGGAGGAATGCAAGATATAATATCACATATATATAAATTATATATATGCATGGATAACTATATATAAACTCATATATATGACTGTGATGATGATAATTATAAGGACGGATACGGGATACGGAATTGACACACAAATAACTTACACAAACAGCGTGACAATGGAAAGAACAGAACACTGGTGAAAATCCCAACAAAAGTCTAGAGGCCTATTTTTTTCCGATTCCGTTCGATAAATTATTTGTTAACTCTAAAATATAGTGTTAGACGACACGCCGCCTCAAACCCTCCTCCATTATAGTACCCCCTACAATTTTACAATTTATTCTGCAAGAACTTGATTTACGCCAACAACTATAATATACGCTAGATTACTTAACGTACATTTACGTATTAAAGTTAAGGACGACGTGTTCTATGGGCTACGAAAAAAACAATTCCTTGGAAAAAGCCAATGTTGACTGACTGACATATTTAATGTAATATAAGTTTTTTTTGAAGAATATTATTAAAACTAGATAGAAGTAGATAGAAGTAGACTGTAGTCTTTTATAGAATTATAAGTTAGTAGTTTATTTATTATAAGTAATTAACTATTACATTTTTAAACCCCACTAACTCCCTCAAGTTGTTAGAATACATACTTATTAGGGGAATTTTGAATTTTTGGACGGTTATTTTAATTTATTATTTATTGAGTATAATATTACTATTGTGCTTAACTCTAATGTTACATTGTGTTAAACTATTATTTATTTATTTATTTAATATTAATTTGACGGCTATGGTGTTCTCCCTAAAGGATCTCTCGCTCTTTTCTATTGGGCAGCTTTAATAACTTGGAGTGCATATGTCTACACCTATTTAGTGTATATAGCTATTAGCCAAAAAAAAGAATAAAAAGTTGCATGTGACTCTAGGTTCTCTCTCCCTCTCTCTCTCTCTGCGCCTTGACCTATAAAGATCTCAAAGCAAGGAATTATTCGAATTATATACACACAAATTATATGCCCAGTGAATGAGCTCTCTGGAAGGGGAACCAAAATGATATTAACAATCATTCTACATGACTGTCATAGCTTTCTTCTCTACACAACAAAATGTTTTGTTTTGCCCAGATATTGGTGGTGGGAAAGGGATGGTTTGGAAATACTGACAATAAATAGTAATTGTAAATGTACTTATAATGTTACGTGTTATGTACATGAAATTACATAGTCTACTACTCTGAACAACTCAACAGCAGCCTAAAATATATATTTAAAAAATGTTCCTTAGTTTTTGGGCCGTATTCACATCATTACAGGTAGGTATTGGAGATTCGCCTTACTAGTAGTATATTCAGAACACCTCAGTGTGCACGTGTTTCCATGCGGTAGCATAGTGTTGGTAATTTCGATGAGAAAACCGACAGGAAGAGACTTTTGCCAAATTCAATGTTAGAGAGCGGTATACAAAAGACAAGAGTTAGGGATTTTTAGCTTGAACCATAATTATAGAAAAAAACATTGCAATTGACGTCTAATTTGAACACCAGTAGCTTCTACAAAAAAAATTAGAGAAGTACAACTTACTATATCGACAGAGTAGTTTCCACGTTTATAGATTAACGAAAAAGCAGAGAACATAAACTTAATAAAAACATAGGATCTACATACAAAAACAACTATAACAATGACAATAACGCACACGCTAGACACTTAAGATTAGATTTAGAAACAGGGATACAGAGGAGACATGACAAGATTACTTGCTACAAAACCCACCCAACGTTGAAACTAATCAGTCCATTTGCCTGAAATTTGACAGAAATAAATGAGGCAGGAATAACCATTACTACCTTCTGAACACGCATAATATGAATAAACATATGTGTGTTTCCTCAGATAAAATTGGGGGACATTAATATGAAAGTAAAATAAAGTTTGGTGGGCTTTTTTTTATTTTAAAGCCTCTAACTTTATTCTGCTCTTTATTTGAAAATTCCACACGAGAATGCTCAGGCTTGTACTATAGATTCCGGTTGAGAAGATCTCGAGAGTGTCATCGACACTCCTTACGAGCAACATCCACAAAGATCCTTAATCCTTCTCTCTTCAGTACAAAGAAAAGCAGTGCACGTTTGAGGACGTGAAAATAATCATTTTTCACCTACTCAAACGCTTCTCTTTGACTTCAAATTTTGGCATGAGCATCCCCACTTTTGTTTCTGCTCTCTCTCTCTCTCTCTTAACAGTTTCGTTCAGGTTTAGCTGGTCTCATCATTATATAAGGTGGGAGATGCACACACTGCAGACACAGAGACACAGACACACCACACAAAAATACTCATAATAATACATTATTAGCACTTAAGCTTACCCCATACCACCAAAGAATTTTTTTTTAAATTTTCCAAAGGGACACGACTTATATAATATCGATATCGACAGAGACACCGACACACGTACTCACATTTTAGTTTACAAGTACGCACGTTACGCACAATTTACCAACACAAAACGCACATACACGTTACGATACTCTATGATACGAAAGGACACGATGGCACACAACGCGGAGCCAGTCAACCATGAAATAGCACAAAAAGGCAGACCGTATATACGCAAGAGGAGGACATTACATTTTACATATTAAATATACCGGCACTGTAGCCTCTTTTTCTATAACCAAATACAACATTACAGGAGCCGAGACTACGATACAAAACTAAACTAATACACTATAGCAGTTAGCCATAGGGACAAAACACAGGTACAGATTCACAGATTTAAAAAAAATAACGAAGACGCCATTTAGATTCCTGAGGTCCATCGTACTTACGATTAACGGAACATATATTATTATACTTAATTTTAAGCGTAAAAAAATGACTCGTCATACCACGAAATACAAAACCAAAAGACAATACACAGAAGACTATTGTTTATACTTAATAAACTTGTGAACAGTACAGTTTCCCATGCTATTATTAAGTAATGACATTTATCCACTTTACATTTTGAATTTGAATGAAAACCATTATGTGTATCAATACAACGTAAAATAAAATATCTACTACTCATATTGATATCAATTTATCTCAAGTCAATTAATCTCCCGACGTGTAAAAGGCAACCGCAAAGCGTAAGAAAGAAGACAACACCAGCAACACACACACACTCATTGTAAAATGCCAATACCTACCTTGTACCAATTTTCTACGTGAGCCATAGGAAATCCATGGCTCTACCAGTTATGCAATGTGGTACGAAAAAATTTAAATTCCTATATAATACTACTTATACTGTGCAATACGTTTAAAAAGTTGACATTTGTTTGCTTTCTACAGTGATGAAACTATGTAGTCCTTTTTTTCTCAATTTAATTTCAAACTGAATTAGACTTGTCATTTTTCAAATACTAGCGATAATCCTAGTTTACAAAATTGTACATGTAATTTATTATTATTACTCTGATAATTTATGTTAGCTATATTATATATTATATCACCTGTGGTTCCGACCCACGTAAAATGAAAGGTGCTATATAATTACATTTAAATATAATTTATATACTTAAAAAAAATAGTGAAGGTAAAAATATTATAAAGTTAGAAGCGGCTAAGATTGATATAATGGTAAATGTAAATTTATTCCATTAGTTAACTAATAGTAATACACATAATAATGGTATGTTAGTGGTGTAAAAACAACGGAATTAAAAAACTCTTGAGTTATTAAAAATACCAATATGTAATTGGAATTGAAATATTGAGCATTAAAATCGAAATATATTTATATATATATATAATTTATATACATGATGAAATTCAAGAATCTATTATTGTGCTACTGGAAGTTGGAAGACATATACATGAAAAAAAATAATAATAAAAATATAATACATTTTTACAACCTTTGTTAAGTACCTGTATGTAAGTTCATTAGAGTAGTAGTGAACAAGGTAGAAATAAGGTTTATGGGCTGAGTGGGTGAATTTAATTTATTATACCTATAATATAGGAAAATGTATTATTAGTACACCTAAGTACCTAGATAGGATACGGACGCTACATCAAATTGATAACAATGATATGTTAATATTAAAATCTATAAAGTTTGAGTGTATTGAAATTCTTAAAAGCTTACTATGAATTCATATACCCATGTTGATGTTGACGTTGACTATAACTATGAAAGATAACTGGAAATCAATAATCTGTACTTCAAGAAATGTAAATCATAGGGGACAAAAGAATAAAGACAATCATATATTTGAAATACTACGCAGGTTTTATACATAAATCTGAAATAGATTTTCTTTTACTTCGTACAGTTTACACAGTTTTCAGCAGTACCGATATAGACAAGAGTCAAAAAACAAAATAGCAATCAGTATCAGTAAACATGTTTGAAGAAAGAGATATAAGAAAATTACGTGTCCATATGTGTATATAACACAAAAAAGGCAAAGGAGGTTCCGGAGGTACGAGTTGCAGAGTATGAAACCATGTGCCCTATCAGTATAATAAGACCGATTACCACTCTGCCAAAATATATAAACACTCATTTATAATCATCTAAAATCATCTATGACGGTTTTGACAAAACCCATTAATTTGAACCACGAGTGCTATTTAGAACAATACATTACAGTTGCTCCCCTGTCCAATTTTTTTTGTAGAACCCTCATCTCTCTCTCTCTCTCTATTTTTCTTCCCTCTCCCTCTCTAATCAGTGGCCAGTCATTAATTGAATGAAATTCTCATGCTTGCCATTCTTAACTGAATGAATTTAATTAAGTAATAACAAGCACATAATGTGAGTGTGAATCAATTTCTTAGAGTACTGGGGGGATATACTGCTATACTTTGTCCACCTTTTTTCTCTCGTCAAACATGGCTCTTACTGTTACATGGCTAATGTCTACGGTCTGTCCTCTATGTATAGTATATGGTCAACCTAAGTGTTTAATTATTGTTATTGTTGTGTTTTGTTTAAAAATTTTAAACATGTTAAGTTTAGATTATAATTATACCTATTGTATTGCTAACACATATAATATTAAATACTGTTATCTGTTACAGTTACATTGTTGTGGATCGACAATGTGATTTTCAATTAATTGATGTAATAATATGAGAATGAGTCGGTTATGTATTTATTATTAAATTTAATTTATTGCTTATTTATTTTGAAGTTCTCCGTTTCATGTTTTTTTTACAGAATATTGCATGCATATTGTTTACAACTTATTACAAATATGAAAAACTCTATCATCAGCGACTAGACTTCAGGTACATATTCGTACTTTTAGTAGGCCAAACAAGACCATAATATCAGCATTTGACTATAATTATATTACGCAGTGGCATTCACGCACGGTTAGACAACACAAAGCTAAAGCACAATAACAAGTAAGAAAAAAGCTTAGTTCGTGGTTATTTTTATGTCTGAGGAATGTGGGCATGTGAGGACAATTTTATATCAAAACATCTGGATTTTTCCTATAGTAGCGTATGTTCTCTCTTAAATGAATTCAAAATTACATAAATAACCACTGCCACTGAAAAGATTTTTAGATTGTTTACCAGTATTACAAAAGGACCACAAATGTAGCAGGCCATTCACATAAATGGCAATGATTATGCACTACTTACCTAGATTATAAGTCCAATAAGACAAGTAACATACTAAACCCGTGGGAGTGCAGGGCGTACAGTATTTATAGAGGCACACACTGAAGTACAGTTGAGAGGAAATGATACATGGTGATTATCTGTATAAAATTACATAGGAAACACAAAATTGTCGAAGGAATTCGATTCTTTTAGATTCCAGTGGGGAATCATATACACGAGCCTCAATATATATTTTTCGTGGTACTCAGTTTAAAGGAGGTATTTACCACCAGAGATGATCAACAGATAGGAGGAGGATTGGAAGATTAGGTGTACAATTACTGTAAAGGTAAGATATAGTTTAGTCTGGAAGTCATTGTGAGACTGACCACCTAGTGATTTGCTATAATTTCATCGTGATCGATAGATTCTCTCATCTGCTATCACGCCAAAGAAGTCAGTGAGTTGGTTTTAGTTAGTCATATGAGACGTACGCAGAAAGCACTCTATTTCTCCAAGTCCGGCTCTGAACTGGACTTCAGCTTAAAAAAATCACCCTTAACAATGCCAGCATATACACAGAACACACACGTACACGCATTTTTAAAGTGCGGTCGCCTCAACGGTCAAAATCAAAAACTCAGCGTTCATCTGTCTACTTATAGTTAGTATGTTACATCAAAGAATGTTTTCCAGTCTTCATACTTATCAACTGATCCTTAATGTACTGAACTAACTAACACCCATGATCAGGACCCTATATTATTAATTACAAAAAAATTAATTTCTATTTTACTTATGTATCAGTCAGTTCTATACTAACTCAATACACTCTCTGATTAATTCATTTGGACCAGGGTTCGGCAGTGGTAAATACCACTTTGGTAAATACCTTGGTAAATACCGGTAAATACCAGGGGTGGTAAATACTATTTTAGTGGCACATTGGCACATACTGGCATATACTGGTATAAAGTGGTAAATTGAAAAACTTTTGAATTTCTTCATGGCATATACTGGCTATATACAATCACTGGTGAGGGGTAAATAAAAAAACTAAATTTCTAACAAAAATACCAAAAGAAACTATTTTTTTATGCTACATTTTTTGTACTATTATTTCATAGTGCAGTATGTGAAACAATTTTAGTTTTACTAGACATGTACTAAATTGTTTTATCTAGGCATGCTAAGTAGATGCAATTATAAAGTGACTAAACACTAGAAGTGATTAAGTTTTTCTACATAAAACAATATGATTTTGTGCACTAAATAGGGATTGAAAAATTCATGAAAAGACCAAGACTGTCGAAATCAAGAATACTAATTTTTTTTTAAATCAAGACTTTACGAAAATTTTCAAATGTGTTTCAGATGTGTCATAACTACATTCAGTTTTCAAATAGTTGCTTTTAAAAGCCTTGAAAACCAAGATTTTAGCCCTGTTTCATATGGTCTTAAAAGCGGCAAAATGGTCAACTTGATTTTGCCATTATGCCGTAATTCAGCATTACAGATATTTTTACTGCACTAAATAATAAATTACATGGTACTGGCTTTTTACTATAATTTAATTAGCAGTTGTGTTTCAACGTTTAAGCCTACATAAGTATTTACCAGTATTTGCAACTTTATACCGGTATATACCGGTATTTACCAGTATATGCCATTGTCATGGTATTTTCTATAAAAAGGTGGCATTTACCGAACCCTGATTTGGACCTTTAAACGACACTGCCAAACTGAATGTTCTTTTAATCAGTCAAATTCAAAAAAGAAATATAGCCATTCAATGTTTCATCAAGCAATGATTTATCATTCCCACAGGACCATAACGTCTCGAATAATTCATGAATGTCTGCTTTGTGTAATTACTTCTAGCAGCAGTAGTAGCTCAGTAATTTGCTTTCATATTTGCTATAATGCGAATTTGCATCCTCCCATAAAAGTGTATTAATATTATGAGGAATGAAGAAGACTAAAATGAAGCCATCGTGAAAGTCTCAAATATATAAACATGTAGATGCACGAAGGGATATCTGTAAAAACTTCCCGTCACAAAAGGAAAGTACGGTGTACAACGGGACACGCAATCATTTTCGCATCAACTTCTCTCACAGTTTCCAAGCCAAAATAACCAAATCCTATAAAAACTTAATGTCATTGAATTTGCGATAATCTTTCACGTATCCAAAAACCATCACAAGCTCGCGTCTTCATATACGTCGACATTTGAATACACCCACAATTACATATGTACCTTACATACCTACCTGGAGAGCATAACACCTATGTGAATGAAGTACTATTTAATACATTTTCAGATAGTTTCGCTCTATCAACTTTGGATAATGCATATGGTCACAGACAGAAGGAGCAAAGGATGATGATGTCTCACACTCAAAGTTACTGAAAAGGAAACGTTTTATTTATTTTATCATGAACTCTATGGGGAGATAGTTATTTTTCCATATTATATTTTTTTTACACCAGTAACACTACTTACACTTAACAGATTTAAATGGCTGTAAATTATTTCTAGCAAACTACAATTTTTAAATACGGCAAAACATGCAACACACCACATGTATCGGCAACCAGCACGCACGTACTTAAGCTGTCTACCTATTTAGTTGCTGAAGCTACAAACGTTTACTTTATTTGTTTTCACTTTAGCTCGCACTCGTAACATTTTTACTTGAATCGGACTCATAAATAGATGCATTAAAAAGCAAAAATAAATAAATAAAATGCAAAGTCAAATTTCATAAAATTTGCAAGTACTTAAACTTGCATAATGCAATAATTGCATGACTTAGCAGGCCACACTTGCTTGCATAAGCTTCCAGGTGCTTATTAAATTTTTGGACTCACACACACGCCGGTGAGCTTATTATTATTATTTTTGCGCGCGGACTTATTTTTTAAGTAGGATAGGAAATAAAACTTATTTACACGATTATTTTGAAGGGTACGTTTGTACTCTCAAGTATAAACTTCGTTAAAATAATTTAAACTAAACATAAAATTATTCGTAGTATCATTCAATACCGGAATCTTCAGAAAATGCTACAGCATCCCCCACACTATCTTACCTGATTAGACTTGATTCGCTTGACTATATTTCACTTACTTCTTGAATGTTAGAATTTAGAGAATTTGTGATACGAGGAATCAAGTACGGTAATAACATTATTATGCTAGAAGTAAGGCTCCTGCCTCCGGTAGAGCTTAATCTTTTAACAGCTATTCCTCAAGTAACGTAACTTTCTGAACGTGTCAAAAGATTTTTTGGCATATTGCTTAGCTAAAGTCATTTAAAACCATTTGTATCTTCAGTGACATATAACGTCCATGAGTATCAATTTTTTTATCATGATGACACGCTGATTTTGATTTTGAGAGAAAATTATCACAGTTGCAAGGTGGGGAATATTTCAAACTATGCCATTATACATAAATTATGCAAGATACGATTAAAGAAAAATATTTGGCCACATCAATGTTGTGAATTGAATTTTCGACAGCTTCCAAGAAGGAAAAGCAAGCGTAGCCAATGAGCATAATTTACGTCAACTAACTCCAATGCAAATTACGTATCCTGTAGGTAATGTATGTATGCTCTATTATTATGTGTTAACCGATTAATTTGTGAATCATGCGCTAGTAAAATTACCGATATGTGCCCTACGTCAAATAGTAGTTAATTTAATGAGACGCATGTTTTACGTACCCGCAACCTAAGATCATCCACAGTCCAAACTCTACAGGCAAAATCAGTCGACGACGCGAGTAAGGAAGATCCGGCAGAATCAAAATCGATACTTAAGATGCCCCCATTTGACCCTGTTAGCATCCCTCGTTGTTCGGCCCCAGTATTTACAACTTCCCATATTTTAACTTTTCGGTCTGTTCCCCCTAAAAATATTCAATTTACATCAATTTTACTGAAAACGTTTTAAAATTATTTAAGCTCAAATTAATAATAATAGTTTAGGCCTCAGCCCATACAACATGTTATCCCAAATTAGGGTAAGCTGACTAGATAAATAATCGAGAAACACATTGGGATAAATACCAGTTGCAAAAAGTCTTCCCTGTGGACTCCATCTAATGGCATTAACCTCGCTATCATGTGCCTCCTGCAGATAAATAAAAGAAATGTTGCGTAAAAATTATTTACGAAATGCAATATAATAGATTAAAATAAAAGTAAATAATTTAGGAGGGAAAGCATCTTAAATTATTATTCAGAAATTCAATACAAATTCGCACCACTTTGTAGGACGCGGTTTTAGGCACAAAACAATGTACAGCTAGAGTTGAAAGAATTGCCAAGTCTGCAGGTGGTGCGATTGGAGCACTTGCTGCACCAGGTACAACAATAGTCTTAATTTCAGCTGCAGCTTCCTCTAATTCTTTCTGAACTTCCGCCCGCTTTTTCCTGAAAAATCAAATCAAAGGAGCAAATGCTCACCAAAATATTCAAAGCTGGAAGGGTTTTGTCCAGGAAATGTATGCTTATAAGAAAGCCTTTAAGTTCAATTGCTTCTGCCAGCTTAACAATTTCTGGTAGTTTTATTTCAAGTAATAACAGTTGTAAACTAAAAGATTTGTTTCTTTTCAGACAAAGAGTACTACTGTTTTTATTTTTGATTTGATAAATTAGTTCTACTTAATTTTACTTATAATTAGCTTATGGTCAATCTTACTTCATAAAGTTTTCATTTTCTTGATTCATCACATCAGCATGCTGGGCTTTTACATCTATGTACCTCTGAACAAGCTGCTGGTTTTCAACCATGGTTTTTCTGAAATTTTCTTCAAGCGATGTGTAGGCCAAGTGAAGAGCAGAATGCTCGTCTCTGAGTAATTCATTAGTAGCCTCAAATCTGAAAACAGTTTAAGGTTTGTAGAAAACAAATTAGCGAACCGAATACTTACTCATATTACCGTGCAGGAATGCCTTCCTATACAAATAACGTGATGCTTTTTAATTAATTTGAGTAAAATTGATGAAATAATGTAAATTAATAATACTCATTTATTCGAGACGTCAGAATCTTCTCCCGTTCTTCTAGGTCGGCACAACGAGCAACAAGTTCTGCAGACTGAGACTGGCAGGTGGACAGCTCAGAGTCTTTTTCTTCAAGTTTTGTTGTTAATGCCTTCACTTTTTTCTCACTTTCTGCTCGTTTTCTGTGAAGGTCAGTCAAAGCCTCTTGCAATGCTAAAATCTAAAATTATTTAGACAAGACGTACATTGTCTGTATTTATGTGGATCTAAATACATTCATTAATGAGATATGTTTGGATAATAATAAAGATAACATGTTCAGATATTTTTTAATAGCATACTTTTTCCTTATCCTGTGAGCTACCACTGCCACTGTCGCCTTTGTCGCCTGTATACCCTCGCTCTACTTGAACACTGAGTCGAATATTTTCAGAACGAACTGCTGCCCAGTTTTCAAAAAGGCGTTCATCTATAAGATAATTTATGTATACTTACAGTACTATGTTGATTTTTAGAATTTAGCAAGTTAAATAATTATCTTTTGAATTGTAATAAATAACAGAACTATTTTAGTTTTTAAAGTTATTTATTAATTTTTTAATATAAATTACGGTGCTTAAATAGTGCCGTAAATCCTTTTTCTTTTTTGTTTCTATCTTGCAATAATTGCAATATTTTCCCTTTAACATCAATGTCGCATGTAGTCATCTTGTTAAGGGACATTTAAATTTAATAAGAAATATAGTTTATTAGTATCAACAATTTTTCAGGTCCGGATATTCAAGCCTTCGTTACCGAACTTCAAACCTGCAATAAAAGGTCAATAACTTTTAATTTATTGCTTACAATGATATATTAATAAAGCATTATGGCGGAGTTAAAATGTGCGCAGTACTTTAGCTCATTAAAAACTAATTTTAAGTACAAATACAAATTGGAGGAAAAATACGGATAATGATATACCCAAAAATATGCATTAAACCCGTATCTGACTTACACCTACTTAGACACATTGTCCCGTATAAAAGTTAACGAAGAAACTCTTGTTTAAGAGTTGATTAAAAGTTAATGCAGTGGGTGTACATTTGAATAGTGACGGATTTCCCATCTTGAGTTTGAAATAAACAAAAAGGAAACTTCAGTAGTTTGACGCTGGTATCGAATTAACTTTCATTTACCACACTCGTCATAGCCGATTTCGAGAGATGAAGCAATTGGGGCAACAAGAGCTTCGCTGAAAAATACATGCATTGACATAGGCAACTACTTCATCGTCTTACACGTACCTATAGCAGCAACATGTTGTTAATAATATTATATGTGTCATACTACTGTGACATAATACTGCTACATTTAATAGCAGTTTCGTCTTTCATGCTAGTTAATGAGAAGAGGGTAGGAACTTAATTCGATCACAGCGTCAGTCAGTTTAAAAACATGGGTGCTAGAGTAGGAAGAGCCATCACTATATAATCTATATACTCTGGTTTAAATTTTTTATTTTGAAAATTGGATTGATTTATTTAAAGAAGATGAGAATTGAATAAAAATCCTAAAGTTTACAAAGAGACAAATTATGAAAATATTGTTTCACTGTTCAGCGTTCGGAGTTCGGAATACATATAACATCACGAAGCAGGGCTTAGACTGCCGCTACCTAAGAAATTCAAAAATATATATCTTGCACTTCAACTGCGAACTGCGTTCAAGCTCAATTCAACTGGATATTATTGCATTACCATTTACCATTACCAGCGTCCCATTGCCCATTAAGTACATTTACTAATTAGCTAAATTGAATTACTGAAAACAAAAATTTAATATAAATACATTGTTACAACCAAAGCACAGCGCCTTTAACTCATTAAATTGAATTCATTGAGAATATATTATTACAATTCATTAATCACTATTTAATTCAATTAAATAGGTTAAAAGAAAAGAGGTTAGAAGAGAGATGTGTTGCAGGCAAGTTTAAGGAAAAGTAGTAGAAAGGCAAACAGATTCAAAAATTCAAATGAAAAGGATAAAGTATAGGAATGAAATGAAAAAATGCAGTCTGGTCTGCCTAGTGCATTACCTCAATTTTAATATAGAATATTTTGTATTGGAAACTCAATAATTACCGGAACATTAATTTGTGAATTGCCTATGGATAAGAAATTTTCAAACAGACTGCAGAGAGTCTATTTTATTATAGTAATAGGCTACTAAAGAGCTGATTTACTTTTAAAAACAGGCTGTTAAAAGGTTGGTACTTTTTCTGGATCAGCTTTCCTGTGTCTGTCTACAAGAACAATAAATAAAAACAAAAGGTTGTCGCCGAGGCTACAATTAATATATATACTATGATATACATATACTATGATATACATATACTAAAATATCCTACTTGTAATTTTTGAAAAATGCAGAGAACAGAGATCTGAATAGAGAATAGAATAGAGAATAGGTTGGGTTTGGGGTAGCAAATGTCCAGGTAGCAATTGTTTGGGTAGCAAATGTCCGGGTAGCAATTGTCCGGGTAGCAAATGTCCTACAAATCGTGAAATCGCTACCCAAAACCCAACCTAGGACATTTGCTACCCAAACCCTAGGTCCTAGGTTATGGGTAGCAAATGTCTGCTCTATGCAATAATTTACCAGTAATGTTTATCAAAATTAAGTTAAGATATTATTGTCGTGCATCCTAATCCTGAGCTGTAAGGATATTGCAATTGTGGAACTGTAACAAAGTTTTTCTCTCTCTCTTCTAACTTTATGGAATACAATGTATTATGTTAATAATAAACAACAACAAATGGTTGTATGATCCTAGGCCATATCGACTTAATGAAATATAAGTATATACATTGCTCTGTTGTCCAACGTCACAGGCACATTTCCAATCGATTTCTCGAACTTGCTGCTGACCATCAATTGCATGTATTGCAGTATTACGTTTCCAACCATTTAGGTTTTACACAGACTACAATACTTGAAATCCTGAAACTAAGCAAAGTCTGTTCCGCAGATGCAGTTTAATAACATTACTGTAATTTAATTAACGTAGATAATATATCACTTAATATATGTCAAGTCAAACAATATAAATGTAAGATCTTTGGGTGTAATCTGTCTGCTATCTTTGAAACCTTCTACTGTTACTCATAACTTTGTTATATGTAAAACTTGGTGTCTGTTTCATGTATGCTTTCCTGACAAACTATTATTATTATTATTATTATTATAATTATTATTATATACTTTCTGGCTTCATATTTGCCTCGCGAACACCTCACAGGTTTTTGGTCATCATTTTTACTAAAAGTTAAACGGGCCAGCACTTCCCGTCCTGGCCAACAGTTATGAAAGAAAACCCCAATATGACATATAATTTATACGTTATATTTCACATTAGTTAAATATATAATTAAAACTTATTCCAAACGTATTAGCCATAATACAGTTGTAATCAGATATAAACACTAAGAAGGTCAGAGTCTGCAGAAATTCCAATACTACTTCAAAAATAGTTAAATTCAATTATTTTTTCGACTCTTATGTTAACTATCCATGCAAATCTAACTTGAGTTGACACGGCAAAGTACACGAGGCAAAATTCCTTCTCAAGGTCGTGCTAATAAGTTTGAACAACAGAAAAGGGATTTTTAAATTAACCGAGCCATATTATATTACTGAATAAATAATGAAACTTGTTACACAAAAATTAACTTAACAATGCGAACAACATTAACAAAATTTACTGTTTTTGACATCGTGGTCAGTTACATTTCCGGAATTTACTACGTTTTGAAAACTGCATCCTCCTTTTTTTATTTGCAATAAGTTGTGTACATTCAACATACATTGAGAAATCATTACTAATAAAGCTTAATACTTACTAAAACAAAAGTGTCAAAATTACCTCTCAAACGACTTTCGTCAGTATCCGATCACGAGGAAGAAGTATCACTTTCAAGAATATTTCCCATGTCACATGTTACGCATGTATAGAAAAATAGAGCAATTACTTTAGTAAACAATGCAATGATTTTGGATTTACACTCCTGATAATATAGGTTGTAAGTATACTACAGGTCACAAAGAGCCGCTATGGCTATGTGTGTGCAATCTGGTGCTGCTTATTTTTAATTCACGTTAACTCACTACTCACTGTGATTATGAGGCTAATTTAAAATTTTACAATAGGGATAATTACATTTTGAACTAACACTAAGTAAACTGTGCAAGTAAGAAACAGTTGACAGGTTTTAAATTAAAAGCCACCAGTAAATAAACTCTTAGCTAGAACCAGAGCAAGGACTTACCAGGAAATTTGAATTTCCCTCCTACGTACCAGGCAGTTGTACCAGTAATATGTACCATGACCATGTACCAGAAACATGTACCAGTTCCGTACCAGTACCATGTACCAGTTTTTCGTATCAGTACCATGCACTAGTTTAGCGTATCAGTAAATAATACGTGTGTGATTGATTTATTTATTTATAGGGTACTGACAGTATTTATAGTCCCTTTAATCTTGACCCCACATTACTCAAATCATTGGGCTCCTGTAATTATTCGGTCCAGATTATTTCGCTCCCCTCCCCCCCCCCCCCTCCCCCCCCCTCCCTTTTTCCAATTATGGGGCCTGTTTTGCTCCTTTCGGACTTGTTGCCCACCTTTGCCGGACTTTTTGCCCTCTTTTGGCGGACTTTTTGCCCCCTCCGGACTTTTTGCCCCCTTCCGGACTTTTTCGCCCCTCGGACTTTTTGCCCCCCTTCCCATTACTTTGGATCTGGGCTATTTAAAACTAGCCTGATATTTGTAAGTGGGAGGTTTTGAAATTGGTGTGTACCATGTGAAACCATTCCCTTGTAAGTAATCATAAGTAGTGAAACAATTTTGACAGGTAACACAGGCTCGTGTCACTTATTCAAGTAATTTGAAATTTTTTAAGTTTTTTAATACTTCCTCGTAGGTTTCCTTAGGTTAGAATTTGAAACTAAGAGAATATGATGTACTCCGTATAAAGACACCAAGATTAATCAAAAGTAAAATACGTTTCACCTGGATTTTTGTTAGCTGGCGATTTCAATCGATGAAACTATGCAAAAAATTGGATTCGAACAACGGAGCTCAAACAAATCATTAATTTTTCGACTTTCTTTTCAAATTTAAGTGTAAACTCTAATCTTGACCGGATTTTCACTAACATTAAAAATGTTTATAAGTCACCTATATCACTTCCACCCCTAAAAAATGGGCTATCAGGCCACTATTGTATTCAATTAAACCCAAGCCAAATAAGAGACAAACTCAAAGGTGAATTTATTATCCAGCAAATTAGAAAGATGGGTAATGAAAATAAGCGAAAATTTGTGAGTCTAATCTCTAACTTTGACTAGTGTGAATACTACACTTGTGGTGATGATGTTAATAAGATGGCACTTATTCTGGACAATTTACTCTACAATTCATACAATGTAGCATTTTCCATTGAAGAAAAGTTTAGTAAGGCTACGGACCCGTCATGGATAACTAATGGCGTAAAACAATTAGCTAAAAACGTTCAGATTAAAAACTGAGTCAGTTATTAATCAAATCAATTAAGTAAGCAGTACTGTTGAAACTCTAAACTTAATAAATAGTCATTTCTCAAAAATTTGCCAAACGTATCAACCAATAAAAAAGAGTAACAACGAAGTACCTAGTTGTGATTGTCTGTATGTATATGAATAGGAAATCCTCAAATTGTTGGACTACTTAAATATAAACAAATCCAATGTCGTTCACTGCATACCTACAAGCATTATCAGGGAGTTTGGGTTTTGTGTTGTGACCGCTCTTACTTTCTTATACAACACGTCGTTTAAACAAAACTTGTTTCCGGTGTCATGGAAAAAAGGATTTTTCACCTCAATACCAAAAGATACAGAAAATCTGAGCATAGATAATCTCCGCCCGCTCTCTTAAACCAATGTTTTTGAGAAAATACAAGAGAGGAAAATGTTCGACAACCTCTACAAACAAATAATTGAAAAAATAAGTCAGAACCAATACGGCTCGCTGAAAGGTTCTTCAACCTCTCACTACCTAGTCAGCTTATATGACTTCATACTCAAGGCAATGGACACTCCCAAAAATTATGTTGTTGTTGTCCTCCTCGACCTTTCAAAGGCCTTTGACCTTGTCGACTACAACATACTAATCCATGAGCTAAGGCGATTAAAAATTAGGGATGCAGACGTCCTATGGATATAGGACTTCCTACACAATCGGACAGTGTGTAAGAGAAGGTAAAACACTCTCTGAATTCTTGGACATATTCAACAGGACCCCGCAGGGGAGTAAATTAGCTTCGTTACTCTTCATTATTTTAATTCACCGTTTAATTATACATTTTGAAGAAAAATACCAAAAAAGACCAGACAATATTAGGAATCTCTTAAACGGGTACGTGGATGATCTCACTTTAGCGGAAATAGTCAAATTTGGGTCAATTCCGATGATGCACGAATATATCAATGACCTTTGCAAGTGGGCAGCCGAGCTCAAAATAAAGTTGAACCCGCTTAAGTGCTGTTTAATGGTCATCGATTTTTCCAAACAAAAGAAATACAGTGAGTTAGTTCTCAAAATCAATAACGAGCCTGTACCTATTGTTAACTGTGCTAAACTACTGGTAGTACAAATTAACAATTCGCTGAAATGGGACGATCACGTGAATAAAATAGTGACAAATGCTTTCAACAAAATTTTTATGTTGAGAAAATTAAAATATTTTGGCTTTTCCAAAAAGCAACTCGTAAGCGTGTACAAAACCTACATCAGGAGCATTTTAGAATACGCATCCGTCATATGGAGTACGGCTGTCCCAAAGAACCTACTAAACAAAATTACCTCAATCGAAAAACGTTGCTGGTCTATTATAATAAATAAGTATGTTAGTAATTCAAACTATGAAATAACTGCCTCGGCTTTACAATTGACAAAAATAGAAGGTAGGTATAAAAAACTGTTAGTCAATTTTGGCAATAAGCTTGTTAAATGCAGTAGATATTCTAATTGGTTAAAAAAGTACGAAAGAACTAATTGAAGATCAAATATACTCAACAATAAATACAGTCTAATAAGTTGCAGCACCGAAAGGTACAAAAAATCTACAATTCCTATGTTAAATAAATATAATTGTTAGGTTAATTAATTCAAATCACCAGATTATGATTAACTTGTAACACAGTTAGGAATCAAATGATTCCATTTGTAAATTCTGTTTTCCGATGCGCTTGATATATGTCGCAGGGCTTCTTGATTTTTCCACTAAAAATTTACCTGTTTGTTACATGTTATAGTTTTTAAGTAGTTTTAATCCTCATGTTAATTTTTTAACCTATTGAAATTAATTACGCTGTTTTCGGTGAGTCAATTATGTATTTGTGACTTTACTGTGTATGTGTAATTCAAATCGGACTTTAAATGATTTAATAAAAACCCCCTAATAATAATAATAATAAAAAGTCATTGGGCACGTGACTTGACTTGCCTGGGAGTTTATTGCCTTGACTTGACTTAATTTAGCAGCCATAATAGTAAAATGAGGCACTTTGAGAATTTTTTGCAATATAATAATTACATGTAAATAGATGTGGCTACAGACGTTCTGAATGAAAAACATGCAAAACTTAAAAACCAGAACCCAAAACAGATTTTGATTTTTGATTTATTGTATAAGTATTTTTGTTTCTACAAGTCTTCAATCCAAGAGTTAAATATATAGTTTTCCAGTTTTAAATCGACAGATAATTTGCACCATACAACAAGCAGGTTAAGGATTGTCCACAAATGATGTCATCAAAATATCCCTATATTTAGGACCCTAGGACACCCTTGTCATCAGCCTATTCATTGCGTAAATGGCCCCCTTTAGCATGGGACGCCATCAGCATCCCAGCAGATCCATTGGCCCAACCCATGACGTAATTTGTGGACGATCCCTTTAGCAGTTAACGTTTAATAATTAATAATTAAAAATTAATGACATACCTTTACCAATCGTTGTTACTTCTAAACTACCAGGTGTAGTAATTAATAATAGTGCTAATTGGACTGACAACACGGATGCAAACGTAGCCAAGGCCTTAAAGAAAATTATTATACTCTGAAAATTGAAATACCATGGATTCAGTCAACAGCAACTACCTATGGGATACATAACGTATGTGCGACCTAATTTGGAATATTCTTCAGTTCTGTGGAGTAATGGACTCCCAAAGAAACTTGTTAACAAAATATATCAGTTGAAAAAAAGTGATTAGGTATAATAACCAACTCGTATGTTAGTGATAGTAATTATAACCATACCTGTAAAAAACTTAAACTAGAAAAAATAAAAAACAGGTTCAATAAGTTACTTGTGAATTTTGGAAAGAAGTTAGTTAAGTCAAGTAGATACAGTTTTTGGCTAAAGCCCTTTGTGAGGTCTAACCAAAGACCAGATAGGTTAAACATTAAATATAGCGTAATTAGGGGTAAGACTGAAAGGTACAGAACCTCAGCAATACCCTCATTGATTAAAACCCTTATGTCCTAATAATACAATTAACAGTTCGTAATTTTTCCTACTAGTTCCTTTCTTTTTCTACACTGCGCTTGATAAATGTCGCGTGATCCTCTTTTTTCTTTCGTATACTTATTTCTTGTTGTATTTAATTATTAGTATCAATATTAACCCAAAAATTGTCATTGGTAACATACAGACCTAAATTAATTTTATACAATTTTCGGAATGGTTTTTACAGACTCTCTGACCATTCTGTGTTATGTACATATAATTGAATTTGTTGTTTGAATGAATAAAAACCCAATAATAATAATAATAATAATAACCAGGCTAATGTTGCTCAGGATGACATGTGAAATGCATTCATTCACTTGCATTATCAGTTCCCAAAATATGCATTGCTCTTAAACGGCTCAGAAGTGTTCCGTTCTGATTGTGTCAGATTTTCTTTATTTCAATTTTTTTAAATAACGCCTATGAAGAGAACTAGATGGTAGTTGACCCTTAGTGGCAGCTACTTACTGCAGGGGCCTTAGGAATGGGACTCCTTTACTGTGGAGGAAGGGACGGGGATAAGCAGGCGTGCTTGGGTGAGCGGTGGTTAGGACTGCAGTCTGGAACGAAATTTCCATTCTTAGACCTGGCTTCAATCCTCGGCCACTGCTAATCGTGTACAGCTCTGTGTTATACGGTATATGTCATTAGGTGGTTTAGGGAAACCCAATCTCCTTCCGCTGCTCCTTTTAGTGGCCGCTACGTACTATCCCCTAGAAAATGGGACTCCTTTACTGTGAAAGAGAGAAGGGGGATAACTAAAAGGGTAATATGACCGAGACAAACTATTGCGGAAGCCTCCTATTTCCTCACCTACGATTGAATGTGGTTGAATGAACTTCGGTTCAATCGACTTAATAAATATTGATTTATTATTATTTAGATGGTAGTGGACTTTCAAGCAGTGACCTACCAATAAAAATCTGCTGGCTACGCTACTGATTGTTAAACTTATTAGTAGCGTATTATTATAGATAGTAATAATAATAATAATTTCCCGGGAAGAATCGCAAACGATTTGAGACGGGGTCTCTTGGGGTCCCGGTTGTCACAAAGGTAAAGTCACTTTTCACACAGAGTTCGAAGAAGACGAAACTTTTCCAAAATTCCATCCCATGTGCTTGTCTAACTTATTTTTGAAACTATTCACACCATATATTAATATGGATTCGTCAGTTTTTACACTTTTCGGAAGACTGTTCCATTCTGTCACAATTCTTTGAGTAAAGAAGTTATGTCGTGAACTTATTACTGTCTTTTTCTTCTTCAGGAATGGTGCATGTCGACTAGCCAAGTCAATGTCAAAAAAGTCGGCGGGGTTGACATCATATTTTCCGTTAATTATTTTGAAAGCCTCAATAAAATCTCCTCTCCTTCTTCTTTCCGCCAAGGACAATATACGAAGAGATTTTAATCTATCCGTGTAGGACAGATAACGTACTGTAAGTTTTCTAATAGTATCTCCCGCGTAGTACTCAAACTCAACCTCATGACCTCCGCGTAGAATTAGAGACCCGGGCAATGCTAAAATTGGAGAACATCAGGCTTTCGTAAAAATCCATAGAAAACGCCATAAATTCAGATTTGATAGCAACCTATTTGGTAATATAGGCTTGCACTATTATAGGAAATACAGTACATGGATGAAGGGAGTTCGAAACCCATTTTCGCGAGACGGGGGTGGGGGCAAGCATTAAGGTTAATTTACACCCAGGGGGAGGGGCAGGCCTATGCTTTAAAATGCGGAATTCCTGCCCACTTTGAAAAAACAAGACACCCCACGTTAAAGATAGCTATTAACGCATTGCTTAAGAGTGTAACAAGGCGGCGGGCGGGTCCAACATTTTGGTAAAGGGGTCATTTGTGTCTGGCCCCTAGCGTTAGAAAGTGTTAAAACCAGGCCACTACGATCGAAATCAACGTATAACTTCCCAAATGCAGTGTGGCGAGTTAATAATGTTTTCAAAAACAAATGGAAAAAAAACGAAATGCAATATAACTGTAGGAATTTGTAAATTTTACCGTTTGGTGAAAATCCTATGCTATCTTTATTATCTTTGAGCACTTTTAAAAGGTCTTACACTTTTGTTGAAGCTAATATTCGCTGCGAAACTAAGCTCAGCACCTACTTCGGACCCACGGTTCACACGGATTTTTTAACTTGTGCCCGTTGCACCGGTCTCTGCAAATTTAAGAATAGAAGGAATTACACGCGACATTTTTGTCTACTGTCGGTACTTTTGCTTCATAGCTTAAGGTACTATTATTATTTTTTTATATTATTTTGTTGTAAAAATCTTGTCTTAAACACGTCTAAATTATATTTTACTGTTAATACTACAGGAAAAAAGTAAATCCGTTCTACCTTTTATTGAAAAAAAAATTAAATGCATGTGCTTGCAGTAGTGCCAGAAAATTTTGAAATCAAAAATCAAATACATTTTTCCGATTTTGATGATCACATTTGAATTGGACAGCGTGTGGAGTTATTCTCAGTTACATAGTTTATTGCTGCTTCGGTTACTATATGTGGTCCGACACGTTCCTTTTCTTCAAAATAGTAACATTAATGTACGAATGTGTGGTAAGTGGTAATATTTGCATTGCTACTAAACGGCTCAGAAACGTTGACAGTATAATGTCATGCCTATTTTTTCTTCATTTGTTTTCTTAGTATGTATTAATTATATACTAAGAACTACATACTAAGAAGAGAAGTGTAGTATGACGAGAAGAGTAATATTGTTTCTCATGAGTTTAGGGTGCTAATGTTCGGTGTTACTCACTGGAGGATTTTCTTATAAAAACAAACATTGAAATGTGTGAGTATCCTTTACCCAAAAGATTAGCTTATCCGTTTTAAAAGAGACTGCCTGGGACCCGAGTGCGGAAGAAATTCGACCCAATTTTGCTAGCTGTCATCGTGTTAAAGTGCAAATGGCCCTTCAAAATTATTTTTCTGAAACTGACCCGAAACCAGAATTTTCTTCAGATACACTTCAACTTACCCGAATTCCAAACACTTTCTGCAACCAGCCCGACGTGAGTGGGCACAGTTCAACTGAAAGTCATAAATCCAACATGCTGAAACAACAACAAAACAACTGTCGGTTTGATTTTAGTTTTATCTTCTAATATATGCTCCGATAATTTCGGATCTGTTATCCGATGACCGTCGACAAAAATGGTCTAAATTTCTGCGGCTGTCTGGTCCTGGTCTCTTACAGCTTTTTATTTTTGGCTTGTTCAGTAAATGACCTAACGGTCATATAGTAGGCAGCACATGTCCGCTATTATCGTTAATTACATTTTCTAAAGATTTGCATGCATAATAATGAATACTTAAAAGCACAACCCCTTCAGGCTTCAGACTCTTCTGTAAACAATGCCATTTGGCGTATCATAATGCAAATAACACTGACGATGAGTATAAGTACGTACCACAACAAAAACAATTTTGTGGAACTACTACAGTCAGAATTCTACAGATATAATAAATAAATTTGAGGTTGCCCCGATTTAACCGCAGTTCTTACAGGGTGCTCGACCTCGAATTCACTTCTTGCACTGTGCCATCACACAGGTTTTGTCTTTCCAACATTAGTCGGGCCTACTTCTATGGCGAACTTCATTTTACATTGACGTTCAGAGCCGCCGAGCCCTTCACTGCCTTGTGGACAAGGAAAACCCAGTGGGAAAACTTGCCACCGCCGCTGGTGGCCCAAGACCTGAAGCGAGCATTTGCTTAAACAGTAGGTTCATAGACATCAGTGCAGTAAGCACTGAGCTACGCGGGCTCGCTTATTCTACAGATATAAAACAAGTTATCGAAATCGACGAATAAAAAAAGATATTAGTGTCTGGAAAGCTCAGAAACACTAGTTTTTGGGAAACTCGAGAACATTTCAACAAATCAATTACAATTGGCTGTATGCAAGCGCCACACATTTTAGTTACAGGAATTGCAGTCAACTTTGCATCTCATAAACGCAAAAGTACGAACTCCTATTGTAGTTCTGGCAATTGCAGCTGGGACAAAATAATGGTGTAGTATGTGATTGGGACATTTGAATGGTGAGTCTGACTTGCACTTTGCACGAACTCCGTTCGTTCGACAGATACAACGCACTAGTATTGGGGCACGCATTCATGGAGTAATACGTGCAGAGCTCGAGCTCACAACTGCATTCAGCTCTCATTGAGTTGAGTGCGAGTTTGCCGAATTTTGACTGCACTCAAATAATACCTTAAAGATTGTTACTGTTACTTCATTGGTACATTAGTCGCAACAAATATATAATACTATGAGGGGGGGGGGGGGGAGAATAATCTGGGCCGAATATTTACAGGAGTACAATGATTTGAGTAATGTGGGGTCACTGCTAAATTTTAAAGGGACTAAATAGTCAAATACTATCAGTAGCCTATAAATAAATAAATCAATCATTCACACAAGTGCTACTTACTGATACGAAAAACTGGTACATGGTCATGGTACATATTACTGGTACAACTGCCTGGTACATAAGAGGGAAATTCAAATTACCTGGTACAGTCTTGGCTGCAGTGAAGTTTAGGGGTAATGTACTGTTGGCTTTTAATTTACAATCTGTCAACTGTTTCTTACTTGCACAGTTCACTTAGTTTTAGTTCGAATTTAAGTAATTATTCCTATTGTAAAATTCTAAATTAACCTCATAATCACAGTGAGTTAACGTGAATTAAAAATAAACAGCATCAGATTGCACATGCATAGCCATAGCGGCTCTCTGTGACCTGTAGTATACTTACAACCTACCTATATTTTCAGGAGTGTAAATCCAAAATCATTGCATTGTTTACTTAAGTAATAGTCTCTATTTTTCTATCAATGCGTAAAATGTGACATGGGAAATATTCTTGAAAGTGATACTTCTTCCTCATCTGATACTGACGAAAGTCGTTTGAGAGGTAATTTTGACACTTTTTTTTACGTACGAAGTAATGATTTCTTGATGTATGTTGAATGTACTAATGTACACAACTTATTGCAAATAAAAAAAGGAGGATGCAATTTTCAAAACGTAGTAAATTCCGGAAATGCAACTGACCACGATGTCAAAAACAGTAGATTTTGTTAACGTTGTTCGCATTGTTAAGTTAATTTTTGTGTAACAAGTGCTATTCTTTATTCAGTAAAATGGCTCGGTTAATTTAAAAATCCCTTTTCTATTGGTCAAACTTATTAGCACGACCTTGATAAGGAATTTTGCCTCGTCTACTCTGCCGTGTCAACTCACCGTTATTCTGATAACGTAGTAAAGTTAGATCTGCATGTATAGTTAACATAAGAATCGAAAAAATAATTGGATTTAACTATTTTTGAAGTAGTATTTTTGGAATTCAAGTTTCTGCTCTGCAGACTCTGACCTCCTTAGTGTTTATATATGATTGCAACAGTATTATGGTTAATACGTTTGGTATAAATTTTTATTATATGTTTAACTAATGTGAAATATAACTTATAAATTATGACATATTGGGGGTTTCTTTCATAACTGTTGGCCAGGACGGGAAGTGCTGGCCCGTTTAACTTTTAGTAAAAATTATGACCAAAAAACCTGTGGCCTGTGAGGTGTTCGCGAGGCAAATATGAAACCAGAAAGTATAACTATTGTACCGTATATAAAACCTAAATGGTTGGAAACGTAATACTGCAATGCATACAATTGATGGTCATCAGCAAGTTCGAGAAATCGATTGGAAATGTGCCTGGGACGTTGGACAACAGTGCGATATATATACTTATATTTCATTAAGTCGATATGCCCGAAGGTCATACAACCATTTGTTGTTGTTTATTATTTACATAATACATTGTATTCCATAAAGTTAGTAGAGAAAAACTTTGTTAGACCTTGATTTCACTAGAAAAGTTAACCATTGTTAGCCTTAAGAAACTCGCTTTCAGATTTAACAATCGTTAACTCTGAAATCGTGTTTCTTAAGGCTAACAATGGTTAACTTTTCTAGTGAAATCAAGGTCTTACTGTCGCACAATTGCAATATCCTTACAGCTCAGGATTAGGATGCACGACAATAATATCTTAATTAAATTTTAGTAAACATTACTGGTAAATTATTGTATAGAGCAAAGTATATAAGTCGTGAGGTATGCGGGCATTTGCTACCCAAAACCCAACCTAGGACATTTGCTGCCCATAACCTAGGACATTTGCTACCTATGGCTAAAGTTGAAATAAAATGCATAGGCAATATTTTTGAGTGTACCGTGATAACATGGCATCGGTAAAATAGTTTATTAATGCTATTATTATTAATGATACAAGATGGTATAATTGGGGATGGTTGTACAAAAATTATATTTAAAGGGTATATAGCTTATCATTACAATTATTATTGATATGCCCTGCACACTAAGACTCATTGCTGTATAAATGTTAGAACCAGGCAACAACAAACTATTGCAGACACGCTACAATAATTACTAAAAGAGAAAAACGGTAACAACAAAATTATTACGTATTTTTAAATCTAATAAAATAAAACTCCATGTCGTCGGTGAAGAGTCATTTTGACGTTAGACCAGTCCACTAATAAAATCATTCTGTTGGAAGTCGACTGGATTCTTGAAATCACGTAAGTCCATTAAATTAGCTGCACCAACAGTTATTAACTCAATGGACTTGCAACAGAATGACTTCAGGAATTGTATGGAGCAGTATGGACTTACGACAGAATGGTTTTAGCTGTGAACTGGAGTTACGCCACAATGGCTCCTCACCGACTGTATATATATGTAAGTCTCAATGTAAGTGCGTAGCCTAGTAAATATAGTTTTAAAACTAGAAACTGTCGTTTCATCATAAAGTAATAAAAAACAAAACTTACATTTAACTTACATTACTTTTTATATGGAGTTTATTTTATTTTATTAGATTTAAAAGTACGTTATAATTTTATTGTTACCGATTTTTGTCTTTTAGTAAGAAAACTGTGTATTACTGAGGTTTTAGGCTATTGCAATTGTGCAACAGTGACTTAATATAGTTTTTTCTAAGATATATAAAACTTTTAAATATAATTTTTAAACGATCATCCACAATTATACCATCTTCTATCATTAATAATAATATCATTAATAAACAATTTTAACGATGCCATGTCATCACGGTACACTCATAAATATTGTCCATGCATTTTATTTTAACTTAAGCCATGCATGCGTAGCAAATATCCTAGACTTGGACGTGGGTAGCAAATGTCCTAGGTTATGGGTAGCAAATGGCCTAGGTTGTGAGTAGCAAATTTCCTAGGTTGTGGGTAGCAAATGTCCTAGGTTGTGGGTAGCAAATTTCCTAGGTTGTGGGTAGCAAATGTCCCAGGTTGTGGGTAGAAAATGTCCTAGGTTGCGGGTAGCAAATGTCCTAGATTGGGTTTTGGGCAGCAAATGTCCGGGTAGCAATTGTCCGGGTATCTAATGTCCGTATGCCCATGAAACTCAGTCGCGTGACGCCGCCACGCATTATGTGCACCGATTTTAAGCTTAAAATGCACGTTAGGCGCGTCTATGGTAACAGTAAAAGCGCGCAATCATTTTTGTAGCAGGTCAAAGATTCGCGCAGAGTTGCCCGCCGAAGTTCTAAAAAATTGAATTCTTTATTTTTTGCAACCCTGTAGGATGCAGGGTTTCCAGAGTTTTTAAAAATCGGATGAAAATTGTAGGAGCTCTTAACCAACATCTTTAAAAGGCCTCAGAAAAACGGTTCTTTTATAAAGTTTCGAAGAAAATGAAAATTTTTAAATTTTCAAAACCCCCAAAATTATATGAGCTACAAGGTTGCAAAGAATCAAAAATTCAATGTTTTCAAGCATTGACATGCAACTGTGACTGTGAGCAAATCCCTGACCTGCGACAAAAATAATTTATTAGTCATGCGCTTGCTTTAGTTGTTATCATAGACGTAACGCGTATTTTAAATTGAAAATCGGCGCGCAAGTGCAGGCCGTTCCTTGTTAGCGTAAGATAAAAAATACTTAACACATAGCACGCATTAAAATATGTTTCTGTCTTGTCTTCCACCAAGAAAAACCTTTGAATAATATCATGTAGGTAGGTACCTACATAAAATATCTTAACGTTAATAGAAATAGTAGAATGAGGATGGCACGTGGCACATACAGTTAAACATTTTTGCATGTAACATGGTTTGAACAAAATAATGTATTTGCGTATTTTCGAGACGATTTAGTAAAACGAGTCACGATTTTCCGAATTAACTCCATATTAAAACAATGTGACACAAGTAGTGGTCCCATGAATCAAAATGAGATATGAAATCTTACCTATGACTTATAATTAATTATGTTTGAGAGTGCACACGCCAAATTCCATAATTTTGCATACATTCATTCGTGCGTTACCAGAAATGTAATGGTGGAAACCATGAAATTTCCCTGTGTTTTTGATTCATCCGATTTTCGGTTTTTAGTCAATTTCATCGGAACCAAGTGACCCTTAGAGGTCAACTAAAGTTTGCATACAGTGTGTCCTAATAGAGTAGGGACACTGCGTTTTTCGTGTTTTTTTTCTGTTAGGATACATGGTCACGTTTATTTCAAAAATTGTATATATAATTCGTGGTTTAATCAACAAGTGGTAATTTACAAGTGGTAATCAGGACGAGATAACTATTTTCAGATGACAACCAACTAATGTGTATATCTGAACGTTAGTTGTCCCCCGGGGGTCACGTGGTTCGCATGCAATGAACTAAAAACCGAAAACGCCTGCCTCTCTAGAATAGGGACGCACCATTTTATAATATTTTACAGATTATTTATTTTGTGTGTTGATTTATTAAGTTGAGTTTAAACTATTAAACTACTATTTTTTATTTACAACTGGCGCACATATTACGCTTGCCATTAAGACACAGTAAAAACAAAACACATTATTTACAAGTTAATTATGATTTTTGTATAACAAACAATAACATTATTTTAAATGATCGACTTGAAATCAACTTTGGGATAAATTCATATTATATAAATGATTATGTGCAATTCGTCAAGATCCTCGAATTGTATCAACTACGATTTCTTCAATCATTCTTGACGGGAGACGCAGATCTTTACGAAATGATTCAAAGAACTCTGTTATAGTGCCCCTGGCTCCAACAAGAAGTCCCACGACCTCCAGCTTCTTCAATTGATACTTCTCCAGAAAGTACGGAATGCAAGTGTACATTTCTGTATTTTGCACTGTTTTCCAATATGCCATTCACATTTCCATCGATTTCTCGAAATGTGCTGTTGGCCTTTTACTACAATCAAACTGGCCTGCAATAACTAAAGTTGGCCAGCACGTATCAAAGAACACCCCAGTATATTGGAACTAAAACGAAATAAGAATAAAAAATACATGTTGTTTAGCTAAAATCATCATATGGCAGTATGAGGTTGATCGCTAAAAGAAATTGCGAGGTTTAAAGTCGAATTTCAAGTAAAGTATGATTATATAATAGATCTTCGCGAATTAATTTTAAAAAATTGGAACACTCTCCCTTAGCAAAAGTCTTGAGGTACTTCAAGACTTTTCCTAAGACTAAGGGAGAGTGATCCCAAAAAATTCATCGAACGTTGAATATTGAATCCTAATTCTAAAGTATACTTTAATGAAATCCTGATCATTGTAATAAACCTTGCCCATGTCATTTAAAATTGGTCTTAATTTAGCTGATTAAAATTATTCGTCACTATCGTGGACTGACTAGGGAAGGGTCAGAAGTGGTCACGCCAAATCGGCTCCATATATTTTTTTGAAAAGAGCATGTGAAAAATTAGAAAAATTATCGAATTACAAAACTACACTTTTTTCAAAAATTGGACAAAATTTTTAGGAGCAACAGGGTCCCAAAGAAATATAAATTCATTTTCTGGTCAATTAAATATGGCACCCATTTAATTACCATTGGCTTTATACTTTCAAAAATCTTACTTAGCGAATCAAAATGCCCATTCGCATCATGTTCTTAAGCACATCGAGTTTCTTCGTATGCTCTTTTTAAAAATAACATAAGTGGTGCCGATTCGGCGTGACCACTTCTGACCGTTCCCTCGTGAGTATAAAATAGAATATGTAACAGAAACAAATTCAAAGTTTATGTTGTTTATCTTGAACATTTGTCTGTAGAAGAAACCAGAACACAAGGAGACGGGATGGAAAGCGAAAATTCTGCACTTAATAGAGGGAATGGTACGTAAATTTTAAAATATATATTCGTAGCAGACCAATTTGTTTCGTTACTAGTTTAAATTTGTTGGCTTGTTTTGACAGTTAACTCTCATTTGGAAGGGAAAATGTCCAAGGTAATTACTTTCGTTCAAGCCGTTGATGGGAACTCCGCAGCAGAGCATGTTCAACGCGGGTCATCAAGAGTTTATAACGAAGATAAACTAATTGCTACAACAGCAGAATTCCCGAAATTAAGAGTCGGTGAGCTCGAGTCACCAAAACAACTTCCCCCAAGAGACCAGTTGATTATTTTAAAGCCTACTAAAATGGTTGAAAAAACAACTACGGAAAACTACAATGTATCTTATCACAAGCCAATGTCTGCCTCTAACAAGCAACGGTTAGAACCAGTTCACATTTTAGATTTGATATATCTACACATTTATCACACTTATTAATTCTATCAAGTAAAATACAACCTTGTCAATTTTTGTCAGAGAACCTAAGTTTGTGCCTTACGAGCCGTATAAGGGGGCAACCAGATCTATGACTGAGGACTCGATCAAAACGCATTCCAGAAAACCATCAAGTGGCTCAACAAATTCTGTTGCTAGTGTTGGAACTACGAAATTAGAAAGTGGGGGTGCTAGAAAAATACCTCAAATTAAGCTGCAGGATAATTCCATTGCAACTTCACGTTGTAATGTGCATTACACGTCTAAAGTGTCGGAGGGTGAGGTTAATTGGAACCAAGGACATGTAGTTATGCTGCTCAAAGAAAGGCTTAAAATGCATGAGAAAGATGTGAATGAGTTGAGAACGGAAAACATTCGATTAAAAAAAATGTTAGTGGACTCCATGTCAGGATTTGGTTCTACTTCAAATGTTGAAATTCCGTCATCAGGGGATAGTGCAAAATACAGCCTGAATGCCAAAGGTCATTCCATGTCGGAGTCTGTTGATAACCTTACAGATGAAATTGAGGTATGGCGGTCCAAATTTTTATCGTCGTGCGTCGTCGTAGAGCAACTAATGAAGCAAAATCAGGACTGGAAAGGAAGTGTCAATTCTGCTGCTGACCTTTTCCGTGAAACAAAGCAGTGCACCGAAGTTGTTCTTACACCCCATCTTTTTGATAAGATTAACACCTGGTTGCAACAAAATCACTACAGTCGAGATTCACGTTCGCCTGCTGGTGGAAGACATGTTGGCTCTTCCATTCTGTATGATAATGATGAACACGGTTATGGTAGCGATGATGTTTCTATCAGTTGACGCTTTGCCTCCGCTATTTTTTGAATCAATAATATGAGTGTCTGTATTGCTACTCATTCACATTGTATGAAGCATACAAGCAAATCGTTGATCATTTAAATTAAATTCTCCAAATAAAATATAAATTAAATCTATTATTTAAATTTCGAAGTGAATTATAATAAAGCAAAATAACATCGGTTTCGGTCTCTGTAATTTATAATTTTGTAAATTAAATTCATCCATGTCCTTTCGAGCAACATTGTCGTTTTATTATCACATATTTACTTGGGCATTTATTTTTCAAGTCCGTCGTTTTGACTGTAGTACTGTTGGCTTACATCTTTTGCTCCTGCTCCTAACTTCCTTCTTCTATGGCTTAGCTATACACAGGCACGCTGCATAAGTTTACTCCTGCTTGTCGTCTTGTTCGGTGTCCATTGCATTGTTGTGTTTCCTTCCTTTTGATTGGAAGTACCAACTTTATCACGGCTTCACAGCCTCATCTCTCCATATTGAAAATTAGTGAATATTTAACTCTATCGTCTTCTTACAAGGTACTTACAGTTGAATTAAGTTATTGTGTGCTTGTTAGTTTCTGCCAGACACCAGAGAGTATGGAATGATAGTTATGAGGCAATTCGTATTTGTTGCTGGCGAGCAAGAAATAATCGCTATCTAGTGACTCACTAACAATACGAGCAGGTAATCCAGTTTGTGCTGTGAGCTGTGACAGTCTGTGTTGAGTTTCTTATTACTCCTAGAAGTTACAACTGACCGAAAAACTAAAAAATAGTAGTTGACTGTAGAGCTATCGGTGTAAAATTCTACTTTTTAATATACACAGAATATGGAGTACCTATCAGTTTAATAATTTACTAACAAACTGATTCTGCAACTTTAAGTTTCAAAAGTTTTCAACTAATACGAATTTAATCAGGCGGCTACAATTAGGACACCGGCCACAATTAGACACCCTCACCCTATATAAAAATAATGAAAACGGTTAAAATGACTGATATTATATTAAAGCAGTTGTGCCAAGGATTTATTGCTTAGGATTTATCTAATATAATAGTACGTGGAAACTAACTACAGCTTTAGCACGTAAAATCTTGTAAAGATAGTTATTAATTCCAAACAAATTCAGTAAATACTCGGACCTGATAGGAGGAGATTTTATTTATAAACGAGCCAGGATTGGTTGCAGGTGGCAAGAAATAATGTCTAACTACTGATTTCCGACTGATTGATTGACGATAACAAGCAGTAGTTCCAGCTTGAGATGCTAGTCTCTCTTGATTTTAAATTTAAATAGTACGTATCTAGATTGTTTTAAAAAATTAAGCGCTCAAATATATACAAAAGACAAAAATTAAAGAATCGTAAGGCTTAAGAGGAGGGGATGACGGTTATAATTTTTGAAATAAAACCCAGCATAATACTAACTGTAAGAATTATGAGAAGTTAAGATCACATTGCATTGTATGGGTGACGTGTGATGTGACCAAAACATAATCGCTGGTTTTTGTCTTGAATTTAAAATCAGAATACACTATTACTGCCCACATTAACTTGAGTTAATTGCAATTAATAAGGAAACGACAACTTTAGCGATAGGTACTCCATGGGGATGGATGAGGATCGGCTGTTAAGTAGCTCCAGAAAGTTGGAATTTACAGACAAGAGTGGGATAGCGGTCAAGAAACTGGACAACTACGAGCAGGTGGAGGAAGTTACATGTGGAACATCCCGCGGTGTATTGGTCATGTGGTCGGGTGTATGTACAGTATGTCTCAAAATTTGAAACTACGATTTTTGGGAGTTTCTTCCCCTCCCACTTACTTGGGAACGTTTTCAGGTGTAACCCTAGGATTTGGCCAAATGTGACCAGTGTCTTCTACCAATCTTCTACCAACCAAACCCTAGACACTTCAGCTAGCATAGACACTCGAGTACATTTTTGGTCGCTAAGCAACTAAAGCCCGGAATATTTTGAAAATTTTCTTGGAAATTAAAAACTCAAATTTTTACAATCTTTATATGGGAAAATCAAGGCACCAAAGGGTACCTATCACAATTTTTAAGTTTTACAGATTTTCAGTGTATCGATAAAAGTCAGCAAATATCGTCTTACATTAAATTTTAGCCCCAAAATACTACTCCAGCTCACATTTAAAGCAGATAGGGACCGTGCATATTATATGACGTCATCAGTAGTGTCGATGAGTCTACTTGGCCGCTGATGACATATTTTAAGTTAAAAATTACCATTTACGCAGTGCTTTAAGCTAAGGGGTCCTAAAAATCATAACGACAGCCACTGTAACTTATTATGACATTTTTTACTGATCTTAAAAGGACGCGTAAAGGGGCGTCCACAAGAATACCATCAAAAAGTCCCACTTTTAGGACCCCATAGCTCCAAAAATCGCCGATTTCTACCATTCCCCTCCTCCATAAAATTATAAAAAGCCATTATTCTGAAACCCCTCTTACCCGAAATTGTATGACGCAGTAATTATTGTAAAGCCCGTTATAGGATTTAAATAATTATTTTAAGCATTTTTGTATCTTTGAAATTCTAATCTTTTTAGTTATGTATGAGTAATATTAGAGTACATCAATTTTTTCGTGCGAAAGTTACAGCATAGCATGATCTACCATAATAATAAAATTCAAATAATTCTCTCCGGTGGCGTCGTCCATCCATCCGCTGCCCCCCCCCCCCCCCCCCTCTCCATAACATTCGTGGGGAAGAGAGTACAGCGTATACACGAAAGACATCGGCGGTCGGAAATATTTAAATGGCGGAAGTTATGTAGATAATATCTAAACAAATCAAAAAATTGTCGTCAACAACTATTTGCTTCCTTCCGCAGGACGGGCCGGTTTACTGGTTATTAATGTTCGTTTGAATTGTTTTACTTCATAACATTGCTCAGCATGCGTTTCACTATACGTGACTTTTTGAAACGAATTTGTGTTTTTAATTAATTGTAGATTCCAGATTGATGTTTAATCAAGTATTTTTTGCGTTGAGGTCGGACTTCAAAATTTTTGCAACAATATTGACATTTTGCGTTTGACTAATAAATATTTACGTAATCATTACTTCACAAAAAATAGGGAAAAGGGGAATTTTAGTAATTCATTTCAGGACTATAGCATATTTCTGGAAATATCTACGAATACAAATTTTCTGTAAAGGAACACTCTCTCATTTTGGTTACGTGATTTTGATACTGGCAGGAAAATGTCATCTGTACGATTTGGGAGGAAATTGTTCGGGGGGAGGGGGAATGTCCAGGGGCGATAATTTCCGGGGGGGGGGGGGAATGTGCGGGAGGAAAAAGTCCTACAAACAAATTTATTATTTAGCCTGTCCGGTCGTTGGTTAAACATCTCATATATAGGGCTTTAGCCTAAAACTGAACTGGAATTGCATGAGTGTTACGTCTACCTAGGGGTAAAATTTAAAATGTACTTACGATTAGTTAAATGTCGCCTAAAAATAATTATTTTGCTGGAGTATTCATATTCGTAAAGGTGAAGAATTGTGCGTTTATAATTTTGAGGCATATTTTAGTGTACTTGTACTTGTAAATAGCTTTAGCCATATAGGAAAGGAGCAGGGAGCTTACGGATACTTGCGGCAAGGGATATGCTATATCGCCTGATAGTAAACAGTGTAAAAACTAAAGTATCTGGTGTGTATAGGTCTACAAGTTGCTGCGGGTTGGGTTCCTCCTCTCTCGTTTAAACTAGTAAAGCCAGAATTAGTTTTTGGCCCATGGATGCAAAGCTGTGTGTGGTAGGGGCTGAACTCAAATGGCGTCTTCAAAATTTACCACATTTTCGGATCCACCCTTTCGTTTTGATGACGTATTTTGCAGTGCGTTAGATGGAGAGCTTTTTGGGACCCACCCCTGTAACTGATGGCGCCATTTTTGTCTTGCCCCGGTAGACAGAGTTTGTAGGCTCGTCGTACCTACCTACAAGTAGTAGTGGTAGTATGAAGGATCGATCGGCAGTTTCACTTTCAGAAGTTTCTGTCCAGAGCACGGCAAAGACGTCGTTAAACCTAAATCACGTTGTATCCAAACAATTTAGATAGTTTTCAATTTTAGTGAATTAATGTGACTAGTGACTATAAGTGTTTTTTAAATAAACAATTGTATAAACAAATTTTTTTAACGTGAAAGATATAATTATTACTGTAGACAGTCAGTATGGGTGGATGATATTGCAACCGTTAAAGGCAAATTGTATAGTCACATTTTTGAGGAAGTAAAAATCAGGATGTAATTTATTATTGGATTGCAATAATATTTTGTACTTCATGAATCGGCGTTTTGTTATAACATTTATAATTCAAATAGTTCATCTAAACGATTAAGGCTAACTGCCTAACTAGTAAGTGTAATCGTAATTTTAATGTAGCACAATTTTGCAAAATCATAAATTCGAATCTAGAACGATGTCAGTTGCGATGAATACATTTTCTGGATCGTCAGATATTCCTGTGTTTACATTTCAAACTGTTACAATTAAGTAACGAATATATTTCAGTTCGCAGCAATATTTTCAAAAACATCAGTTATTTTACATTTGCATGTTTAAAAACATGCAAAATCTCCTATATGTGAACGGTGTGATTCCTTAATGTTATTATTGTTTCCTCAGTGTGAACGTGGTATTTCCTAAGTGCTAACGTCTTTACTGGACTTCTAATGGGAAATTAATTAAGGCATGGCTGTATTTTGAAATACTGTGGTGCTATTGTTAATTCCATGACCATTTGACGAATCGAATTTACACTAGCAGCTAGAGTCAGTTTAATTAAGCTTCTCAGTTGAATTTTCCCGATTTTGATGGCGCCTTCAACTTCGTTTACAGTCGACAGTAGACTCAAAAAGGGAGCTTAAAACCTAATAACTTCGGCTAGTGTCAATCTTTTGACATTGCAATATGCAAGACGGAAATAAATGACTGCTATGACAGAAGATATTGTACTAGCTATTGTATTATTGTTATAGTTATTGTTTAGTATTTTCGTAGACTGCAAACATAATTTACACTGATCAGCATATCTACATACTACATATATGAGAAGTTGAATTCGCTGACAATTAAGCTTTTGAATTCCATTTAATGATAATTAATATTTATAGTACGATATATAACGTAGCCAGGCATTTAAATATCCAATAGTAGCGTTTAGTATTAAATTAAAGACGAGAACGAAAAAGCAGCTAAGTACTGTCACAAACCATTTCATCGATCTGCATTTTGTTTTCTGGTGACATGAATTTTGATTTTTTTTAATTTTCTACAAAGAAAACGGAAATCACCTAACATATCATACAGGCAAGTCGGCAGTTAGTAACACCAAAAGTTAGGAAAATCCGGAAAAGTAATACAATATTATTTGCAAGGAAAGTAAAACCAAAGTATTTAAAAGGAAACGCAACTACACTTGTTCTTGCCCTAATGGCACTGTAGAAAATAAAAGTTGTTTAGATGAAAACATTAAAATAAAAACTATAAATACAGTTCTATTCACGAGTGAATTAACAAATAAATACACAGACCGACATTCTTGAAAAACGTAATTAGAAAATGAAAGCCTGAAGCATTTTCAACATTGTGGCTCTTAAATGGTCTTTTCTTCATCAATATCTAGTACCAATGTTCTTTTATCCAAAAATTGTATCCACTGTAAATTAATTTTTAATTCTTCCTTCAACACAGCAGATTTCGTTCACACAATGGAAGGTGCCAGTGTTCACATTTAGGAATATTTACTACATTTTTTGGTGTTTATTTTGTTGCATAGTCCGAGTTATTTATAATTAATTTCCTTAAATCAAAGCTGGAAACGATGGCCTACAACGTCCTTTGACCATTTCCACCTGGATTTTTTTTTACTAATCTCGTCGAAAAATTTATAAATACGAAGATACGAATTTAAATGCAAAAGTGAAGTTAAATCGAATATGAAGGTTTGACAATTTTTAGCTATGATGAAATGACAGTGGTTCGCGCTAAAAAGTTTATGAATAGTAGAAAACTTGTAGAGCTTCCAATAACTGGTAGCAAACCGTTGAAGTGACTGCTTGTTTTTGAATGTCATGAAAAGTTCACATTTAGGGCAAATTCATATTTAAGCAGCTAGCCTTACTTTTCTCAGTAGTCTTCTTTTTTTTTGCCCAACGATTATTCTGAGTAAAGAGTGAGTGAAATCAATCATGGCCATGGCTGACGATGAAGTTCTTTTCGACGATGTATACGCCCTTTGTGAAGTCATTGGCAAGTAAGTTGATTTCATGGCGATTTACATTTTTTAACAATAAACCTCTGGACCATTACAGTATGTATGTTTATGAGAATAAAAAATATATGAATAGATATTTTCTGTGCTTTATGTTAATATAAATATCCAACATTTAACGCTTGCCACCGCTGCAGCACTGCTGATAATTTCCTGGCATGTCATTAGGGATGCTGGATGCGTACATTAACAATAACATATAGTTGTTTACAGTTTGCTGTCATTATGTTTAACAAGCGCTATTAAACACACCTGGTGTTTTGACTATGTTAGGGGGCCGTACAGCGTCGTGCGGCGGTGTATACATCGGCAGACGGGATGCCAATTCGCAGTGAAGATTGTGGATGTCGCCCGATTCACCTCCAGTCCGGGTTTTTCCACCGACGATCTTAAGCGAGAAGCAACAACATGCCACATGCTAAAACATCCACATATCGTGGAACTACTAGAGACTTATTCATCCGATGGTCTTCTTTACATGGTTTTTGAATTGTAAGATTATTAAATTGATACCGGGAACATTTCAAACGAACCACCCACACTTCTAGGGATGTGTACAAGGTGTTTACCAACTTAGAAGGTACATATGCGCCTGTGTATGTACATATATATACTTAATATAGTATAACGCTGGATCATGTCATGTCCTCGTATTCTCTCCGGGTAACTAATGTGTATCCCTATACTCTTTTTTAACCATTAGAATCCCTAAAGAAAAGAAAAATTACGGCCTCAAATCAAAATTTATTACTTTTAAGCAAAACAAACACGGATCACGAGATGCAGTATGTGAATGTAATTCGATAATTCCGTTCCGTCACCAGCTATACAGCAAAAAAATTGTTTACGTAGATTTATTTTGAATGAAGCACGCTTATTATGAAGCGATGTTTAAGCCACGTAGACACTGACGAGTAAAAAACTACCTATGACCTATGAATTACACAAACGGGCTTTTAAGGGAGTACACATGCGAATTGATGAAATAAGAACGGATTGCACAATCAACAATAGTATATTCACCGCTTACTATTATATTGAAGTGCTTAATTTAATTATCGTAAATGTAAAATCTTTCGGTATTGTCCAAGGCTGCAAAAATAATTTACGCACTGTCACTGATCATTTGCGATATACAAAGACTTCCCTGGGACGCTTTTGAATTTAATTTAACGATATTTATAATGCAATGAATAAAGGTAGCCAGGTATTTCAATAGCCAATAGTAGCGTTTAGTATTAAATTAAAAACGAGAACGAAAAAGCAGCTACTGTGACAAAGCGTTACATCGGTCTGCATTTTGTTTTCAAGTGACAAGAATTTTGAATTAATTTTATTTCTACAAAGGACATGGAAATCACCTAACACAGAAATCAGTAACACCAAAAGTTATGAAAATCCGGAAAATTAATGTAGTATTATTTAAAAATAAAATAAAACCAAAATATTTAAAAGGACTCTCACTTGTACTTGCCCTAATGGCACTGTTGACTGTAGAAAATATAAGTTGTTTAGATGAAAGCATTAAAATAAAAACTATAAATATGTTAGTCCTATTCACGAGTGAATTAACAAAAACGCCGACATTCTTGAAAAAAGTAATTAGAAAATGAAAGCCTGAAGCATTTTCAACACTGTTGCTGTTAAATGGTATTTTCTTCCTCAGTATCTTGTACCAATGTTCTTTTATCCAAAAATTGTATCCACTTTAAATTAATTAATTTTTAATTCTTCCTTTCAGTTTGTACGTTGAAAGTATTCCCAAGCACAGATACTGATTCAAAAAATGTATAATTCTAAATTTGTGATATATATATCGTATCAGTTTCAATAACATAATTTAGTCTGGCTCAAGAATTTGAAGCCACTGCGTTAGTTATGTAATGCTATGTTATAAGTTTAATAGTTTGCACCAAAATTAACTACTTTATTACTTTAGATGTTTAGATTCCCAGTCGCACCCAACACAACACTCGTAGGTACCTACATAGGGATGTTCTGGTATTTTGTTATTATTTTATACTATAGTTCTGTCAGGATAAAAAGCTGCATTCGGTATTTTTATTTTGAAACCATTTTAACTAGTTGGCACCTAACTCAGGTACATGAGTATTTGCCTAATTATATTAATTATATTCAGCATCTTTAGGCTTACTAGAGACTAATTTTTAACCAGGGGCTCAGCCTCTTACGAGGCTGACACCACCGATGCCTTATTTATAATGGCCTATTGCAGAATTGCGAGAGAGTAATGTAATTTTGCCTACCAGCACTAAATTATCGCTGTGATTTAAAACTTGGATTAAAGAGAAGAAAGACTTAAAGATTATAAATTATGTATATAATATTTATTTTCGGTCGTAGTAAAGGCAAGTGTCGAGGGCGCGGAATTGCAATTTGTTTTTATCTGATGCAGAGTTTTCTGTCTCTCTCAGCGAGCTGAATTTTGTAGGGATGATTGGATGATGCACAACATTAGTATTGTGGATTATACAGAAATAAACGTCAAGCTATCAAGCTTAACTCTTGGCAAGGCTATACTTGGTAACAAATTTTAATTGTGAGGGTACTCGTATTCTCTTAATAATGTGTGTGTGTGTGGTTCGATGAAATCATGTATTTCAATATTATGTGATTGCATTGTAAGGCTGAATTTAAGATTATTATGACTTGAAATGATTGTAGCATGGACGGGATGGACTTGTGCTTCGAAATAGTGTCAAGAGTCAACGCGGGTTTCGCGTACAGCGAAGCTGTATCTAGTCATTATATGCGTCAAGTCCTGGAAGCTATTAGATATTGCCACGATAATGATATCATTCACCGTGACATTAAACCACATTGTGTCCTCCTGGCAAGTAAAGAAAATTCTGCTCCCGTCAAACTGGGTGGATTTGGATTAGCTATTCAACTTCCCTCGGACTCCAGCAAGCAGAAAATCAAAACTGGACGTGTAGGAACTCCCCATTTTATGGCGCCTGAAGTTGTTGCTCGTGAGCACTACGGGTAAAGAAAATTATGCTCATTCCCATTAAAGTTATGACGTTGGCATTGGAATTTAATTTATTATTTCGTGACTGTATTGTTCACTTTCCCTATTCATATATTTTATTCCCAACGACAACCACCTCTGGTTTTCATTAATATTTAGTAGGTACCTAGTGAGTTTCACCATGCTCATTCTAGTCCCAGTTAGGCATACATTTTACATCAGAATGTACGTTTTAAAAATAAAGTGATTATAAAAATGTAAGTGTTGGCATTAGTGTGGCATAGTGTTGCTGGGGTATATTTTAACATTGAGTTTAGATTGCAAAGGCTTCTGTTAACTTTCGGAGTCTTACAAAACTTTCACATGCCTCCAACTTCAAACTATAAAATACTATCATAAACACGTTTTTAAAGTTTTTCATATGTTATACCGAATGAACGCGTTTTCTTGCTCTGATATTCACAATTTTTCTATTTAAAACGTTTTTGAAAAAATTAATGAGTTTTTCAAATAAAACAAAATAACTCATTAACAAAATTAGAAATCGGGAAAAATTAGTAGATCCACAATAGTATGAAGTACTATAAAGTTCCCAGATTGGATTACATCTTCAATTCAAGCAATGGCCTCAGATATATGAGAAAGTGGGTAAACAATTGTATATACCCTGATTTTAAGTTGTTTTCTCTACATGAACATTGAACACCAAACTAAAGATTCTGGGAAGCGACACAATACGTTTTTTTGTGCCAGAACTGCCAGGACAGGACCAGGAAAGTTGCTCAGTCTAGCGCCAGTTCTGCGATATCTGTCTGTCTGTGTATGGTATAGTATAGTTGATAAGCATCGGGTTAATCATTAACGAGCGGGTACACATATATTGATCTAGGAAACCGGCGGATATCTGGTCAGCGGGGGTTCTACTGCATCTTCTGCTAAGTGGAACTCTGCCTTTTATTGGAACCAAAGATCGATTATACAGCCGAATCTTGGAAGCACAGATTGAAATGAAAACTCCACTATGGGAAAACCATATTGGACAGGATGCCAAAGATCTTCTCAGGAAAATGTTGACACGAGACCAGGATAAGAGAATTACTATTCATGAAGTCCTGTCCCACCCATGGCTCAAGGTATGACTTACGACAAAAATTCAATATCAATATACAAGTTAATATCAGTATGCATTTTTTTGTAAAAAACATGTTTTAATGTATGTGCTCATTATTTTACTTTTTTTCAATTTTTATTTTGTAGGATAGAGACAAATGTCCTCGAAATCACTTGTACGACGTTGTACAAAATCTAAGGGCTTTTAATGCCCGACGAAAGCTCAAAGGTGCTATTCTTAGTGCTGTTTCATCGCCACATTGGAATACAGTATGTGCCGAACCATATGATGCTGGAGGCAGTGACCAATACACCGCTAGTGGTAAATTCGTATTAGCAATCGATATTAATGATCAGAAACTTAGGTTACATAAATGAATGTCTACAGCAGGGAATGCATCATTATGACTATGAAATCAAATTAAGTGTAATTAATAGTTTGGTTTCGTGTGCTTATTTTTCTCCGCAGCGGTATCCCTTATTCTTGACAGTCTGGAAGATTTGCAGTTGTTAATAACGCCTCATAATACTCATTTACTCAGTGGAATTTTGGATGACGCAAAACTATCATCTATTCTTGCTATATTTGACATGATCTCAACGGGTAATCTGTCGTGCGGGAAGATTCCGTCACCGGATGCAGTGGACACATGTCGTGACGTTCTGGACATTGTTTTAGATTCTTTGGAAACCCGAGAAACTTCTGATGCAGCCCTCACCCATTTGGAACAACTGCGATTTCTCCTGTCGCAGCCACATTTTCAGGTAAGATGGCAGTGTTTTTATTCGCCAACCATTTCTCAAGTACTTAGTAATTCTTAGTAGTAGTTCTTGGCAAAATACTTCCTTTTACTAAACTACGTATTTGTCAAGGGTTGGCCGACTTACGGAAGTATATGACATTTCTCCACTGATAACGTTTAAATCTTTCACACATATGATTTAATGTATGACACTGGGCTTGCATTAATTTTGTGTTCCAGGTAAAAATGGCAGGGAGGATAGTAAGTAGTTTTTAATGTACATGTATCACAAAAATTTGCATATAGCTTCTTCTGATACTTTATTTTTATTTTTATAATTAACCTGTCAGGTAAGTTCTGTGAAATTTGGATCTTTCGTATTCAAAACTACGCCAAATAGAAATAGTCAAAAAAGGTGTAGATGCACAGATGGGTTTGCGTGTAGCACTTAATATTAAAACCTGAAAGGCTGAAAGTGATGGATGTCAGCATCCGGATCATCTTGCCTCCAGCTTCATTCGTACTTGTCCAAATTTGAATTTAAATCTGACAGCATACAGCATATTATTCATCACAGGTACAATAAATGGAACCAACTTCTAAAAATTAGAATGAGTGAACTGTGCACAAATAAAAACAACTGAGGATTTATCTTTACTGTGCAGAGCTAGTTTTAGGTAGATGGTAGTTGCTAGGATAAGATACACAGAAAATTTTAGTAGCAGAGAACAGCAGTAGTAAGTAGTTGGTGGTGGTTAAACTGGGTTTGTCCAGGGGTGGTAAGTGAAAGGAGAGGGGCGATGTGACAGTTCAGCTGTCGTACTGTTTACTTATCTTTTTATAAATAATTATATGTACAAATATGTTATCTCACTCACCCCTAATAATAGGAGGGTGCAGATTCATCGTTTATTGTGATCCATTAACTAAAATTTGGAGTCTCATAAAAAATTGCTGAATAAAATAAGCTTACAAAATAATGTGCCTATACTTCCTTACATAAGTTTTACAACATCTCGAATACGAGAGTGAATTAACCTGATGGGAAGTCAAGTATCAAGATACATTTTGTATGTACAGTTTACTGTATAAATCATTTTAAATCCCAAAGTGATAAACTGCAATGCTGGCCCCCTATAACAACCCTAAGCTCGAAAGTAGTAGATGTACCTACGTAGCAAGGGTCTCCTTGAGGTATGCATTCCCGGGCATCCAAATCGTAACTAAAACATTCATCAGTCTATTATGGTCAGCGCAGCAGTAGCGGTATTATAGGCGCTCTAAGTGTAATTGTAGAATTATTGCGCAGTTGGGGTAGGTGTCTTTGGGTACATACACTTTATATTTTCTATTATCGATAGTCGATGCTAATAATTAAATATGTACCTAGGTAAGCTTTTTGCTTGTTGTACCTCTCAACACACTCAGCCCAGCTCAATAGGTAATGGTAATTCTTCGTATGTACTTCGTATGCTAGCTACTTAAAAAAGAATGAAGCTAGCTAACTTTGTCGTTAAAATGATTGTCCCTTTCAACTTTCAACATTGCACCAGCTGTAATTTCGGTATATCTCTCTGTAAAAAAACGGAACTCACAGTGCCATGATGGCGTAGCTTGGCTGCCTTTGGCTTAACTACTACTGACACGAGCTGGCAGTGCTGGGCTGGTGAAAAAAGGACTAAAACAAAGTTTTTACCTCGTACTAGTATGTGAATATTGATACTCTTGGTCCTAGTCTTGACCCCATTCTTTCTTTTAGAGTCCTAAATGTTACAAAGTAACATTAGGGACGACGAAGACTAACATCAATCCTCAAATTCATTCACGAAATCCTATCAGATCAATTCTGTTGCGTTGTAATCTACACTCTAGCTCGCTCTCTCAGAGTCTGGGACTGAGTGAGTACTGCCCTATATCTGATCTTAAGCTCTCAAGTCGCATGACTTTCCATTACTAATGGCAGTGGTCTCTTATAGTATTATATACCCATCCCCTATACTGGGTTAGCGATTCCTCCTTTATCCTTTGCGGTAGGTAGACCTCGTATCTTTCTACTTTCTCAATTTTCTACATTCACTACACTGAATCACTGAATGCTGGCTTTGCCGTATCTAGGGGTATCCCATCCAAGTACCTTTCTTCAGTTTCGATTGTGTTTTTACGTGCAAGTACATATTCCATACCTTGTTATGCACGCGATGTCTATAGTGTCCCAGTGTATCGGAATTTCTCGTGCTCAATTAATTATTGCAAATTTTAAACTTTTAAAGAATGAAAACATGCAAATTGTTCAGTTACATAGATATTATACTTAATGCTAATTTGAAGGAACCAGAGGGAGTATGCCTATTTTCATTTTATATTTTATATGCTAATACCATAGGAGTATTATTTACATTACGTAGAAGCAATAAATGAAGCATGGATTTTTCACCGACATTATTTATTTTTACTTACGCCTTTTACCACGGCCGGTGATTGCCAGCCAAGTGTTGATCCGCAATTTTTGCTTACCACATCTGAGCAAGTTCGGAAGTACAACTGAGTAGTAATAGGGAAAATAATAAGTACCTACAACCTGTATGTCTTCTTTTGCTGGCCTAGCAGTCGCATTGGATAGTGTACAAATGAAGCATAAACACTCCTTTGCGGCAGATAACATAGTACTAGGGCACTAGCCCAAGACGGAGAGATCAAAATGTAGATTACTCTAGATTTAGATACGGCAAAAGATAAGTAGGTAGATATATTTATATAGGTACACTACCTACAGTACCAGTACCAGCCTCAGTTAACTTAAATGGAAAACCAAATAAAAACGACTTCAATTTTCATCCACCCTGCACACTTTTGCAAAGTCTCAAACTCAAATCAACTCTAATATTTTACATTTAATCGCCAACGCAATCTCTATTTCTGACTCTATAACAGTGTTATATTGTCCTATAATAACTGACCTAACTGGACAATTTCCAAGATAATGAAAATAAACGGAGCATATGTACGTACCATCCACACTTCCCACCGTTGGAGTCTCAGTGGAGAAGGCGGAGATAAAAAATAAGACTCTTGACTTTGACTAAACGTTTCCTGCAATTACAGATTATCCCTTAAAGACTGCATATCGAAAGATACACTCAGTTTGTAGAGATTACGTGAAATTGTGTTCTACGAGTAAGTACAAACGATAAAAGAAAGTTTTACACAATTTCCTAATCATAATCGTCTCGTCGTCGTCGTCGTCATCGGCTAAGTAAAAATAGAGACGAAGACGACATTCCCTATATATTCTCTAGTATTTCGATTCCATTCACAATCAGCTCCAGTAGCAATCCCAGGCTTGACACGGAGTTGACGTCCATGTCTTGATTAAAATGAAAAATAGGCTTGTTAACATAATCAGGAGTGAGTCAGAGCCCATGCTGCATATACTGGGTGTGTATTCCATTCGTAGCGTCAGACTGGGAGCAGGCCGGAAGAATGTTGGACTTTTGGACAAGGCGGCAGACGACGACTACAGACTACAGATACAGTAAAAAAGAGCAATAACAATAGATTCCGATTCCGGACTATATAGTGTGTGGCGTAGTGGAAATGGAAAATATAGATAGATGGACATGTAGGTATGTGCACTACGGATATGCCCCAGTCTGAAAATCCATGGATGTTATTGAAAAGTTTTGGGGAAAAGTTTCGTCAGAGCACTACAGAACATTTCCTCATGTAATTATATATGAGGAGAAGTGATGTGATGGGGAAGTTTTTTTTTAAATTTTGGTTTTGGTCGGGTTGGAAGGGTTTATTGTTTTAAAGAGCATGTTTTTGTGAAATCCGGTTAACACCGAATGTGCTGTAGTTGGCTGGAACTGGAGAGAACGGAACTTCAGACCCAGGACCAAACTCCAGGAGGATGATGATAGCAGTGGAATCCTTCTGGAGAAAATAGCACATGCGTAGAAGGGAGACGGATGAACCGATTCTGTATTGAATCACGTTTACTTGCTTGAGTTTCACTCGCACATTCGTTCCCCAGTTGCTCAAACATACGCTTTCGGAAAATATTTCCTATTATCATGCCAGTGTTGTTAACGTTGTAAGGAGTTTATTGTGTGTACCGTTCTCCCTTCCTCCACAAAGTAACATTGCACAAACTAACAATTTATTTTTAAGAAATTTTACTTTCCTTTTGAGCCTAACTAACCGTTCCTCACTTCATAATGTGCGCTGGTTCTGATTTTGAGTCGTGAAATAGTAACAACTACAACGCCGCATATTTGTATTTTTTGTGTGACGATGCCGATGGCAATTATTTGCACATCAATAGCGGCATCGCGACGACTTAAAATTCTAGTCGTTTAATAGCGTCGAGGAAGATCGTTTTCCCTCTTGCTCGTTGTTGAAAGTTTAAACTGTTGTGATTTCCTTGCATGGAAGGGACTGAAGGTTGCGGCTTATGGTTGTTGAGTAAACCATGTCTCGGTGGTTACCAAAAAACGAGCTAATTATCTGCATGTAATCTCTCTCCATCTCCGTGTTTGAATATTTCTGCACACCGTGTACTGAGGTTTCGTCTTTGTTGTGTTTGGTGTGGAATGATTGTGGTTCCTTTTGAAGTTACCGATTGTTGAAATTTGAAAGCTGAAACAAATCCGCAGAAGAGCCATGCAGCCGCAAGTCCTGTATCTTGAAAAATAAAAATGGGCTTTGTTCAGAGCATTAGTTTGATCAGAGTTTGAAGAATGCACTTAAACATGGCATTCTCAAACTTACATTCTTCCAGTCATGCACTCAAGTGTTTTGAATTTTTCGTTTGGTGTGAAGGAGTCAATAGTTTCGATTTTTCGAGTATTGTCAATGGGATCGACACCCTTGTTTTTGAGGGGTCCAAATTTGTTGTAGGCCAAGAAGAAAGTTTACATTCTGGTGACAAGAGCACAGGGAAAATGTACAAAATGTAGTTGTCATCAAGATCAAGCGTTTCGTTTTCGTACTCTCTCGCTCGCTTCGCCCGTTGAGACAGCCAGCGGAAGGAACGACAAATTTCCTCCAGGTTGACGTCGAAGTTCAAGTCAAAGTTGTTACTTTCAGTTTTTTGAATTTAGTATGAATCAATTTCAAGACTGATTAAGTGTAGAGAAAACTCTTAATCCTCGTTCCTTGGGTGGGACGGAAGGGGGCCCTATTCTTCTCTCGCTAAATTCCTAAATTGTGTTGTTGGCGGAAAAGAGAGAGAGGGAATACATAATCAGACCAAGCTTGTGTGAAGTCTGCGTAGGACTGTTTTTTTTCAATCCGAGCCTATTTGATAGATAAAAAAATAATCTGCTTGAGATTTCGCTTTTTGACCGTGTGAGTGCATTCGGCTCGGTTTGGGTAGCGAAGAAATTGATCCGGAGTTTAAATGGAGTACCCTGCTCCTTTTTATCACCCTGAGTATTTGGATTATGTCCCTCCGCCTTGTCCAATCCATAATCCAATGCCCAATGGTTACTTACCGCAGCAGCACCAACATCAGCAACTGCCAGTTCAAGTACAGGTCCATCAACATCAGAAACATCATCATCAGCACCATCATCCTCACCACCACCATCCGCATCAGCATCACCATCAGCACCAGGCAATCCAACTAAATCACTATCACTCAGTTATATCGTATTTTTATTTTTATTGTGGCATTATACTGATTTTTATGTCAAGCAAAATCCCATAAATTATGATTGCATGGGCGAGGTAGGAATACAAGTAAGTGAGGTAAGGCTGAGGCTAATACTGGGAGTAGTGGACGGGGATAGCGGATCTCTGGCTTGACTTGGCTAGGCATGAGAGCTTCAGTCTCTGATTCACCTAGTTGTAGACAGTTTCAAGATGTTACAGCTCAGCGAAAGAAAAGTGACCTTATCTTAATTCAATTTAAAATACCACGTAAGTTAAAGGATTGCTTCACTCTCTCCAGATATCAGTACAACAGAAACTGATACACACTTGTATCCATAATTATACATATCCCTGCAGAGCATAGGAGCAGAGCGGGCAGGATAGAGATAGAGGCTTGCTTTCCTCTCAAGAGAAACAGTAAGAGAGAAAGTGAGAGCGAGGGCGAACGCATGCGGGAGGGAAATGCATAAGAGATACCCGGGTTTTCACGAGGTGCCTTTTCTCTTTCTTGTTGAAGCTGTGATCGATACTCAAAGAGGCCATGCGGGTGGCTGGTTCAGCTTCTGCCTCAGCCTCCGAAGGCCGTCTCTATGGCGATCCAACCGATCCGTCCGCTTTCTCTCTCTCTCACTCTCCTCGCGTTCCTGTTCCTTTTCCATTTCCATCCTTTCCCTTGTAAGCCCCACATTGAGCCAATGCATACTACGTACGAACGTGCAATTTCCCAGTTTTCCTGCTCATTTTTCTCCATACAGGTATCTCTGTATCTATAGACAGTATCTATACCCATTCCGCTTCCCTCCTTGCCTGCATGCTACACTTTCCCAAATATTACTACATATGCATACTAATGCTATGGAGCACACACACTCTCTCTCTCTCTCTCTCTTTCTCTGTTTGTTTCTTTTCCCCGCCTTGTGTATTCAGGGTGGGTGCTCTTAGTCAGATCAGAAGCCAAGGTTGGTATATTTTCTCAAATGGAACAAGTAAAACATAAAAGGAGAAGTGCGAGACAGAGAAAATGATGATTTTTATTTGTATGCATGCTACAGCCGAAGTCGAATTTTCACTTGCTTCTAAAACTAAAACAAGAGTTTCAACTTTCCATACTTTCTCTATACGCCCAAGTCATCTTAGCCTCACTATAGAAATCAAATGAAACGCCTCGAGAATTCCCTTCCTTCTTTCCCGTGTCTCGATTTCCTTCTCTCACTGTCGCTCTACAGATATTCCTCTCAACCCTCTTCCATTCCCAATTTCCTTTTCACAGCCTCCCAAGTTTGAGCAAGAAGGAAAAGATCCGGAATTATGTCTCGCTTTTTTTATCAGGATAGGGAAAAAATAGAGAAAAGTTTGAGGAGGGAATCAGTGCAGCAGTAGTTTTGAGTGTCCCACATCAATCAGGGGAGGCAGAAGGTGTAGAAAGTATATAAGGAGAAAGTGGAAACAGAGGAAATAATTCTATTCTATACGGAAGGGATTGTGTGAGGTCTGCTTCTGCTGGGGAGAGATATTATGATACAAGAAAAAATTGAGTAGTTGCACATATGAACATGGAGAAGGAGAGCCCAGCAGCCCCTGCTACTCTCTCTCTCTCTCTCTCTCTCGTCCTCGTTCTGGGTTGAGGTTAGCATTGGGATTATGGAATTTTTGGGTCCTGGACTCGGACTCCTCATATAGACGATCAAGTAGTCATGGACCGTGGATACAGTCACAGAGTGTGGAGTTTTGGTAGGCTGAAATGGAGAATGCAGTCTTCCCTTCCCCATCTCTCCATCCAGACGGGTTAAAAACAATGTGAGAACGGTATAGTGGAGAGGGGAAGGACTGGAGCTAGCTAGAGCTGAAGAAGTTTCAGGTTTCGGCAACTTTTTATGAAGGTAGCATACTATTTCTCTTCCCTTACACCATCAAGTAGAATATATAACACCAAACGATACCATGTAATGTCATCCATGGAGAGTGGGGAAGCCAGACGCCCGGAAGGTGTGACCTAGAAACTTTTCGTCGTATACTCCTTTTCATCTCCTTTCCGCACGCTTTACTCATACATACATAGACAGTAGGGTCCAAGAGTGTATGAACGATTCAAAACTGGATTTTTCCTCTCTATGATATGTAGTATCCGAGTCTGTAATCTGTAGTAGTATGCCTATGTACTCTTCCTCTCCCTCTCACTACCACTACTACCTCATCTCTTCAACATGCTTACATTTATAACTTATTTATTTCGGATAAAAGTCAAGAGGAAAAGTTGCTCGTGCTAAATTTCTAGTGTTTTGGGAGCTGGATTTTTTTATATCAAACTTTTTCTTCTTCCTTTCTTCGAGCAGACTTACGTAATTTTCCCCGTTGCCTTGTGTATGCACGTAAGGGAGAACCTGACTTGAATTACAATCAGTTTGAATAGACGATCTATGCATTTTTTATATGTTAAGGGCTTTGGACACAAGTTACCACTCATAATGTTCACTGTCTTATTATCTCCTTTCTAAAACCACTCTTAAAAGCTTATAATTGTGTGTGTGTGGGAGTTCACATGAGGACCCATGTGAGAATATCAGTATTCCGACGTGTCTATTAATTTCTTCCTTTTTTTTCCTTTTTTCTTTTTTGTATGTGCGTTTATCCAGGGGGTTCTCCAAGCTCATGATGTAGCTGTCCACGAAGTATATGGGGAAGATGCTATACGTGTTACTCCGCCTGCTATGTATCCTTACCTTAATGGTGTGGCGGAGGATGCAGAGACTGATTTGGAACAACAGGCTCAAGTGACCCGGGTACGCCTGGTTCAGTTCCAGAGGCTCTCAGACGAGCCGATGGGAATCACGTTGCAGTTGACAGAAGATGGACGATGCGTCGTCGCTCGTATCCTCCATGGCGGCATGATACACAAGCAAGCGACTCTTCATGTTGGCGACGAGATTAGGGAAATTAATGATATTCCGGTGCACAATCAAACTGTTGATCAGTTGCAAAATATGTTGGTAAGTGCAGAGCAACATGTATATTCCTTATATTTTCTTATGTACACGCATTCCCTCCCCTTTTGACTTTGACAGACCATCTGCTGACCGTCCTCTTTACTCTAATGCTCAACTCTTTGAGAAAATAATTTCATTATTATCTGTGAAGACGCCACACGCACGCCACAACGTGGCCCTGTCTTGAGCTCATAAATTCTATGCATGTTACATCTGCTGGGAGATTCTGTCTCCTAATTTTTTTAAGTTCTACGACATGCGAATGTCATATACTTATACATGGATATGTACATTCGCGTACTGTGGATATTGTGCAGTTTAGCCGAGAGAGAGGTTGGACAGACAGAGTCTCCACAGTCTAGAATTTATTCGAGGAAGACGGAGAAAATTATGAGGGGTTGGCTGAAGGTGGTGGTAGTGGCGAGATATAATTATAGTTGCTTCATGGAAAGAACATTAGAGTAATTTTGTCTGAATAGGCCTTGAAATTAACTATTATGATTGCAGAGCTGTAATTAGTTCTTTGGTACTTATTTTAAACTTGTGGGTTTTTCTTGGCGAAAAATTAGTTTTCTTCTCTCTCTCTCTCTCTCTCACAAATTGAGTCGTCGCAGTGCTTTAGGCTTTTAGGATATTTTCCCTTGTAATAAGAATAAAGAAATCAGAAGTTTGAATGGAGTTCTAACGAAGGACTGAATAATTTGCCCCCCATTTACTTTTGATTGAAGCTTACAAGAAAGAAGTTTTGTGGAGCGTAAAGATTAATTATATGTGTCTCGTGTACACAGTACACAATTTCTCCCTGAATTTCCTCTCTCATTTACCATATATGTAGATGTAATTATGGACGATCACATCACCTACACATCATGTAATAATACCATAGTGTACCCTTACATCTTTTCCATATACCGCACAGTTCTCAAGACGGCTTTTCTCCCGGCCAGTTTTTACTCTCCTATTTTCATTTCACTCCAAATCATTATAACTTTGAATTGTAACTCTAGCAGAGTTGTGTAGACAGATGTAGGCTAGGTAGCCTATACATCTAAATCTAAATAAACGTGTGATCTGTGTTTAATAATATTTGTAGTGATGGTTCGACTTCGACCGTCCTTTTTTTAAATAGTTGTGACAGCTAAGTAATCGATGCTTTTAGGGGGATTTTAACCTTGTATACATTTGCATGCGGGTAGGTTTTCCCTTAGTGAGAAATGTGCAACGAAAGAAGTGATAAATAACAAGAGCTGTAAACCTTGAATTTTATGCAGTATGCAATGGAAATTGACTATCTTCAAAATTTGAAATATTTTGATGCATCAGGAAAATGTAACTGCGCTCCACATGCTATATCTTCAAGCACGAAGCAGTAACCCTTATTATCGAGTTTGAATTTGAATTTCATTATGTTGTATCTCATGAAGAAGGAAAAAAAACAAATATTGTAGCTGTCATAATTTTAACATTATGCCTATTCAGAACTACTGACATGCGGATAGCACTACTACTGTTATGCATACGTAGTTTATGTAGCCTTAAATTATAATGATTTGAAGGTTGAATGGGTGGAAGTTCAAAATCAAAATCAAGGAGCGGATGTACCTGGCAAAAAATTCTTTTGCAATGTATTGCCATTAGACCATGTTAAAAACTACTTAACCGCTTACCCCCTGGTTTTCCTTGAACCGGGAACCGGGACGTACCCACGTTCCTACCTTCATCTTTTTTTTGGGATCCTAGGGTCATATATGTACATAGATGTAATTTACTAGAGTAGAAAACGTACTGTTTCCCAGCCGTAGCTTAGCTCTAGGATTGACTACGCAGGGAAAATGTAGGTTCTATAGGTAGGCATGTTCTAGATATAGATTCCGTCTCATACAGTAGCAGTAGTTCTTAAAAAGAATTAATAAGACTAATGATTTACGTACAAGAGAGAGAGAGAGAGAGACTACACGAGTCCCTTGGATTTCTGTGTCTCCGCCAAAGCACAGCCAAAGAAGTTAAACTTTTATTATGGTTTTTGCCTGCTGTTGACGGTAATAACTGTCGCAGGTCCTTACTTTTTTCGTTTATAAAATCTTCTTGCTGTACTCATTTCTTTTTTTTTTCAACCAAGAAATATTAAATTTATGATGCCGCCAAGAAGTAGAAGTATTTTTCTCTGTTTTTCCCTTCTTCCTATTTTACTAGCTCTAAACTGTGCAACAAAGAAATATATACCGTAAAGCTTCAAGTATCTCCCGCGGTCTTTAGCATTGAATTAGATAGAGTGGATTTTTCTTTTTTTATACTGTGGTTTCTAATTACTCCCGGCAAAGTTTGAGGTAAGTCCCGCCGGGATCTATTTGTAGCTTTACGGTACATCTTTTTTTCCCCCTGCTTTTGCTTTAATTTTACTTGTAGTAATCATAATGGATGATTCACTCCTGACTTCTCCTATGAATGTTCTCAGATTTCTCATGACCAAACAAGCTCGCATAATGAAATTAATGTTGTTGTATTTTGTTTGTCCTCCCGAAAATTACTAAATGTAGAAAGTCATCCGTGGATCGGTCACTTTCAAGATAATACCATCGTACCGGAGTAATCCACCACCTTGTGAGGTAAAACATTTTCCTTTGTTTTTTTTATATACTTCAACACGCATTCAACAAAAAAAAACACTAATTTTCTGTTTCTCTTTTGTTCCTTATTTCTCTTGTTTTTATTCCGAGTTGCCTCGTAATAATTATATACATATATATTATTTTATTTCACGTAGCTATACACCTAACCTATTATGTATACATTATGGATTTTCATGTTCGTTTTGCTGCTAAAAGTTTTGTGTGAATGTACAATTTTTTTTCTCTCGCACTCATAAAATAACAAAGAGGAGAGCGCTGCATAATTAACACTGTGAAAATACTTTTAGCACTACTCTATAGTTATTATGTATGTTTATAATTGTTTCTTGTGATAAAAACTTTTAATGCGTAATGAGCAATTATTAACCTCATTACGGGATGGGAACATTGTTCCGCAGTCCACAAAGTAAAGCACTACTACTGTTAGTCTCGAGTATAGTAGGTATTCGTGCATAGTCAATAATCAACGACCCATCCTTTAATTGATGTAAAGTAACACGAGTACAGAGCGTTTTGTAAAGCTATGCACATTGAGCATTCTCCTCTCTCCTACGCAGATATGCATGGGCACTCTGTCACACAAGAGTTTTGTAGAGTTGTACTCGAATTATATTTAGATTCAGACCACATGAGGTAGAAAGAAAATTTGAATGTTACTATATATGTAAACATGTGGTCCTTTAATCCGACTAAAGTCCTAAAGGACACAAAAAAAAGGAATCACAACTGTAGCATTACAGTTATGTAGGAGCATATGTTTTTTTCTTGAATTATTTGGGTGGTCTTTTTTTTTCTTGCCTTAATGTTTTAAAGAAGAAGAAGAAGAAAACATAGCTTGTTTTCCTTTGTAGTCTCGTAGTTTTGCCTGTTTTCTATTTCAATCTGTTTTGTTTAGATGTCCCATGTACGTAACGGTTGGGAGAGAGTAATAAAATAATCTTACATTGTTCGAGGGCGAGACAAGAAAATCTATAGAACCACTTTGAAATCGATTTATATATCGAACTAAAGCGTTGCTAACATGTTTAGTACATGCTCAGTTATCTTCGTCGTGATCGGAGGTACGTGCAGTAGTTAGGGTTTTCCCAAAAAATATCTACAAGCTTTGGACAGTTTAAAGGGCTAGGGGCTTAGAGTTTATACAGAGTAGAGCTCCATAGTATTGTTTGTAAATTACAAGTTAAGATGCCGTTGTTCAGGTGCATCGTCTGTTTTTCTTCTTCTTCTTCTTCTTCTTCATCTTACTCTTTCTTTTTAGCACGCTTAAAATAAAATTCAATTTTGAACGACTGCAGTACTGTATTGAATAAAACAAGACATCTTCCCCACCTCCTCTCCGAGGCGAGAGATCCCGTTACACAAATGTTAAATGGCTGGAGTTGAATGTAGGCAATGCGAAATTGTAGCTCATATCTGGGATTCGAATTCGACTATACACTCATTGCTCAGTACATTTTGCACCATCACTATCCGCAATGGCCTCATGTACATATCTCTTTCCCCATTTCGTAAAGATACCTTACCTGATTTGAGCCTCTGCACGGCAACCGGGTAGTTACGGCACCGCCTGGGCTACATTTAAGAGCTCTTATACCTTTTAGCGTTTAAATACTTAAGAGGTGAGGGTGAAACTTTAAATGTGCTTCAATTTCAACACACAGACACACTCACACACATGTACCCACCTACCTACCTACTAACATTTCCCTACTCGGACCTCTCTTCAAGATATATAAATCTTTTCCTTGTAACATGCATACAGACCGACATCTCCCTACCGAACTCACATCTCCTCATGCCACTGTAAAATGTAAAATATAAACTGTAAAGTGAAGAGTAACTAAGTTTTTATTTTGTAATTGCATATTTACATGCGTTGGTGTGGCTTTTGTTGTCGGTAGTTGGTCTTGGGTTTTTGTTCGAATAATGAATAAAATCTAGGTATTGCTCAACGTTCATTCTCATTGTTTCCCATCCCTCGTCCGCTTTCCTTTACTTAAGGTTCCTTGGGGTATAGAGAGAGAAAGAGAGAGAGAGAAAGGCTTTCATGAAAAAGTTAAAAGTGATATGAATTTAATTATTCATGATAGGAGATAGGACGAGGATATTATGAAGGCATAAGTGTGGGATGATACAGTAACGGTAACGGTATTGCGTCTAGTCCCTGAAGGACATGCACGCCGCATTGCTATAGGCCTCCGCGTCCTCACACAGAGAGACTATGCTCTGCATGAAATAACTATTCCAACTATTGCGCGTTGAGCAAGAACAGATGTATTTATCGTATTAGTATCAGGAGTCGACCACTATCATCGGAGCACCACCAGGACTACTGGCTTAGTTAAATAATACAGATGACCAGCAATTATTTACCTTTCCAACTTATTATTCTAATAATGAAATGAATGTGGGGGAATTCCGGGAGGTAGCTATTGCTATTGCTCTTTGCTGTTGCGGGATTCCTCAAAAGGCAGACGTTGTGCAGTGGATGTAGATTGGCGGTTCAATGTAGGACTGAATTAAACTCTGACAGCCGCAAACCATAACCATATCTGGATCGCGTCGATTTATGTGCCTTTCAACAGCCAGCCCAGGCGAGATAACATTAGCATACACAAACAAAATGTGACAACATGGGCATTCAGATGGAAATGGTGCGATCTGCAATACAAATGCAGGGGGCGAGTTTTATGCAAACCTCCTCGTCTCTTTGAGCTTCTCATCTAACATTGACCCTCTCTCCGTCATTCTCTCCACCTTCGTAGCATATGTACAGTTCTAATTCGTAATTCCGACCGAGACGCCTCGCTCAAGTTTTTCTCCCTCGAATAATGTGTGCTCCCAACTGAATACTTTTGACATATAGATCCTCATCGCACCAAGCAAACCAGAGTTAATAGGAAATTAGAAATATTTAAAAAAAGACCTCTCTGAATTATCAAATAGTTTCAGCTAGCAGTCTATGATGAATTGGTCATGTCATTCGTAGTGAGGTTTCTAACAACGTGCGGATTTTTTAAAGATTGCCCCACCAGTACCACAGGATGAAGATGGAAAAGTCCACCGGAGAGAACTTTCTCCTGGCCGTTCTTGCGTGTGTGTCTGTCTGTCTGTATGCGGTGTGAGCTTGTTGCCCATTTTATTTATGTAAGAGAAGGAAATGAAATTGCTTATCATTGATATTCCAGTACGATCAGTGTCCTGATTAGACGATGCTCCGTGATTTGGAGTGTGTGCAAGGAATAAAGATTTACTAACTTACTTTCTTACTTCTGGTGTGTAATATCATCCAGGAGTGAGAGAAAAAAAGTAAGGAGCTATCCATGCCTAGGCTGATTATGTATCTAGCCGAGAAACGGCGACAAGGGGCCCGTTTTTTTCCCGGGTACAAAAAAAAATTTCTTTCCTTGGGTATTGCTGCCAAGCGTGGTTGCCTCTCTCTCTCTCTCTCTCTCTCTCTCTCTCTCTCTCTCTCTCTCTCTCGTCTGAGTCGAGCTTTCTTTTTTGGCCGTCAGCTCACCTTTTATGTAGATATCTCTGTTTCTATGTTTTTGTTATTACTTATTTTACGTTACGTATATGTGTTGTATTTTGGAGGCAGAGTGGTAGTTGTAGGTTGTAGAGGGACTATTCTTAAAGTTTAGTCCTCCTCATTCATACAAAGCACTAGAAATATCAACTGAGAGTCCAACAGTCTACAGTAGTGCAGGAGGAAGGCTACAACTACAACAGATATGTGAACTATTAGATTATGGAGGATGTTTCCCAAGGAGTATTTTCTGTTTGTCGCCTCTCCTTGTCATATTTTATTTCATCCTGGCCCACCTCCAGATCTCAACGTTAAAAAGAAATAGAACTTGAAAGCAAGAAAATGTGGATGGAGAGAGAGAGGCCCAAAAGAGAAAGTAAAACTAAAGTAAATTGTGAGTTAGAGGAAATGTTAGCTGTACTTTCTTTCCTCTTGAAATGCTATAGATTAGAGCTGTACGGGAAGTGTGTGGGAAACGGTAATGGTACATTATATTTAAGGAAGAAGACTACTATTAAAACATATATCTCTTGTCGACTCAGAGAAAGTTTGTGTCGGTCGGAAAAGGAGCTTTCCTGTATGAGTTTCGAGCCGACTGAGTAAATTCAAGAGTTCTCATCAGTCCCGTGACCATGACGTGTTGGGAAATGTGACAATAATAAATTTGTCCGAGTCGGAATTCCACCTTGTTTGTATCGCTCGGGCGCAACCCGCGCTGACATGACAGGGAGCGCTTAGTTTTATTGTTAGTTGAAAGTCATTATAATATACCATCCAAGTCTCTGTCTGTGACTGGAATACACTTTCCGAGAGGAATTTTCTTGTTTTTCCAATTGGGAAAAGGGAATGGGGGGGGGGGATTAAAACATTTAAATCGAAAGTCAAAGAGCTCTGAAGAAAACTACTCTGTGTCTATCCTTATCTGTATGTATCCTACTAGCTTGTGATGGGTCTATCCTTCCAGAGTTATTCACTGTTGTGCCACGTGGATGAGGGATAATGTATTCTTACAAAGGAACCTCATTTGGAAGTCACTGCACCATTAGCTCCTTTTTTTAGGCTTCTCCCTTCTTCTTTTTTTTTGCTCGCATTGCGAAAAAGTGAGCGTGAGAAAAGAGATTTGACTTCAAATTATTGTTGCCATCTTCTTTGTGAAAACCCATTATCCACCCACATGTCTTTAGTTTCACGTGCCCATTTTCCTTGTGTGAGCATTTTTGGAAATGGTTAGCTTTTGGCTCTTAATGTAAACACGAACGACATGTTTTCCTAAAATGCCACAGCCAAAACCAAAATACTCAGGTACCCTCTCTCTCTCTCCCTTCACTATCCACTCGCATGACCGTGCTTTTTCAAGTCCGCCGTTTCAGACACAAGAATAGGAAAAGGAAGGAGAGCAAAAAACAAGAAGAAGTGAGTTGGAGTTCGCGTATCCGAAATGCTACTTGATTTGTGTATTTTGTGACCCAACATCCAACATTGAACGAGCTCTCTCAGAGTGTACATAGTGTACATCTAGTATCTCGTGGAATGGAAATATTACTTATTTTGTGTATGTGTGTGTGTGTATGTGTGTTCTGGCTTAGGCTTGTGCATTTATTTCACCTTTCGCACTTTGTCTACTTCTTGAGCAAATCAGCCTTCAAAAGCATTCGTTTCTAAGAAAGCAATATCCATTATATTGCAGCATCTCTCAAGTCCAAGCATAATCGTCGTTGAAGGCGCAATAGTGTTCTATATCCGCAATGTAAAATCCCGGAGACTAAGAATCCGAATGTCATGTAATGTAAAAGCCTTCCCTCTTCAACGAGAAAACAGAAAATCTCATCTGCCTCTTCCATTTTACAATGCTATAAGTCATGTAGTAGTAGTCATAGCAGTAGGAATTCTCTCTCTTTCCCTTTCCCTTTCTCTCTTCTTCTGGCTAGAGGTGGATACTATATATTGGGTGTCCTCAGATGTCTTATTGTTTAAACACAGTGAGCATTTCCCCGTCTTGACTCGACAAGGAGAGTATATAGGACACGCTTAATAATATTGTTTTTGTGAAGGAAGCACAATAGTGGCTTTAAGGTTTCCATTTATGATCTTAAGGAGTTAGTCAGACCCGAAATTCCACAGCTTTTGCCACAGACACCCAAGACCGACACCGGCAGGTCCCTAATCCTTCCCCGCCTCATTCGAGCAGTTACCGTAGACTACTAGTCGTGTTTGAGGTTTGAATTAGGCAGGAGTCATTGGGTTGGATTATTAAGGTTACTTATTCTTTATTTCTGCCATCGGAGTGCCGCATAACAATAATATGTAATATCAAGTTTTCTCCCTTTCTTATCCTCTCCTCTCAGGGTTTCTTCTCAGATATTTCTTCTTCTCCTCCGAGTTTCATTTTCCATTCCCGCTCCAGAACCAGACAAACTCCTTTACCCACAACCCAAGCATACCAACTCGCTCTCTATGCTGTCAGAGCAACTACTTTATTAGATTACCTTATACGAAGGCTTAGTCATGTTGAAGGCTAACTTTAATCTTGAGACATTTTACTGTTTTCTAATCAGTATGTACATTGCTACCACGACTTCTAGACCCAGTCAGAGTCATATTCGTATCACTTAAGGTAGGGGAAGAAGGCGCAGTTACACTTAAACTTGTTATCATATGGGTTGGAATATACAACATTTTTTCCCTGTTTTTAAATGGATGAGAACGGGATTTAAAAAGAAAATCTCGACATGGTTTTAAAGTTTGTCACCCGCAAAAAAATGTCATTAGTTTGAAAGGTGCTAGAATCCTTTTTTTTTGTGTAAGTAGTTGAAAGAAAAAATTGAATACTGGTAAAATTAGAAATAATGTAAATTTTCCAATGAAATTATTTAGCCGTGGCGTTGTTGTCTTGTGTAAGACAGGACTTTATTTTGAAATTTTGGGTATGGTTTATAATGAAATATCTTTCCTTAGATTTTTCTATAATTAAATAATAAAAAATACACAGAAGCAACAACAAAAACATGAACAAAGTTTCCAGGACTAAAAATATGTTTAAAGTTGCTTTTCCACCAAGTTCCTGTACATGCAGAAATAAATGAGGCTGATGGAACTGTGTCGCTTTTTTGTATTTGAGCATTAGTACTAATATTTTGTAATGATTTTAAAGTGGTAGGTCTTTTTATGTTTCCTCGTAGGTTGTAGCTCTAAGTCGTGCGCTATACGTAAAAGCTAACATTTTTCACTTTGTATTAAATCATCCGGAAAAAAGTGATTGTAGGTTACTTACTTTGTAGTATGGGGAATGTAGTACCTAAGTTGACTTATCTTTGCAGTAAAGGGGTAAATAATCTTGGTGGTGAACTTGTAATAAGTAAAGAGTGTTTTTTGGGTGTGCGTGTGTGTGTGTGTGTGGGAATTTAATGAGTGATGTGAGTTAAAACAAATTAATTTGTACTTTGTTTATTTTTTGACTACGTACTAATTGAATTTATCTGTGTGAGCACCAGTACTTTGAGTATATTTAATTTGTTGTGTCTGATGTTTAATTTGTTTTTGTGTTTTAAAAAACATCGAGCACTTAATTTGCTATTTGCTTCTTTTTTTTCTGTTTGACATTGATTTCGTTGTTTGTATAGCTTACAGTTTTAAATAACTTTTATTATAATGCATAATGGTTGCGTACATTTTGGGTACATTGAAAAATATGTTGTAAGTTTGACTTAAAGTCGTGAAATGAGTGTTGATTTCTTTCTGTCTCATTGATTCTCATTTAGCTGTTCCGGATTAACCCCGAACCAGTTTTAGTAAGTCTCTTCACTTACTGTGCTGCTTGTCATATTAATCATGAATATTCTACACGGAATTTAGTAGAAACTGTCTTTCTATGACTATATTTTAATACAATAATACTTCTTATAAAACAGGAGCAAATTTTTCAAAAAATAAAATATTTATATTATATTATAGCAATTTGTCCAAGTTCCTTCCTACCGTAGTATTCAGATTTACTTATAGGGTCACATTCATATTTTTTGTTTGGGGGGGGGGGGGGGTTGAACAATGTTTTGACATTTTTGAAATTGTTCAATAAACTATATAGGTATACTGTTGTAAATTTTGTTTTTTTGAATTTAAGTGCTGGAATAGGATTTTAGTATGAGAATTTGATTTAGAAACCTATTGGCCTGAGTACACATTGTATGTTTTACGCTTTTGTTTAGTAGAGAAAAGAAAAAGAAATCCTGAGGAAGAAAGTGTTTTGCATTCTTTTTTAGAAACTTTTTACACTCTGAGCAAAAAATAAAACTAGTTAGTATTTTATTGAGCTATTGGATTTTAGGATTGAATTTCTCGGATTCGGTATTTTGTGGTATATTCAAATTGATAATACATTTTTTGGGGGTCTGCGCATTATGAGTATGATTGATCCAAGACCAAGACTGCATAACTTGAGCGTAATATGACATTTCTTTTGGGAATACTGATATTATATATACACAAGAGCACACAAAAAAAATCTTCAAAGGATCAGTTTTGTGTCAAGCTACAGAACACTAGACTGCATACTGTATTATTTATGTATTTATTTCTTATGTACGAATTTGAATAAAAAAAAAGAAAAAGACGGATTTTCCCCCCCGTTGTTCATGGTGATCCAGAGGCGTAAATATTTGAAGGCTTTTTTTCTTAGAGTTGTCTATACGCAAGGATGGGTAGTATACATAAATTAGCATATGTATAGCGAGGTATGTACCCGCGGCTACCATTTCAACCGCAATGTCAGTAGGAACGATGGTCCTACTTGCTACTTGGAAAACTCTCTACATGAGTACCTTGAGTAGTCTTAATCGTATATATCTATTTATTTATGAAAAGCCGAGTACATAATTTGCTCAGAGTTGGAAATGTTTCTTCCTGTCTTTTTGTTGTCATCAAAAGATTTCATAATTGTTTCGTTAAGTCAATAATATTATTTTCAACTGGGTGAACCAAGAGATGTGACGAAAGTGGTTTTTTTTGGAAAATATCTTTAAGGCAGCCGTAGCCAGCTAATGATTTTTGATGGTGGTGTCGGCCTTCTTTTTTGGTGCATATATGCCTTCCGTTTTTTTGTCTGCCTATGGAATTTTTTGTGTGGACTTTTTTGCCACGACTTGGTGGGAGTAGTTTTTTGTGTGTGTGATGTGAACGTCTTTACTTCGAATTAGACAGGAACATTTTTGAGAGATGTAGATTTTCAATCCTGGATTTTTAAAAACATTGAAAATAGTCTCATTTAAAAGCTAAAAATTTATTTAAGTTGAATTCAGGAATCGAGATTGAGAATGAACTGGACTGCATCCCCGGGAGGATTTTGAGGGGGGAACTTGGATTAATAGTATTTGTATATTTACTAATCAGATTTTTGTACGAGCCCTTTTTGACTACGACCCAATGGAGGACGAACTGATTCCATGCGCACAAGCAGGCATCTCCTTTAAGATCGGTGACATTCTCCATGTGATTTCAAAAGACGACCCCCACTGGTGGCAAGCACGGTTGGATACGCCAGCCACGTCGGCCTCGTCAACATCGTCGACTTCTTCAGGAGCTTCCGTGGGACACACTGCAGGCTTAATCCCCTCACCTGAGCTCCAAGAATGGCGATTTGCTCATGCCGTTGGGAGTAGTGGCAAGTCACCTGGTGGTAGTTCGTGTAAGTCTGGGAAGTCTCATAGTCAGAACAATGGGGTGAGTAGTTTGATGAATTTTGATGGACACAACGGTGATGGTGGCGGTCGGGGTGGGAGTAACGGGGATGACAGCAAGATCAGTTGTAGCCTTTTTGGAAAGAAGAAGAAAAACGAAAAGAAAGATAAGTACTCAGCGAAGCACAATGCAGTCTTCGACTCGCTCGAGTTAAACACCTACGAAGAAGTTATTCGCCTTCAATGTAAGTACCAACTTTCCTCCTTCTCTCACTTTTATCGTTTTGTCTTCTTTCCCCTTTTATGTGTGGAGCTCGTTCGTTGCTGGGCTGAAAAGTATCTGGCAAGTTCCAGCTTTCACTCCCTTTCACTTTTCGTCGAGTTAACAGAAACGTAGTTGTAGTTATTACTGTCCCTCCACTCGTCCGCCCTGGTATACACCCACAGAAGTTGCTCAACACACACACACACAGTGCCAGCCATGCTCTCCTTCTTCTCGTTCTAGTGGGCTGTCGCGTTTGTACAGCTCAAAATGTTCGAATCGGAAAATTCTTAACTTCTAGTTCTGAGTGGCAGGATACGCCAGCTTGAATACATCTAGTCTGTCGGAAAAATTGGCATGTTCCGTGAGTTGAGCATTTACACTCTGTGTCTGTGTAACAACATCTTTCTCGTTCTGGATTTCTAAGCATGTCCTCCCCATGCACGCAGTACACAGCAGAGTACAGTAGAGTGCAATCCCTCACTCGGAGGCCTCACATGCGTCTCGTCACTCATCTCCTCTGTACACTACCTAGTCACTGCCACTCCGTAATGGATGAAGAAGGTGAAAGTGATGAAATATGTGCCGGAAAGTTCACATGGCTTCATGAAAGATGCATTATGTATTTGTTAAGATTTAGTAAGTGTGCAGTCCCATACGAGAGGAAGGACAATGGAATGTGTTTATATAGTCACTTCTATTTATCAGCATTATGTTCTGAGCTCAAGAATTGTCAGTCTGTTTTTTTCCTCTTCTAAAGAATAATAGTAAGTTACATAAGTATGAGTATGAAGAAAACCTTGAGTCTTGAGTATAAAGCAAGACGCTGTTTTTCAGATTAGTGTCTTGGGACTTGGCTAGATTTTTACTTGTGTGTGTGTGTGTCAACGCCTGCAACCTTCTTTATGTACGAGCAAATGTAAAAAAAAAAAAAGTAAAAACCAACTTCCTACTCTCACTGTCTTCCCTACTCATTTCTTTCCCTTCCACCCGACTTCCTTTCTCTGCCTATCTCTCCACTTCATTCGCACAGCGTCCACCCTCAAAAGTGAATGTCGACAGACAGAGAGAGCGAGAGAGAGAGAGAATCAAGTCTAACACCAGAATTAGCGGACTCGCAGACTTTTTTAAATCTACCCTCCGCCTACTCTCGTCTCTCAGAATCTGTAAACTAGCTCCAGAGGAGCTACCCCAGCCTCAATCTCCGTATGTCCGCATCCGTATTATAAATAGTGGCTTAAGTCCTTGAAGGGGGAACATATTGCCCAGGAAACCATGGAACGGTGGGTCTCCAAGAGTTTTCACATGACATTTTATACTTTATTATAAGATTAGAGACTGCCACAAACACTTTCCCCTACCTCCCCGCCCTGAGAGCCAGAGACATTTGCTGTCTGTCTTAAAAAGCATAAAGTTCTTTTAATGCCAATTGAAAAACATTTAGTGAGTTTTTATATCCACTCTCCATAGTTCTCAGTGAGTTAACCCTCCATCGATCTCTCTTTAAATATGAGTACATAAGTAATGCATAGTAATTCCCTTGCATACAGAGTATATGCGGACTCCGGAGCGTGGCTCTTAATGGGGAAGGTGGCTGCTGTGAGAGAGTTTAGAAGATAATAAATGAGTTTACATCGCACACTTCCCCCTCTCCATAGCCTCAGACTCACGGCTATCAGTATCCACATCCACGTCTTTTGCTTCCTTCTTCTTCTCCTCCTTATTTTTGGAGGTATATTTCCTTGGGATGACTTATTCAGTCAACAAAGTACACTTTGGGAGTATTTGGCTTCGTTCCTGTATTTTTGAGCATTCAACATCTGTGGATGTATTTACTCATCAAGGATTAATATGCTGAAGGTTGAAGATACAAATTTGTAAACTCCCTCAAAATTTGACTCCATTTGCCGACACTATTGGTACTTGAGTATTTTTTTCCTCTACCTTATCGTTAGCTTAGGAGGGAAGGTACAAGGGATTTCTATTATGGCCAAGATTCCTATCCTACTGTAAATCGCTTTTCATTAATCATACTATGAATTTGAACTCAGGCTGCATAGAGCTTTTGAGAGAGAGAGAGAGTCTTTGAGTTAAAGTAAAAGCAAAAGTTACGAAGGTTCTCCCATATAATTTATTCTCCGCTCTTTGTCCCTCATCTATACACGTAGCTCAAACATCAAGGTTTCTTCCATGGTCGATGCTCCCTATATACGCTATATAGGATACTACTATCCCTTTTAGCTGTTCATTTTTACACATTGGGCCCACACACACACACACACACAAGATTTCAATCGGGAACGCATGTGAACTACGAAGCCGAACGAACGAAGCATCTGGGCTTTTGGTTTTATCCTTTGAAATCATTTCTCTCACACTCTTGACTCTTAGTTTCCCAAAACTTAATTTTCTAATATAATTTAGCGGAGAAGAGTGAAAGTAGAGAGAAAGCGTTTGTTTGAGGCATCACATGTTTGTTTTAAGTAATTTCCGTGAGCGTTATTAAATATTCTGTGTCATTCTAACCTTATAGGTCTTTGGACTGTATATAATCTGTAATGGGGATACAGCTGATCTCCCTCTAGTCTTTATTAAAGAATTACGGGGGAGCATTTCTCAGTTTAAACTGAGAATGAGCAACTGATTTTCTCGAGCTCCATATCAGAGAGCTACTCATGTGTAATTTTGCTCTCAAGGAATTAGCTGGTAGTTTGTAAATTTAGATTTCAAGTGGGAGGGTTCGCATTGGGTAGACGTATGTATGTGGGTATATTATGTATGGAGAGAGAGAGAGAGAGAGACCATGACCGACGCCGACACTTAGGCATACGGAGTCTTGAAGTCATGCAGTCTTGCTCCGTCTGCTTTTTCGGCTCGGCTATGCTCCCAGTGAAAGCCTCTTCTTCCCCTGACATATCAGTAGCTACAACTGTTCTGCATTAATATAAATTACCTTCACTGAGTGCACTGCTGTAGTGGTATGGTAGTGTGGTGGTGGTTGCTCTTCTAGGAGCAGTCAGTTCTGACTGATTTGGATTCTGATTCTGATTCTGGTGGAGAAAGATAGGAATATGTAATAGATAGGTACATGTAAGAGGAGTATCATGAAAATAAATTATTTCCCTCTCCTCTCTGCCTCTCTTGCTCTCTCTCTTTCTCTCTGTCTGCTTTGTTCATATTTCTGTACTTGGGTATGAGGGGCTAAGCTGGCTTCGGGAGAGACCTGTCGATTAGTGTATGACATAATTTGGGTATATGGCCTATTAAAAATGAATTCAATGTTGTAAACTCATGGTGAGCATAATCAATAAGGCGCAGTGTAAGTACAAAGGAAATGTGTGGGATTTTTTTTTGCTCTCTGTGATAGTTTTTAAAATATGGTTTGCATCCGCAATATCGATCGCTCTCCGTGTGGAAGAATGTTATCCATTAATGAAAGTTTCTGATGCGGTATAAATGCTTCATCTGGTGTGTCATGTTCAATCCTTTTTACTTTTTGTTCCTTTCTCCCATTATCCCCCTACTTTCCGTATACTCCAGTGACCATTTTAAGTTAAAATGCTGACTGTAATATGACTGTAATAATATTACAGTCAGTCGGAGTTGACGTTACAAAAGAAATTGGAGCTCTCACCCTTCCATGAGACTTGTCCCATTTCACAAGTGTTGTACGAGGAGCTGTAAAAAAAATTCGTAAAATTTAAACTGTAATTTCCTGTGTCAATTTTAATAGCTTTTCGACGTAAGAGTCTGGTACTCCTTGGGGCGCACGGTGTGGGTCGTCGTCACATTAAGAATTGCTTGATTTCACGACACCCGGATGTATACGCCTATCCCATCCCACATACGACTCGAACCCCTAGGCCTGATGAAGAAGATGGACGTAATTACTACTTTGTCTCTCACTCAAAAATGATGGCGGACATTGCCGCGAACGAGTACCTTGAGTATGGGACACATGAGGAGGCCATGTATGGTACTAAGTTAGCTACGATCCGACGGATTCAAGCTGAAGGTAAAGGTAAATAATGGAAATTTCTCTGTCTAGAATTAGAACAGCATCCGTAGTTTTTGAGTTTGACTTTAGTTTGAATTCTTAGATGATAAAGTTAAACGCTTTTGTTCGTCCCGTGTTGTCTTACAATTTTAATAATAATAAACTAGACAAGAAATAATAATCATTTGTATGCACAAAATTCTCAGTGGTTTTTAGTCGTGTTCAAAAATTTAAATTGACCTCACAATTTTATTATTTGATTTTTGTTTTGATTTTATTTATTTTGATGCCTTCAAAAATTGGAAAATAATCTTCGACGGATTTATTGAGCTTTGTTTTTTGAGGTCACATCTGCATGAGTTATAACGCATGAAAGGGTGAATTCTATGACATTTCAGAATTGTTTACGCTAACCACACACACACTTCCCAAAGTGCTGAGTCCTGGAAATGTTAGAATCTTGTCAAATAATACTGCTTTTATTTTCCCTTCCACTTGAACAGGTCTAGTGGCTATTTTAGACGTCGAACCTCAAGCAATGAAAATACTTCGTTGTGCAGAATTTGCACCTTTTGTTGTCTTCATTGCGGCTCCTGCGCTCAATACAGTTGCTGATGTAAGTATCAATATTACGTATATGTATGTACCGTAGCTATATGTATGTAGGTATGTTCCCATTCGGGGAGAGCAAAGGAGAGACTGAGTCTCTCAAGTGTCCTCTTGGCTTCCGAGACGACCAACTACTAAACTACGACGAGACAGCTTAACATGAAATCTTTTATCAGCACTAGTTGCGTAAAAACTTGTCATTTATCACACTTATCCTCCTGATTCGTGGGAGACGGCAGAGAGTACATAGTTAATGTGAGGAAAGTGAATTTGTCTCTCTGAACTCCACCGTTTTCAAAATTGACAGTGTTGAAATTTAGAATCGGGCTCTGCCCTCTCAAAGTCTCATCTCAGATCTATATCCCATCCTTTGGATCCCCCATCGAACATCCAGTGTTAGACCCCATAAAAAGTGTGCAAAGTACATTCAAATTGACTTTTAACTCGAACAAGTTGATAAGTTGGATAAGAGAGAAAAAAAACATCTCTCTTTCCTCTTTATTGCCTCAAGAAAATCGAAACAAGCCCTTTGGGGAGTTCCAATTACGTTATGAGAAATGAGGACTGTTTCAGAGTTGAGTAATTTAAGTTAATTCGAATGGCTCTCTGAACTTGATGTTCTGTGGAGCACATTTATTTTCTTGTCATGTGTGTGTACAGAGAGACACACACACACGAACAAACAAACCGAACGGACGGACGGACAGACAGACTTGAACTTGTCATGTCTGTCTCCCATCACTCCCATGTTGATGGCATGTTATATTGTTAACTGTAACGGTCAGGAGCAGTGGGTACACCGTGCCGTACCCTCGTAGTGGTTCGCTCTTCAGTGGAATGGTAATGGCATGGGTATGTTCCTAATAGGAAGTGTGGGACTAAAAGAGTTTTTTTCCTGTATTTCCTTCCACAGTTTGATGGGAGTTTGGAGCGACTGGTCCGAGAGTCCGAGATTTTGCGAAGAGCATACGGTCATCTTTTTGATATGGTGATTGTGAACAATGACATCGAAGAAACGATTTCGATACTCGAAGCCACCATGGACAAGATAAATACTCAGTCTCAGTGGATTCCGGTTTCTTGGGTTTATTGACCGGAGTTATGTACAATGCTGAATTTTTACTAGTGAAACCCGTTTTTTCGTGTGTACCAAAACTCTTATAACCTTCCTTTTTCTACAAGCATAGTATTAAATATACAAAAAAAACATTTACTGCTACCTGAATACTGCGACGACTAAGACTACTACAAACTACATGCTATGGAGACGACGGCTGCAGTTGCATTCTTAACGAAAAAGAAATAAAAGAAAGTGATGGAAGACAGAGGATCAGCATGAAGGGGAAAAGGGAACGGAATTCAACCAAGAGAAATCTCACGAGAAAAAAAATTGTCTTTTTTTTTTGAATTTGGATTTTCTCTCTCGGTATATCTGTATTTATGCTCTGATCTGTCTCAAAGATCGTGTGCTTTTCAACTGTCTGTATTATGTACGATGATGATGACTTTATTCAACATATTAACATCTGGTCAATGTTTTCTGTCATTTCTGATGTCAAAAATATTCAAATTCAAATTCAAAAATTCACCTTCAACCGCAGAAAAACTGAAAGAAAAAAAACAACACCAGAAGAGACAGAGAGCAGGGAAAGAAAACTAACAAAATAAAAATTATTTTCTCGGTACTATACATATATATATGCCTCTATATATCGATTAGAATGTGGATGTGGGTGCGTCTGCGGGTAACACAATATTATATATCACACAGACAAACTTTTTTCTCTTGCTCTCCAAACATCATTCTCCGACGACTACTCTTGCTCTACTACTCTTAGCTTCTTTTTTCTACAGTATACATCTACCTATATATGTATAGGTATATATATTCCTTTCAATCATGAGTTACAATTTAGATGCCACTCATTCGTCAGTACTCTATACTCCTAGTTTTCTCTCTTCGCAATATATCTTTTCACCATGTCACATCGTTTCCTTTCCTTATCCATTTTGTCATATATTTTCCCTCCTTCCTTGATTTCCTTCGCATGACTCTGTCATTCTCGTCGTCTTCGTTTTCCTTCTCTCTCGCTCCCGTGTTAGCTTTCTTCACATGTATAGCATCAGCATTAGTAACTTCACGAGAGTCCCACACACATACACAACTCAGACTCGAGAGTGGAGCCGGATTATTGCTGTTGCTTTTTTTTGTCGAACTGGATTTATTTTTAGATCTTTTTCTTATTAGAAACTCTTGGTTTTTATTGCTGATGCTAAGAGGGTAGACCTTACCAGCACATTTTTTGACGATTATAATCCTTGACGTTGACGTAACCGTGACCGTTCAAGGAGGTAAAAAGTAGTTATTGTTATTGAAGAAATTTATAAAATATATAAGAAAATCTTTTCTGTTTTTTTTTGTATGTGGCTTTGAGCTGCATTTATCCTCATCGTTCTTGTGACTCGTGGTCTTGAACCTTGCTTTTTTTTACACGTCTTTATAAATCTTGAGATGGTCAAGACAAGAGTATGAAGCAGTTTTTGCACCCCCTTCCTCCCTTCATATCCTTCTGGTTATGCTTACCCACGCCCAGACATATAATTACCTACTTATATATGTGTAAACACTACAACCTAAATCAATATTATATAATTAAAAATAATATTGCGGGAGCTTTAACATTATATTATAAAATATATAAAAAAGGCAATATACTGATTACGGACAAAACTCCCTCACACAAAATTATTTAAAAATACTGATATTGTGTATAGGGTGTAATTTACAGTTACAATTACAACCGTTTTTGAGCCGCCTTTAAATCGGTTAAAAAAGTATTACAAGCCTGTTGTTTGACTGTACATAAATTCCGATACCTACTTACCTACTCCCCGCCAACCTATCACCTACTTACCACCTAATAATACATATGTGTACATGCTGTTGTCATACTTATGGAGAAAATACGTTAATTACTCTTTACAAGACTCTATTGACTATATAGCTAGCAGTATGTTGACTCTCTTTAAACCAAAGTATAAATTAAAGTATACACATGAATTTACTGTCAGTATATATAGAAACCAAAAGTATGTAAGCTGTAATAATATACGTATATAAGGAAGTCGCGCAGTCCATTGCTGTGTGTGCTCACTCTGAACAAACCGATAACGATTGCCAAACTACATATAGCCGAGGACGAAATGAAAATACAGATGATGACATGTATAAAAGTAGGCTTAAATCTAATTTCTCATTACGAATCCCGTAATTGGAATTCCAATTGGAATTTACACGGTCCCCCCGTATGAAAAACTGACGCTGAAAACTTAATAGTCATGTTAAAGGAGATAAGGATGAGATGTCCTACGACCGTATCAGTGGTACGTACCATAAAGAAACAAACAGCGTAGAAGTAGCGAGCTCTTTATAGATTGTATTCCTTGTCGTATACTCATGACCACATATGTGTCAGTATTTAAATTATTTATGCTTTGTACGAGACTGGGCTGTCTGAGTTCGCATTTTCGCTAAGCTGTAATTATACAGATTTGTTTAAGAATATCTAAGCAGCCAAGCTGCTGTGTTGTAGGTTGTGTCATCCTTTTTAAGTTGTGTAGTGGATGGACTGTAGGACAATGTCACCTCAAGTTCATACTTTTTAATGAAAATCTCTTCCCCCGGCCTCTCTCTCTCTCTCTCTTTAAAATGTAAGACGTGGAGTGGAGAAGGGAGAAACAAAATGTAAAATTAGTTTATATTTTTGTAATTTGAAGCTTGTCATTTCCTTCAACTCCTCCTCTCCCTTTTTGTCCATGTCCATCCTCCAGGATTCTCTTGTACTCCTATACCAGTATTTTTTGGTTTCATTTTTCCAAAAAACAGAAACAGAAGGACATAAGGTTCAGTTTGAGACTCTCAGACTTGTGTCAGTTGAAGGGTAAAACGGGAAACGAGTTGGGTTGTGTAAACCAAACATTTTCCTTTTTTGGCATAGGGGTCTGCTATTAATAGCAGCTCTGTGATCCTGTAGACATTCAAGCATTTTATGGACAAGCTGCTAACTTAATGAATTGGATATTGCCCAAGTTTCTAGTTTTCAGTTTGTAATCATGAATCCGTGAGTTGGTCTTCGGGCTCCCTCCTACAGACATAAGTTGGACGGAGCGACTGAGTAGTAGATTGGGAGCGTCTCCCAGCCCTTCGGCCCGGTCCTCCTTCCTGGTCTCGTTCCCGTTCCCGTTCCCCTTTCCAATGCTCAGATAGTCAGAGTCAAAGTGAGGAACAGAATGTTAGAGGTACGAGATTGGGAGTCGGTGTGACGAAATTTCCTCCACCCGTGTCCTGTGTCTCGGAATTTATGCATGTAATCGAAGGGAAAGTGATGTGTAAATTATCAAAGCTTAATGGTCGTATAAAAAGGAGAGGGGACGGTGTTGAAATCAGTGAGACAATTAATGTATTAGACTCGTTTGAGCTCATTAACTTATGTATCTTTTACAGGAAAAACCATTAAAATTTCCCTGGTCCGAGTTGGAAATAAAAGTTTTCTCTCTCTCTCTCTCTCTCTCTCACTGTCTCTCACGCTCGCTCTTGACTTGACTGATAGTAGGTTTGTGTGCTTGTCGCTCTCGTTTCCTTCTCTTCCTCCGTTGCCGGAGTGAGAGTTGGATGGTGGAGGATGAGCATTACTATTTCAGGAGACTGAAAATGAAAGTTATATTTATGACAATGGCGAGTGTTGAATGTTGACGCCCTTGACGACTTGAGTGTTATTCACTCCTGAGCCCGTTCGGTGGTTTGACGTTCTACTAAAACTTTTATGGAGTCTTAAATTTTTCAAGCGATGGCTGACAAGCCGTGGTAGTTTCTTTGACACAAATCAGACGCGCTCTCGGCTCCTATAAGCTTCAGCTCAACGTGTCAATAGCATTTTCATTTTTTTCCATCTTATTTTGTCTCCTATAGATTACATTATACGGAGTGAAATGAAGGTAGAAAGCGGAGTCCCGTCCCTATCTCTCTCACTCCCTCTCTCTCTCTCTCTCTCTCTCTCTCTCTCTCTCTCTCTTATTTCAAGTTGAGCGAGTCTTATCAAAATTAATGAACCGAGACTAATTTTATTCTCTGCAATTTTCACATATCTAAATGATTCTCTCCTCTAAGTCCCTGTCTATCCTTTCCCTCATATTCATCAGAGATGACATCCGCTGGCACATCTCTCAACAAATTCGACAGATATCTTTGTTTCGAGTTTCTATACATTTAAACTCAATTGACTGAACGACAACGACGACGAACAACTCAACTGTTTTTTATTGATGTTTCCCTTGTTTTCATCTTTTGATTGTCTTCAATCACCATATTTCTCGAGTCCGTCATACGATTTAGATTTCTGCGCTCTCCCCGTACCTTCTTTATGAATGATTATTACTATCGTACATGATTCTGTACATAGCGCCATTGGAAATTGGAACTGTGTCAGTATTGTTACTTTTGGCGTGTGTGTGTATGGAGGACATGTTTTTATTTTTGGTGGAGCTATATATACTATTTTTGACTATATGTTCAGAATTACTATAAATATACTGACAGGGAACAGACCGTGACCGTATATTATGTACTACTAGAATGTTTATGTTCACCATTTATTTTTCAAGAAAAGTACGAAAAATGAATTGAATGATAATTTGTAGGGGAATGTCAAACTAGTGTAGGGCTTTTTTTCTCTCTCCTTTCGTAGAAGACCAAGAGTGAGGGCGTCATCAGTTGGTCCTGGTTCTGATCCTCCTCTCCATATCCTCTCCGCCGACACCGACAACTGTACGTGTAATATTTTTGTTAACATTTCCTGGGGAAATAATACGTTCATTTCTATGACGAGGCCGAAGTCAGTCATATCATTTTCGTCGTCTGCTATTTTGACAATTGTGAATCCAAATCCAACTCTTGTCCTGTCCCTTCATTTGGCAAGTTCTCCTCCTCGTGTTTTCTATTCAGCGTTGATGACTGCGACAATCTTTGAGAGTATGGTCGTATTACTTTACGATAATGCCAAGTGTTCGTTTACATTTGGGACGCTGACTCTGATAAGAGAGAGAGAGAGAGAGATACTTCGACTCCAGTTTCCTGTGTAACTTTCTGTTCTAATGACTACCGCTGCTGTGATCATGCAGGAAATAATTTGACATTTTTAAACATTCTCTATTAAGTATGAGTCTCGACCGTAGTCAAATTTGAAGGTGACTCTCCCCGAATTTCTCTCCATGCACATTTAAGCCAGTTTTGGTTAATGATAATCGCTCTCCGTTACCCCTTCATCTTGACAATTTACTGGGTTGTTCTTACCTTTTAGTCGTCGAGAGAAATTGAAATAGGGAAATGTGCTATCAAGGCGATCAAAAGGGGAGTGTAGAGAGAAATTTTTTCTCACCAGTACCAGCTGTCACCATCAATTCCATTTCCTTTTTGAGCTCACAAAAGCTTATCGCATCGGTGGAATGGCCAGGCCATGACGGGATCCGGGGCCGGTGCGGGTGAACGCAACCCACACCTACCTACTCAGAAGGCATTAGAGCATTCAGGATCCTTTATTCCTTTATTGTCGTCATTTTTAATATTTTATTTATTTTAATTCTCAAGCCCCATCCAACCTTTCAGCTATATTACACATACAATTATCTCGTGTCTATAGTGACACCCACAGATTCATTCCTATCCCACTCCCACACTATTAAACGACTCCAGTTTACTACTCGACTCTCTTCCTCAGTCACTCACTCACTTTACTCATATTATATACGTACAAACTTAAACTTTCGTAGGCACTTTCCATGTCTCTTCTATTTTAACCTCCTCGTTTCCATTCGTTGTACATACACAATATATTTTCTGGATTTTTTTTCTTGTTTTCCAATGTGTTCATTTTTGTAAAGGACTTACTCGGGATGAAGTAGGGAGTAAGACTAATCGTAAGACTATAGTAAATAATTAGTTGTGTTGCCATTTAACTACTAGTGTCACATGCATTATACAGTGAATGAGTTTTAAGGTTAATTGTCCTCGTTAATTAAAATGCACCGGCTTCATTCACTCATGATGATAATAATAGAGTTCTTTCCGTTTTGAGTAATATAGATAGTAGTATATTTAGGTAGCTCTACATGTAGTAGTATTATCTGTAGTGCCGCGTGGCTCCGAGCCCACCATGTATATTTTATGTCTGTCTTGATTTTAGTATGTATAATTAATTACCTTGGTGTATGGCATGTCTACTCTAATGTGAACATGCGACCAAGTAACTCCGCAGCTAAGAATTTATAAATTGTTTATTTTTTTGTAATTATTAATTACGCCGTTTTAATTGTGAGGTGTGTAAACAGATTGAGAACTCGCTCGTAAATTATATCAGCTGTTTTGTCCTTTCATCCATTCTCATTATATTCAGTATTTCTTATCAAATAGTCTGACATTTTCTATTTTCCACACAATACCACACACAAGCACATACACCTTTTTGAGCAAAATACAAAGCATAACAAAAACCAAAACATGGGAGGACATATAATAAAAGTGACGTTTTTTTTGAACAAAAATACAATAATAATGCATGTGGTTCTAATTGTAATAATTTTAGTTCCAATAAGAAACAATCCTGCTCCCTACCAGCAAGTTGTGTACATAAGCCTGAAAATAAAATATATAATAAATATATAATAATAATAATTACTAATCTTGAGTCATTGCGATTGTTTTTTGTTTGTTTTTTAATATACTAATCAGTATTAGTTTTGTAGGAGTCGATTAATTGTAAATGTATTTATTGTTTGTCTAAGACTCGAACCTTACGCTTCTACTTTCCTATCTTTGACGAGCATGTCGTGTATGTTTAAGTTTACATGCTGAGGATGAATCCATGTTGCTACATACAAAGTCTGTTGTTTTTTTTGTTGCTATAATTATTTTATCTGTAGAAGCCATAGCAGTAATAGTCTACAATAACTAAATTATCTGTTTATCAAAAAAATTTCCTGTACCCTATAAATAATTCCTTTGGTCCCACTCACCGACGACTTTACCACGACACGACAACTCCGTTTCGAGTTCGAGTTGGTTATTTGAGTGTGTAAAAAAGTATATATATTTGAATTGATATATCTGCCCTTTTTTAGATCATGATCACACATATATACCTGTATTTATCTCCATATGTGTGGGCATAATATATAAATGCTGGTATTTTCCTCCTCATTTTTTATTCTGCTCTGGTTTCTGGTTCGTTGACTAAAATTAAGTTCTATAGTAAACAAAAACAAGGAAAACGCAGAGACCGGAAAAGAGAAATGGATATTCGATACCATAGTCAAAGAAACAAAGAGACAAATGTTTTTACATGTAGGGATTATATGTAGGGAGAGGCTACGAACATTTTTTTACAAACAGTAAAAAAAATAAAAACATACAAGCCAATCTTTTTCAACGCCAAAGTGGAAACCATTAAGTAACACAGTGCGTGACAAATGTTACGGAATAAAAAAAAAGAAAAAAAATACAACATAAAAATAACTTTTGATAAGTCATAATAAGTCACTATTTGTGTTCTGAGAAAGCAAAAAAAATCGTAAGAAAAAAAAGTCAACGTTTATATTTATTTACTTATAATTATATTCTCAAGAAAAGAAAATAACAAAAACTTACTATTTTATAGTACATAGTAATTTCAATGCAATAATGATTTGAATTCATTCTTTGTTCTACTACTACACACATAAATGCTACGCTGACGATGAGTTATATATGGATATATGTATGTGAAAACGAAAAAAATTTAAATTTATATTTACTTACAAATTGCAATCAATAATGTTAATGTTACAGCTATATACAGCAGATATTAATTATTGTAATAATAATAACAATAATTATAATTACGGCATGATATATATAATTAATTAATAATTACATCCGTACTACTTATACAATATTACACACTATTTAGTATTTTAAAGAGAGTAGAAGAAACTATTATCATTATTATACGCAAGTTATATTGTACCTAATTCCTATAAACCAAACCAAACACAGAACAACACATTTATTGTACTAAACTACGTTGCATCCATCTTGTATATAAATACTGATGTGACGCCATATAATATAATTTGTGAATTGATTAATAATTAATTAATAATTATTACTAAGCAAAACAAAAAAAAAGTATCCTATTCTGGGAGAGTAATTTACATTTACAATTTGTGAGTACTGAGTGTGAGTACGGTTTTGTTGGGAAGAAGGAACAGGAAAGGAGATGCAAAACTATATACCGAGTACATTTTAGGACGGAATGCATGCCAAAATTAATTGCATCAAAATAGTGTAAAACGTGCATAAGAAAAATAGTTATTATAAAAGTAAAAAAATAATTTACAACTTCAGCTAACTACTACTACTACTACTATTACTACTACTACTACAAGCATAATTATATCTATACTTATATATAAAATAAAATACACAATTGTAAATATAATGCGTTTAATAAATTACTACTATGAACTATGAATTACTTTAGTATCAATCAAACTTAATATCTTACAATAAGTTGGTAAGATTTAAAAAGAAAAAAAACAGTAATAATAACATAGTACCTCAAAGTATATAAGCTGTCATAATAGGGGTACACATACTAAGGGCTAATATTGTAACTATATAGTATGTATATTACTATACTTCTTTAAAAAAAACACACAGATCACATTCATATATGGGTTTAACACAATAAATTGTAATAAAATTTACTATTACAGTATTATATACGTAAACCTCTATATCAATGTCTTGAGATGGGAACCCACAGAATACAAGGAGTAAAAGTAATTCTATGGTTATGTTGTAATTACTAAGTTGTACACAGAAGAGACAGAGCCAATACAGAGTTACAATGCTACACTGTAAAATATATTGTATGATGATGATTCTTATTTATATTAGATATATATAGGAATATAATAACGCTTAGGGTACTAGACTATTATTAACTATGACTATACATAATGTATCATAATAAAAAAAACGAAAAATCCTTAGTAATAATATACTATCATGATAATCTGATTTCAACTGAACTGCTGAAGAGGCTACATAGGAAAACTCTAATACGATATGTATATGAACATACGAGAAAGAATAAAAGATAGGGCAGGCGGAGTATATAGTGGATATCGGGACATTTATGATAGGTATGATATAAAGTATGAATGAGAGAACAAGACACAATAAAACAGGATTTAGAAGAAGAAGAAAAAAAATCGAATTAAATTGTTCAAGAGACGAGAACTAAAATAAACTAACTCAAATTAAAATTCGAAATTTTGAAAAAACCAAAAAATTATTAATTTTATTGTTGTTGTTAATATGACACAGTCATAAATATACTGTTGGTCTGATTGGTTGGTAATGTTTATATTTGCATTTGTAACAACAATACGTATTACAATATTATGATCTTGACTTATGACATAATTGTGACTCGGATCTTATAGAGAAGATGTCCTGACTTGCTCTCGTGTATATTTAAAAAAAATATGTGCTAGTGAGGCTACGTTCTTCTTCCATTGACCACCCAAGAGAGAGACCCCCAAAACCAAGAAGATTGGAGAGAGGCATTTTACCTAAAAACAAATAGTTTATAAATGGAAACTTAGGAATGGAAACTATAGGGAAGATAATGGAAATAATCGGAGACTATTTATTTATTTATTACGATTACGATCATCACGATATTTATGTATTATAGAAATAGGCAACTAATTAAATAGCAGGAAAAGCAGGTGTCTCTGTTCTTACATGCATTTACTAATCTATATTCTTAGGAGTTTTACGAATTGTTGTGTTGTATATATACAAGTATTATTCCTTGGATTTCGGATATTTTGGAACAAGGAATTATTTATTACACAAAGAGTTACCGGATTGTCATGTGAAATCAGGTCGATCATGCGATGGCAAGAATTTTGTTTTTTTTTAAAGCACTCTTCTTAAGCCAGTTCACTGATAAGTTTGTCGGGGTTTTATGGAATTTAAGCCATTTTTTTTAAATATCAAACCTCGTTTCGAAGTCAACTTTTTTAACGCAATATATATTTTAATATTATCATTTGTTCTGGATTCTGGACCGTTTGCCATTTTTTGAGTTGACTTTTGATGATAGTTACGATTAGTTAACTTTGTTGATTGTTAATTTATTTTTTAATATTTATGCTGCACAATGGATTTGTACACGACAATTCGTGTAGATTGTAGACATAGACATCAATATATTGTTATATACGGTTCCTATTTCCTATATTTATGTGGACTGTGGACTCTATACGCAACACGCAATGACGCAATACATAATATATGGGTTAGGTGCAATTTAGTTCAGTGTTTTATTAGTCGGCAGTCGGCATTTATTCAACTTTTGTATTGAGGATTGAACTATTGGATTAAGCAGAATATATCGTCGGTGAAGAAGCAAATCCGCATATCTTTCAAATATTTTCTAAAGCAAATCCCCATCTTCCCAAATGTTTTTTTTTAAAACTGCATCTTTGGGAATTTAGCGGCTTACTGCGGATAAAGCTTAAATAAGTTAGCTTACAAAGTTTGTAAACTGCGGTTTGTAAGCGAACTATTTCAGGGTTGGAGTACACTTGTGTGGGTCAATAGACTGTAGATACCTGTTTTTCAATCGGAGCGTGCCGCACTAATAACATGCCAAACTTTATGAGAAAGATGCGGATTTTCTTTTAGAAAATCTTGGAAAGAGGTACGGATTTTTGCTTCTTCACCGTCGATATGTAACTTGTATTTATTAAGGATCAGGAGATATATATATCTCAAATAATAATTATTGAGTACATATAATTATATGCATTTAAGTCAAATTTAATAATTGCGTACAATTATTTTATAGCATACTTTTTTGAGAGGAATTCCTTATATATATTATTACAATTTCAACTATTGAGTCAGTCAGGAAGAACCTCTAATATGCTTCTGTAAATAATATTGCGAAAAATATTTAGTCAATACATGATGGTGGAGATGGTATATGTGTACTGAATTTGGTACTGAATACTATATATAGTATCCACACTAAATATAATACACTTGTTGGAAGCTTCTCCAAAACAATTAAAAAAAAGTAGTTTGATTATCAGTATACCGAGGCAAAATTTAAAAAAAAATTAATCGATAGGTTCGATTATTATGTAAGATATTATATAGTATAATGTTGTGAGTAAAATTGTATGCGTCTATGGTTGTAAACTTCTGATTAACCCATACTCTACTAAACTTTTACTTCTTGCATAAATAAAAATATGTAATATCATAATATATTATTATTATGTATTTGTCAGGCATGAAGTGAACATAAAAAAAAAGTGAACATATGTACCTATACTACACTTGTATTGTAATTTGTTATGGGTAGCTATAATTATATATATTACTATTAAACTACTCTTTTAATTATTAACTTGTTACAATAAAAAAAACAATAGATATATACAATTACCACAATTACTCTTTAAGACTACATAATATATACTATTATATTACATTGAGGTCAGTTTTTTGCTATAAACGAAAGTTGGAACAAAAATGTATTAAATTAATACTAGGAGGATATATTCATATTATGATTATTGATGAAAAAAAGTAGGTTCATACCGCGCGGACTGTAGTGTGTAACTATGTTATGTATTATAGAAGGTTGAACAATCACGATAATAATTTATTACAATTCTGATAATATAACTTGAAGAGTCAACTTCTACACACACACATCTCCTGCATTTACATTGTGTAATGATTAGAGTCTCTATGGGTGGATCATTGATAAATTATAACTAATCAGTTTAATAATATTTATGTGTTTTTGGATTGGAATTATTGGAAACGTTTTTTGTCAATGGAAAATGAAGTTATAATCATGAAGAAGAAGAAAAATATAAAATGCTCCTCAACGTAGCCATGATCATCAAGTATGAACATGCAAAACTAGCTACATACATAATATAGTGTACAGAAGATTTAATTAAAAAAGTAATAATAATAATAATATTTTACCTGTATCATATAAAATATAATATACAGCAAGTGTAGTTAATTAACTACATACATATTATTATAATATTGTTATTATTACACTGATACCGAAATAACGGATCTGATGGATATTATGAACAGATACATAGACTTCACTTATACTTGTAGCGTAATTTACGTTATATAGATATATGTATATAATATATATATTAAATACTTACACTGAGGCAAAAAATTAAGGACAGTGAGGAGTATACAAGATTCATCTAAATATTGTAATTATTATTACTACTGTACTATAATATATATACACATACTATAAAATAATTATTAAAAAAATACGGATACTAAAAATAAATCGTCAAACAAAAAAATAATACAGTGTTATAGGTAGTCAACAACTTGGAAACTAAACAGAAAAAAAAACCATTTTGAGAGAGATTTTTCAAAAGGAACTAAAAACGAATATTAAGTTACACAAAAAAGAAATAATATATTGCGTAATACATAATATACGATTATACTGAGCGACTCAATAAAAACGAACATGTTTTTGTAGATGCCAATCAAACCTCCCGTTCGCTGACTAGTTTATTTTCTTCCTCGCAAATAAATAAAGTAAGTATGTCGTGTGCTCATTTCCACTCAAGTAAATAACCCCTAGGGTCTTCCATAGCCTCAGACGTTGAGCAGATCATGTGATAATTGGAAGCTAATCACTCACCATTCTCCCTTCCCATTCGTTTTATTTTTGAGTTTATTGTTCATTCAGATTTACAAATAATTTTGGTAAATTAAATTATGTAAATACTCCGAAAGCTTTATTTAGAGGAGTGGAAAAGGATAACCGATAAGGACATTACATATTGACAAGGACCGTATTGTAGGTTCTACTTTTTCTTTTTCTTCCATTTAAACTTTCGGAACTTGAGCATGTCCGGAACGCCATGGAAAGTATAGTAAGTATTGAGTAATGCATCCGGAGCCAACATATCGTAACATTTTCGTTTCAGAGCTGCCAACAACACAAAGACCATTTACATTATAGATCATAATATACACTTTATGTATTTCTGAACTGACTATCAATATTGGAAAAGTAAATCCTGAAACATTGATTGAATTGTATAATTATTAACAAGACGAACCCTTCTTTCGACGTTTGATGGGACAACGTGGCCCCTTTTTCTTTTTACGCTTTCCTTTTTTCTTCCCTTTCTTCTTACCCTTGCCTCCTTTACCTTTTCCTTTGGGCCCACCTTTCCCTTTCCCTGCTTTCCCTGCTTTCCCCGGCGGATTTCCTTTCCCCTTAGCATTGGCAACTTTGGATTTGTCAGCCTTTTTATCCCCTCCGGGTGCAACTTTTTTCTTTGATTTACTTTTTGATTTCCCGGGCATTTTGCTCGTTTTCGTTGAGGATTAATATACTTGACTTGAAAAGTTTAATTCCATGATGAAGGCCTCCTAATTCGCCTAATAAAATTAATTATTGTGCTAAGGTGAGTTTAATTACATAAGAGTGAATTAGATGGGGAAAATTCACAAAAATTGGATTATGATAATATTATGAATTATATTATTATTATGAATAATAATATGAAGATGAAGTAAGGGGAAGGATTCTATATTCGACTCGACGAAGACGGATGACTGTAGTAGGGAGCACAAACCCCCAGTTTGTTTCATATAATTAACAATTTTATTTTTATAATGATTACTTGCAAAATAGTATTTTGCCGCTTGTTTTATTTAAATTGATAAGTCCTCCCTATTAAGGTCTACAATATGGAGCATTACAGTAGTAACTATGAGAATTAATTCAAAAACGAAAGCAAAATTTGCTCCCCTAAATCCGCAGGGGATATCCGCCACCGAGGCCCCAGTCACGTGGACTCGATCCCAAGCGCCGAATGTAAGCTACTTGGATCCGGACAGTCCGGTTCCATTAATGCAGCAAGACGATATAGAGCCTCGTCTTCTCGATACCAGTCCCACGACAATAGTCTGACACAAGACGCAAGGCGTACACACCACGAAGCCAAAGTGGCCTCAGGTAAGTGGTAGCATACAAATCAAGGTATTTATTTTTTCAGTCATATAGCATGCAATAAGTAGTAACTCGGAATTTTAGCCTGCTTCCCTAACATCAAATATTTAATCATTCTGAATCTTTGGCCACAATTAATTTGGACGTATGCTGGTGCTGGTGGCATACAATAAATTAAATGGATTACAATTTGAAATTACGAATTTTTAATTTTGAAGTGTACGTGAAGCATTAGCCAAAAGTAGGTAAGAATTATGCACGGGATAATACGTAAGTAGGTACGTTTCTGTTTATTAGAAGACATCATGGTATGATTAACATTTTTTATTTGAACGTAATAAAAAATGTTTTAGGCCGCCTTAGGGATGTATGGATACAGGTACACCAGCATAGCGCTACTGCTTTGCGCTACTACAAAATATGGGATGATTTGACTTTAAGCAATATCTTACTAAATATTAAGATTTAATATCAAGAAATACGAAAGGAAAAGAGTAAATTATATAGTATTGAAACAGACGTTATAAGTGTAAGGGTAATAAGCTATACAGGCTCCAGGAAATGAATGATCACGGCAGGAAGTCTGAATTCATGATGCACTCCAGCCAGGCTGCCAGGGCTCATCAGGATGACTCCGATGACTTCCAGGATGGAATCGGAATTGGAGTGGAATCTGACAGAACGTGAGATCTATGGTACACAAATCAAAAGCGCGAAAGCAAATAAAGAAAAAACATCTGTCTGTACAAGTAGCATTCTACTATTCGAGGTAGTAAGAGGTACGGGCCGGGCATAAAGAAGGTTACCCGAATCTTCTATATTTTGAGATGAAACCACTTTTCCCGTGGCCCCTTAAGGATTGCCTAAATGGCTATCTTTAACATCGGGTGCCTTCGTTTTGCAATTATGGGTACCACGACAACTTGGATGACGTCGTTTATGCGTAGCCCTACGTAGGATATTATGTTCTATAGTCTGGTCTTCTGGAGCTGGAGCTGCATGTATTGGTTCGTTCGTGTTGGTATTCCTATTCCTTTTCTTCGTTTTACATAACTTTTATTATCGGGTCAATCCCGCATCCCGCTCTCGTCTCGTGGTCGTTTTGAATACATTACAGTAAACATTTATTACCTATCAATCGTTTTGAAAAATAAAAAACTTCAGCCTTCAGAAGTGAATTTTCTTAAGATGTCTTCACGAAAAACCAGACTCGTCAATCCTGGACTCCTGGCTGGCCAGAAAATAATTCTTGTCTTGCAGTCGTCGTGTTAATTTAATTTGACACAGAACTGGAATTAATGAGGAATACAACATAATCCAGGTTGAAGGTCAACCTTTTAGTTTCTGCTTCTCATTTTTGACCTTAACGCGTACATTTTACTTGGACACGACTGACTCGAATGGTTGATGGTGGGACGAATGGCCATATACTGACTGAATATTTCTAAACTACAGACAACAGAAAAATCATTAAATTACGTTCTGTGTTTGTGAAGCTATAAAACCTGCTTGGGCTTTCAGAAATGGAGATGAGTGAGGAGGAGGATAATTTTGATGAAGTAGAAGACAATGTTGTGAGGAACACACAGAATACAGAATCAGATAAAGAAAAAAAGACTTTGGTAAACCAAAATACAAAGTAATTTTAGCTGAGTGCTAATCAATATTGATATTTGCTCAGTTCAGTGCATACTGAATACTTGTAGTTGTAGTTGTGACTGGCTTATGCCATTTCCTTTGTCGTATAGTTGCCGGTTAGTAATGCGACGTGACAAATTATAATTTTTATTTAATTACTAACTCCAATATTAATTTTGTTTTCTTATTCACTGTAGCTCGTAGAGCGCCGAGTGGACGTTTACCGGAAAGCTAGTATAGGACAGAGTCTTACTCAAGCTTTAAAAGAATTAATGGCATCAAATAAAATTCGAATTTCTTTAGCCAACATTGTATTGGAGCAGTTTGATCGTTCAATGGTCCGACATCTTCCCCATGTTCCGAATCAAATTGTATTCACAGCAGAGAAACTTACCAACTATGGACTGATGGCTGACAACTGGAAATTAAGACTGAAAAATGTTACAGTAAGTGAAGCAAGCCATGAAATCGGTCATGTGAATGGATGTTCAATTCATGCTTGTGTTCCAGAAGAAATTTGGATTTGAAAATACTGGCTTCAACAAGGACAATATTTTTATATTTTAATCAATACTTACAGAAAGTTAAGTAGTAATTTTAGTGTATTATTTGTGATGTTCTTGTATCTTGTTTGTTGTATATAATATTTAAGTATATATAATTGTCACCCTGGACTCCACCTCACAATCTTTGGATATTTTTTTCGTGAGAGATCTGTGATAGTGACATATTCAAATACTAGCATTTAAAATACTATTGGATTTTATTAAATGTTTGCAGTAGCACACTTTTACAGTGAATTCGTTTCAAATTTCTATAACGTCATAATGTGCAGTTAATATTTATAATTTATACTACCTACATATAATTTACTATGTACTACATACTTGGAAGATCACTAATTTTAAGTACTTTTAAACTGTAATTAACTAGTTGAAAGATACTTGAGTTGAATTAACTATGATTCATTATTTAAGAGTTAGTTATAACGTTTACAAATAACACAGTTCGCCTAAATCATGTAAACGATTATGCCGTTGTTGAAGGTTACGAAACTATGTTACATACACAAATTCAATCACATCGATGCGATTTGAACTGTATACTGTATAAATTGTGAAAAAACTGGAATTCGCCTCTGAAAACATTTACAAATTCTACAATATGCAATACTGTAAAAACATATAAATAGGTTGCATATACGATTAAATAAATATTAGTTTACTAAATATTTTAATTAATAATAGGCACAAATTAACTTAATAATTTATTATTGTTTTATTATTTTCGCATGATTGGGAAATAGGATTGCAGAACCAGAACTCTGCATTTTGCATCATTTTTCATTTCTCAATTTCTCATTGGCAATTGGCAATATTGGCATTGGCATTTTTTGTAGGCAACTAGGCATAGACAATAGACATAGAGGAAGTGAGTATACTTTCAATGTTTCACGGAGCCCCAGAATGTACTGGAGTGGTTTTTGATGGGTGCGAAACTTGAAATAGTCGTTGGAAGTATTAACTGCTTTTAAAGAACAGAGTACAGAGGCACTAGAGGCAGTCGAGCTATTTATTACTTAATAATTTAATAATACTAAACTTACAGTCAGGAACTCGAGATTTCGGCATTCTTTATAAGAGTTTGAAGTTTTTAAGAGAGGCAAAAGATGGTTGGTTAAATTGGTATTACTTAATAATTTAATAATACTAAACTAACAGTCAGGAACTCGAGATTTCGGCATTCTTTATTAAGAGTTTGAAGTTTTTAAGAGAGGCAAAAGATGGTTGGTTAAATTGGTATTGCGGTGCGGTGTTTGTGGTAAGTAGTGGTATCGTAGAAATATAAGATTTTTTACTCGAATTGCTGTTGGTCGGCTTCCTAAAGTAATAATAACAAAGCGGACTAAGTACTTACTTAGTTTAATAGTAAGCAAGCAATTATTTTATTTTTGAATTATTGTTTCACTTTTCACTTGTATTTATGCACTTCACATGTGCAATAGAATTGTAATTGAAATTACTCGAAGTGAGTTTGATATTTTCTTAGATTGCCTATTTACTTACTAGTTGCGTAGATTGTAGATGTAGCAGTGTCCCTTTATATTAACCCTTTCTTAGCTGTTTTTGCACTATCAACTGGGAGTGTCAATAAACTGTGTCATCTATTAATGCAATGAGCGAAATAAAGTCGGGTGTCGACGTTTTGCAACAAGTTCGGGATGCACTCGACGCAGGGCTAACTACTGTTACAAAAACATTTACGCCAGGGTTAGCAGTTGAAGATGAGGCGAACTGTGCAGAGGTCAACAGGTACTGTAAACTGTTATTAAGTCGTGAATGGTTCGCTCTGTAAGAAGCTAAATGGATTTGGTACATTATTTAAATTTTCGATTTTGACTGTCATTGCTGTAGAATCTCGGAGACCAAAACAGGGGATGCTGGGGACTACATTGAAATCGATGAATACTGCAAAATGCTACAAGACTGTCGCGAAAACGAGTCACTTTTATGTGTCCCCATGGACTCTCGCACTTTAATTCCCAAGTATCAAACTAAACTTGATTCTCAGCATACGCCTCATAGCATCTCTGACTTGCACGAACGAATTGCATCCTTTGACATGATGAAGTGGTCCCAAAAACCTGACAGTATCTCATCCTTTGAATGTTCTCGCTATGGGTGGAAGCTATCTGAGTGGGGATTTCTGTCTTGTGTGACGTGCAAGCAAATTCTCCATATTCCTCCACAGATATCAACCTTTTCCAGTATGCTAGCAATTCAATTTGTAAATTACAAGTAGCTTAGGGTCAGGGTGGGTCCCGGTGGGTAATTGTGGCCGATGTCCTAATGGTGGCCACCAGCTGTGTATCTGAAACAAGTCGAGGTACAACAAAAGTGTATTTTTGTTGTTAAATTTCGACTTTCAATCTACTCAATCTGTAACTTTGAGTTGCAAAAAGAGTACAACTAATACGAATTTAATCACCCGGCCACCATTACCCACCCTTACCCTACATGCTTCGTTATCGCGTTTGTTGTAATGAGTGGTTGTGGTGTGGTGTCAATAGTTGATATATACCGTATATCTTCCAATAGACCACCCGTGGTCTATTTCAAACAAATTCACTTTGACCCGCGGTGTATTACAGACCCTCGGTCTATTGGACACCCGCCGACTCTGTAAAAGGGAATGTGTGTTGGCTGTTTACGCATATATCGTGCATATGGTATGCGCATGGAGTAAACGAGGCCCGCTGACTATTGGAGACCCGCAGCCTATCAAAAATACGTGTGTAGACCCGCGGTTTAATGTAATATATATACGGTACGTAATATAATGAAATCAAACTTGATTCCAGATTCCTGCTGGGCAGACAGATTAAGAAAATCTGTAGAGTCCACTGGCCACTTATCAACATGCCCGTGGACTAAAGTCCCTTCATCGCCAGAGATTTTGTCTTTACCTCAGGGGACTAGCTTGTACACTTATCTTTGCGAAGCAGTCAGCACTTTTAAGCTAATGCGCTCCTTTCCTACTGTGGAAAGTTACTATAAAATGATTCTGGTAAGGCATTATTTTCTTTAAAATTGTGTGTTAATTTGCTTTGATTTAGCTAATTTGAGTCATGTTTAAAAAAACCTAGTTCTTGGTTACAAGGAACAAGCTAGATTATCTACTATTTTTTATAAAAATTAAAAATGAAAGATAGTCCCCTATCATTTGCGCTCTGATTCACTATATTTTATTCGTTTGTTTTGCATATACTTAAAACAGGTGGATTTGAATTTAAAATGGCTTGCGGAGCTAACCTCTGCGACTGCACCACAGGAGGATGAGTTAGTGGATAAAAGTGCCAGCCCTGGCATGGTGCTTGACATGGTATTATTCCTTATTCTTAGTGGTTGGACCATGTCAGAAGCGGATGATCTCATTAAGTGTAAATTTTGCTTGCGTGAAGTTCCCTTATGGTTGTGTCAGTCCACGCCAGCAGAAAATGAGATTTTGGACTTACTTTCACCGCCCCCGAGTCCTGCCAAAAAGCTCAACAAGAGCTTTTCATACAAAGAACTAGATCCAGTTAGCAACCATTGGTCTTGGTGTCCTTGGCGACAGCGTTTACAACGGACAGCTTCGCGTAACAAGGATGGTTCGGAACTCAACCTCGAAACAAGCAGTGAGCCTGAGAATGCTAATTTAAGGAAAATTACGGAGATATGTGATTACGAACGACTTCTTGAAGAATTTCAGCAAGAATGTGCGAACATGAGCTTGCGGTATGACAAAGAGGTAATTGAATAAATTCACACAGCATGAATTATAATTGTCAAGTATGTAATGTAATATGTAGTTTTGGATAAAATTATCTAATTCATTTAAATGTAATCTGTGTATTTGAACGGTTGTTATTTTATTATTACGATATCTTAGTCAGCTCTAAATCTTGATTATTTAATGCGATACAGAAAACTGGTGTTCAGCTTCTCACCTCAGTATCTTCCTTTATGGACAATATTATAGCCACACCAGGTGGTCGTTCGCGGTCATCTACACCTGTGGATAGTGATATTGGGTCCGGTGAGCCGGAACCTGGGGCAGAAATGTTGCGAGAATATCCTATCAATGCGAGGGAACAGAAACTGGGTAACGAAAGCAAAATTCTTCAAACAGAAGAAGTTTCTCAAACCAACTCCGAGACACAACTGAATGACGATCAAAAGGGCGACGAACCTCCAAAAAAACGAATCCGTCGCGAGTTCTTTGACAGCAGTGTTGTGGATTTTTAGTTCATAAATATTTGATCAGCTCTATTTTTTTAAACTTATCTTTGACTTTTTATAATAAATTGTGTTCTGATCTGTGCAATCTGAATATGCAGAAAGACAGGAATAGCAATAAATATGTGAATACGTTACGTCTGTTAATCTTTATTCTTGATTTTTAAAATTAATGATTATTAAAAATAGACAGCGTTCAGGCTATTATTTTTAAACCTCGGCACAATCGTTTCACATTCTTTCGGTTTTAACTTGCTGGTGTTTTCTTGGATGCGTTCTTCGTTAATTTCATACTCGTTGTTGTACTCATCCCAGCCTGCAAAGATTCAAGAGATCAAGCAATACCATAAATACACGGATTATTGGGGAACTTTTTTAAAAAATGAAACCAATTTTCAGATAAAATAGTTTATTACAATTTTTTTAAAAGTCGCAGGTACATCAAGGCCCCGTTTCATTGTATATAAATTAACACTTAGCAGGTCAGCTAATTTTTGCTTCAGGCCATCTAGTTCCTTCTTCGCTTTTTGAAGATTGCACTTGACGCCCTTACTGCCTCTCATGCTACAAGTATATAAGTAAAGAAAATTCATGTACTACCAAATTAATATAGTTAATGGAGTCTAAATATACATTTGCAAACTCAAAGTTAGTACATATGTTTTAACGTAGTGTAGTCGAGTAACTGTGGCAGCGACAGTTTTCATCAGGAAAACAGTAGCACTGACAGTAAAAGAATGCCTTGCATCGAAGAATGGGGTTCGTTCTTCTATGCAAGAAATCCTTTCACTGCCAGTATTAATACTTAAATGCTGAAAACTTCCTCTACCTCAGTTACCCAACTCTACCCTTTACTTGAGCAATTTGTTTTAAATCAACTTACTACTCCACATCTTCTTCTGAGTCCTCGTCAGAACTTGCGAGATCCATTTCTTTCTTAGATCGCTCCATCCAATTCATGTCAGCCAATTTCTTTCGTACTTGATGCTCAAATGTTTCAACTTTAACAGCCATGTCAATTCTAACTTTTATATCACGATATATTTCTCCATCCACATCGAACAATGGTAGTTGAGCGTCCCCTATTATCCAATAAAATTAAAATACATAAAATGATATCATGCAGTAATCCAAAATAAATAATAGTTAAAACTGATGCGGATAGATGTGCACCACACACCTCTTTCCAACGACTTCATAATATTCTGAACTAAGGTTGTTTCTGAAGGTTCAACTAAAAGTACAGCTAATCCTCCTTTAAAAGCTCTGGCAGTCCGTCCACTTCTATGAATGTAACTCTGCAATAATTGAGCAACATACAATAATAATTATTAAACATTAATTATTTTAGCAAGGGAAGTTTCATAGCCGGATATTAAAATTCAAAACGTCGTAAGAAAATTACCTCAGCACTTTTGGGAACCTGATAATGGATAACATGCTGAATGTCAACTATGTCCAACCCACGAGCAGCTACATCCGTAGCTATTAATATACCTCGGTCGTTAGCAACAAAACGTTCTAAACTTCGTAATCTTTGCTTCTGTTGCATCTCGGAGTGTAAGGGAATTGGGTCACAATTGAGAAGAAAAAATAAATTTGTTAATCTCCGGACACAATTGATGCTATTGCAAAAAACGATACATCTTCCAGGATGTCGTACGAAGAAGTAATACAAATAATAATCCTTATGCGCGAGCTGACAAGTAATTTGCATTTCAGTCAGAGTTTCGCATGTTCCTTTTTTCTTGGTTATATCAACGATTTTTGCATTCTCTTTCACTCCAATTAACTCCATAATTTGCTTCATTTTTTCTTTTTTATCCATTTGTTTCGGTTGCTGTTTCATCTTTTTGGACTTGAAAGTCACATTTTTTAACCGATGTGGAGCTTCGTGAATAAATGACAATGTAGCTGAGAAGACAAAATTTTGGCGTTGCTGTACAGCCTCTGGATCACTGTTAATATTGCCAATGATACCTTCCAATTCTTGGAAGTGACCTTTTTCAACCATTCTGTCGGTTTCATCAACAGCCAAATACCTACAAACGAAGTGCTTTAGCAATACTATACAATCTATCGACTGATCAGGATTGTAATTCAATTACATTTCGTATGTGATTAGATGAAAAATATTTAATTACTTCAAGCTACTCAGAGTTGATAAATGAGGGTTGCCTTCCTGTACTAACTCCCATAATCTACCAGGGGTAGCTATTACAATCTCAGGCTGCTTTCTCAAAAGTCGCTCTTGTTTCTGTGAAGCCAAACCCCCCACGATAACGACAACCTGAATACATTAAATATACGGCAGACATTTAAAACCCTTCCAAATTAAAAAGTAAAATGTTGTAATAGCACAGCTCAATTGCTTAAAGCTTGACTAACCTGAATATCAGTATATTTAGCTGCTGCCATTATATGATTCTTTATTTGAACCGCAAGTTCTCGAGTCGGAGTTATAATCAAAGCTTGTAACCCACTGGCTCTATCCTGACTTTTAAGGATCCCATCAATAATTGGTATGGCAAACGCTAGTGTTTTACCACTTCCTGTTTCTGCGGCACCTACTATATCTTTTCTGCCCAGAATTGCGGATGGTAACGTAAGCATCTGATTTAAATTATTTTAGAAAACAAAGATAATATGCAGTTAATTACAAAAACAGCCTCTCTAGTCCACGCGTCCATAATTTAACTTCATACACACACCTGTATGGTTGTAGGGGTCTCGAAGTTTTTCTCATACAGTGCTTTAAGCACCGGAGTTGGTACCCCAAGTTGGACCCACGAAGACATCTTCTCATTATAATTAACTTCATCTTCTTCGGTTTCACTTACTGTTTCTACTAGATTTAACTCCTTTTGCTTCCCTAAAGAATAGTTTTTATCAATCATCGTTGCCCGTGAGTTGCTGTCTCACTAATCACATTAATTCATATTAACATGTAAGTTGATACAACTAAAATAACAGTAACCAGTTCCACTGAATAAATACACACGTACGAGTTTTAGGTTTCTTTTCTTTCTTTTTTCGTGGTTTTTTTACTTTTTCAGAAGTTTCCGATAATGGGTTGTTTCTTTCAAGATCCGCTGAAATATTATCATCGTCATCGTCATCTAGTAGAACACAAAATAATATTAACATTCATTTTTTAAATAATTCCACTGATAAAGTTGTTAATAGGACTAGCTAATTTAAAAATAAAATAATTTAAAGATATAAAGCTTACCTGCATCAACCTTTTCAGTTACTACCCAAGGAGTTGAAGAGCCAGGACTCCATACTAACCCCTTATTTGATTTATCTAAATACAACATGAATATAAAATACTAATAGTTATGATGCAGAAAACATTAACGACGAAAAGAGGTACAAATGCATGTACCAAACCTATTGCTTAAGCACAATTTAATTTGGGTTACCAATAGGTTTGATCAAATTGTCTGAGCCAACCGAGTTTGATTCAGTAACAGTCCATGGTGTCAGTGATCCAGCACCAAAAACCACTAGATCGCCAGAGTTATTCGTTTCAATCTGAGGGTACTCGTCATCTGTAGTTTCTTCACAATCTTCATTGGGCACAGCCAGTTTGTTTTTCTTACTAATTTTTGTTACATCGTCTTCTTTGAGTTTTCTTTTTGTGTTCGCCTTTAAATCTGCCAGGAATGTTAAAAAACGTAAGTAAAGTTGAAAGTAAACGTACTATATAGTAAGGGCTCGGTGATGGTGCGCAAACCATTAGATTTTCTCTACGATCAACGACCTCACGTTATTTCTACTATAAAATTCATATTCTCATCCATGGCTATCAAATGTATACCATTTCCTCCTTATTCTAAGAAAGAGAGAAAGTAAATATTTATTTACAACTGGCGCACTATTACGCTTGCCATAAAGACACAGTAAGAACAAAACACATCATTCACGTTATTAATTATGATTCTCGTAAAACAAAAGATAACATTATTGTAAATAATCAACTATTGACTAAATTCATATTATATAAATGATTGTGGGCGATTCGGCATGATCCACGAATTGTAGCAACTACAATTTCTTCAATCATTTTTGATGGGAGACGTAAATCTTTGCGAAATGATTCGAAGAACCCTGTTATAGAGCCCCTAGCACCAACAAGAAGTCCAATCACCTCCAGCTTCTTTAATTGGTATTTATCCAGAAAGTACGGAATGCAAGGATTATAATGTGCCTGCTTTTCTACATTAACTTCGTCAGCTTGACTTAGAGACTGCTCCATACGTATTGTTGGATCCAGAATGTACCCGGACTTCAAATCTTTTCGCCAGCAGATGATGTTAACTCTTTTTGAAGCACCATCAGTAACTTCTTCATGCACAATCCAGTCTAGTTTTCTCAGATGATTAGCAATAATTGTCAATAATTGTAATAGCTAACTACAAACGATAAGCCATTTATGTAATTCCAATTTAACAAAAACCAAGACGTACCAACCGCAACCATATCTCGCCCCATATCTCTTGGAAGATGCCCTACAACCAAGTGCTATTAAGCTACAACTGGTCGCAGTCACCATTGGCTGAATAAATTTGACTTTTTTTAAACACGTCACAAATCGGCTTATGCAAATACTTTAATAAATATTAACATACCATTTTGGGTAGATGACCCTTCGTCATCTGCTGGATTTGAGGCTGCTTCTTTTCTGACAATTTTATAATCATGTAAAACTTCAAAGGATAGAAGATTTTCGAATTCTTTATCCGAGATAAAATCTTCATCAATAGGGACCGCTTCCCATTTGTCTCCCGAAGGCTTCATATTCCTGGAATTCCCTTTCTTTTTCATCTTCATCTTGATTAAGTTCAATAACTGAACTGACAATGACAAATCCAATACGGATTTCGAATTTAGCAAAGGATGAAGGCGAAGGACAAAATAACAACACTGAAAACTGGAACTGGAACTGGTCACTCACAGGCAACCGGAAGACACCGACTCTAACACTCTAGCATACAACAATTGACAAATACTTCAGCCTTGCTTGAATAATTTGTGATCTTCGGTCTTCCCTCATGCCATGCTCAGCTTTAAAAACTAGTGTGTACTGTGTAGTGTGTATGTGTGTGTATATCAAATCAACCTCATGTTAAGTTAACTGTATTTAGCGCTATAATATTTACAAAACCATAGAGTAAAAGAATATCTCGCTGGCAGGAACCACAGATGACGGAGAGTTGAGAGTTTGAGAGTTTGAGAGTTGAGAGTTTGATGACTTTGAGACTTTGAGAGTGAGAGTTTGAGAGTAGGCAAGTTAGAGAACTCGGAGATTGGAGATCGTCCGTAAATGACGTCCCCAAAATGCCACAATTTTTAAGACCCTATGACCCACCTGTCATCAGCTTCACCATTGCGTAAATGGATATGTTCAACATTGGATGTCATTATTCTCCTCAGACCCACTGACCCTAACCATGACGTCATGTACGGACAATTTCTTTCGTGGACTGTGACTGGGGACTGGGGACTGAATTGGGGATTGGATTGGAGATGGATGTGGATGGAATTTTTAAGCAATTAATTACATAATAAAAAGGATTAAGCATGCACGCTTCAGCCATCAGCACGTTTTGGAGGAACCTTTGGCAATTCCCTCTCAACGGAATTTAATTAGACATGCGATATATTTATCATTTTGAAGCTCGTTAAAAATAAAAAAATATGAAAGTCAGGCCAGGCAAAATTTAAAATTATTTTATATGCTAATGATATTAATATTATAATTACTTAAGTTTTTGGAATTTTTAATTGAAGTTATAGGTGTCCCAGCGAGCTCTCCTGACATATCGTGGGTGAAGAGTCATTCTGTCGTAAGTCCAGTCAGTGCACGGCTAAAATCATTCTGTCGCAAGTCCATACGATTCTTAAAGTCATTCTGTCGCAAGTCCATTCAATTGGTAGCTACTGTCAAGGGTCGCTTCAGTGTTGTCCTATGCATTAGGGGGGGGGGGGGGCGGTATATTACTGACTGTGATGTACTCATGATGTACACTTAAAGGTCGTCCACAAAAGGCGTAATGTTACTGACTGTGATGTACTCATGATGTACACTTAGGGGTCATCCACAAAAGACGTAATGTTACTGTCTGTGATGTACTCATGACGTACACTTAGGGGTCGTCCACAAAAGACGTAATGGTACTGACTGTGATGTACTCATGACGTACACTTAGGGGTCGTCCACAAAAGACGTAATGTTACTGACTGTGATGTACTCATGACGTACACTTAAGGGTCGTCCACAAAAGACGTAATAAAAATTCAATTTCCAGAAAATTTTGCACTTTTGAGAAACATGTAAATAGAACATTTTGCACTTTCAAAAAACATGTAAATACAACATTTTGCACTTTTGAGAAACATCTAGATAGAGCATTTTACACTTTTGAGAAACATGTAGATAGAACATTTTACACTTTTGAGAAACATCAAGATAGAACATTTGACACTTTTGAGAAACATGTAGATAGAACATTTTACACTTTTGAGAAACATGTAGATAGAACATTTTACACTTTTGAGAAACATCAAGATAGAACATTTTACACTTTTGAGAAACATCAAGATAGAACATTTTACTTTTTTGAGAAACATGTAGGTAGAACAATTTGCAGTTTTTGGGAATGGAATTTTTATAACGTCTTTTGTGGACGACCCCTAAGTGTACGTCATGAGTACAATACAGTCAGCAGCATTACGTCTTTTGTGGACGACCCCTAAGTGTACGTCATGAGTACAACACAGTCAGTAATATACCCCCTCCCCCTAATGGATAAGACAACACGGAAGCGACCTCGACAGTAGCTGCTACCAATTGAATGGACTTGCGACACAATGACTTTAAGAATCGTATGGACTTGCGACAGAATGATTTTAGCCGTGCACTGGACTTACGACAGAATGACTCTTCACCCACGATATATGATCTTGCTCAATTTTGCCGTCATTTTGATATATAATTTGTCTATAGTATTAGTGGGTAACCGGCTGACGAAGACAACGGTTTCCAATTTTCAAAAACCTGAAAATCGTCAGAAGGATTTTCAAATGCCTGTCCATAGAAATTGCCACAGCTAACCCTTTACGGCTACCTCCCCCTATCTAATTTAAAGCACGGAAGTATAAAATATTTTACTTCCGTGATTTAAAGGTTGTAAATTTACAATTGAGATTTGGCGGCAAATTCAAACTTCAAAATTTTACTGCTAAGGCCGCCATTAAACTAGGGCTAAAGCCCTTATGTTATTAAAATAAAAACGGAATGCTGAGCTCATCGAACAAACACACAGGAGCTGTACTATATCTGTAATCTGTGACATGTACTACGTGTGTACTATGTACACCTGAAAAGAAGCACTAGCACTGGCTACTATGCCTAATTAGCTACATTAATTTAAGTAAATGACTTAATCTACCAGGTTTTTATAAATTTTCTCATGATTCCTTCAATACTTACTCCACTCGTGAAAGTATGATCAGCTATAGCGACTTTTAAATTCTTTTGCATTTTGGATAGATCTTCTATGTCAACTAAAGGGAACATTTATATTTCTTTTCAAATGCATTTAATTCGTGATTATATATTTTTGGCATAAAGGCAATGGGCAGTAAAATAAAGGCAATAAGCAGTAAACTGGCAGTTAATTATAAAAAGACGTATTGGCAGTAGAGGCAAATATGGTAAAAAAATTTTATAAAATCACTCTTTATTTTCCGACTATTGGCAGTAGTAAAAATATTCTTCCTAATTGCATATTTTGCATAAGTTATGCATTGCATTCATTTAAATGTCAACTTTAATACGTTTGCATAGTAGTTAGAGGGTCTTAAAGCCCCTACTAGTCAGTAAGAATCTGAGATTTCCGACAACAACATGTCTGAGCAAGCTACTTCAAGTGTGCCTGTCAAAAACAGGAAAAGAGTGGTTAATAAGTGGAAGCTAGTGAACTCCTTTGAATCATTGAAACAAGCACAGACATTTGTTGCGTATAATTGGAAGAAAAAATATTCAAACACGGCCAAAATCGGGGATTTTTCGGTAACTACAAGTGTATACTATCGTTTTGTTCACGGAAAGAGTTGTAAAGCGCAAGTGCAACTTGTGTCTCCTGAAGTTAATGGTAATATACATCGTACTACGAATTAGAAGTGATGGACCATGCAACTTCCAACGGCTGAAAAGAGGAAGACCTACGAATGCCAGTCGACAGCCTCTCATTCGACAGTAGCAACATAATTTTATCAGTCTTTTTTAATTTTAATTTAAACCTTAAAAATTGTCACCAAATCAATCACTCTTCAATTTTAATTAATAACAATAATTAAAATATAATAATCTATTCATTGAGATTTCAGATTACTCGATTTGCACTCAGCCTGTACAGATTTTCATTTGAATTTTAAATCTTATCAATTTTGTAAGTCCAGCCCTTTCAGTATTGAAACTTCTTGGCGTGAAAATGCAACTGCCAATATGTACCACTTTGTGCCTACTGCCAATTGATTGAAAACCATTTACTGCCAATAGCCTTATCCATAATAACCTGCCAATTGTCCCCCACCTTACTGCCAATAGACCTGCAGCCTATATTTTTGATATTTTGATATAAGCAAAATAAATGCTTGTTTACTCATCAGGATTAAATTATTCTGTATTTTCGATATATTTTAATTAAATTATTATCCTTTTAAACACGATACTTCTGGAATCTGCAACGTTATTGCATATTAGATATTTTCCTCTAGGGAAACCAGTCACTGGCAATAAATGAGGGTTAAGAATTTAAGAATACATGTAGATTCCAACAACAAACTTACATTCCTAAGGTTAAAAATCAAAGGCCAATCACAATCATTTAGCCCTCTACCTAGGCTCAAAAAATATTCCCGTCACTTTGCCACCTTTGACCTACATATACATTATTGCGCCCAACGTGAATCCACGTCATCACATGGATAGATTGGTGGACTCATGACTAGGGATTTATCAAGGACGGATTCAAATTGGGAAAAACTCATAAGTAATCTACGTAATTTACCTACAATGACAAAACATATGAATAAAGCCCGCCCCGGTGTACAATACAAGTCGGGTCAAGAATAATTATATTATAGAAACATGAATAAAAGTAAAAGCCCTTCTTCAATCAATGCCCGGTATTCTAATGCTATTATTAATATTATTAATAATAACTGACAGTAATCGAATAAAAAAGGCCTTTCCAGTGTGCTCGGTCTCCGATGAAAGCCGGGTTTGAATGAATTATAGCCCGGGCTTTTATTTACGGAAGGTACTTTTAATTTTTAATGTGGCGATTTGTCTTGCCGCAGTGCAGTTGCACTTGCCTCTTTACCTTGCCATCATTCCCAGATTACGACTTAATCTTGTAATATATCCTCAGAATCAATTGCAAGACTAATTCAATGCACAGCTATAGCTTCATGGTACGGTATGGCACCTGTCAGCAAATGTGCTATATACGCTCTGACAGCTGAGCTGGTTTGGTAGGTACAGACAGAATATGACATCAAATATATAACGTAAAAGAACATAGACGACAGACGAGTATAATTATAGACAATACTTACCTAAAATGCCTAAAATAAAATGTCACTATTGTACTGAACTGAAGCAAGGAAAAATTCATAGGCATGCAGTAGACACCTGGGCAAAATTAATATAATTAAATGAATTAGCACGTTCAGGGATGGAGGATTTCAATAAGGTGCTCTAGCTAATTATGCTAGACCAGAGCTTTCAAGCGCAGCAGTGGCATATATTATATGTATTGCTCCTGCCTCCTTTAAAGTTTGTAAACAAAAACAATACACAACTTTACTACACTGCAATCTGCGCTTGTGATAGTGTCCCCCATATAGGGCATTACAGGCATAAAGGCGCGCGCATCGCACGCTTATGAACTTATATGAAGTACAAGTACCGTATACCGGTATATATCATAATATTTATGTATGAACAAAACTTTTGAAGTTTTTAGTTTTGTATTGGCCATGGTGTAAGTTATGTGTGATCCAGTCAAGGTACATATTCACGTCGCCCAAACATTACGTCTACAGAGTATGGCAAGGGGTAGTAAAGCAGTCCGATTTAAGTCAATCGATCTTTAAACAGGGCGCAGACGGGGGAAGCATAAAGCAAAAGTTACAATTTAATTTACGCAATGTATGGATGAAGCTATCACGGTTATAGCACCCGAATTCTCGTCTAATAATAAAAGGTAAAAGTATCAACACAATCCTAACAGCACAGGTTGGAACATTCCGATGATTTACACGTGATTCGTTAAAAGTCACTTCAAATTCGCAGAGTGCCATATTCTAATTTAAGTACCTACATGGAAACACAATTGGTGGACACTCGCATATATGCTCTAATCTGACATAAAATCCAGAGATTAAAGGATCCCTGTCTTGCTTTAATGACGTGTTTTAAAGGTACACACTGTCGGACGCACATGTAACGTTGAATATCGAGTAAATTATTTATTACTCATGTTATGAAGTTGAAATTACATATAAATAATTAGATTAAACATTAGACACTATGGATTGCAAAATAAAATTCATCTTTGTCAATAACAATATAATTAAGACTTACCCGAGAATATCAATATTATTTACTGTTAATAACGTTACCTACCTATCCCTAGTCTAATTAATTAGCTTAAATGTTGCATGTAATAAATAGCAATACTAAGTACACTCAAGTTTTTAAATTATTAGTACTGAGTACAGCTGACAGTATCTTACATAAAAAGTATTTCATCGTTTAAATAGTTCGTTTACATTACAACTTGTGAAATAGTATGGCTCACCTTTTTTTGAAAGTAAAAAACTTTAGTAAAATTACTGATGTTAGTATTGGGTTCCACTAAACTTCCTTAATATAATGGTACAATTTCCTCTCGAAAGATACGGGGTTTTATACTCCTTATCCTTCTCATATATTGTGATATTATTTGGATTTTATCAAAATGATCAAATAAAAAGTTGATAAAGGTACATCACTGTTTCTTAGTCTTACTAATAATTCCACTACAAAAATCATGCAGTTGCATTTTGACCTTTCTATCCCATGTTATTTTAAATGCATGGTTTAAATGTTCAATCTTAGTGAATATAAAACGCACAGTAGCAGTGAAGTTGACGACTGTGTGCTACATGGGAATAATCTATAATTTAATCACTTTGCATCATTCTTACTTAAATATTATAAAGCTGAAAATGAAATCTTGCTTTGGATTCATCAGGTTATTTTGTATAGCGTTATATACAAATCCGCTTTTTAATATTCAACCAACAAAAAAAACAAAAATCTTCGGTATTCCGGTAAAATATTATTTTTGAGTTTTGCAGTAAAACTTGAGGCCAAAAATGTGATAATAATACTTTCTTACTTAGTTCTTCCATTGTCATTCTCGTAATCACACCATACAATGCATTCTCATAGTACATATATTAATTATCTCTTATCACTAAATCATTGAATAAAAAACTCCTATATATTCATGTGCCGACAACATACGCAGAATTCGTCACTTCATTAAAACAATAATATTTCTTAAACAATAAACTGTGTCTTTAAATCTACCAGTCACTGTCGAGGTAATGCAGAACCAATTAAATGATTTCTCTCTTAACGCTTACGAAAATGTATAGAAAGCAATTTATGCTTTCTAAATTTGTCGGGATGTCTGTTTCCAATCTAACTATAATCGTTCGCGTTTTTTAATTGGTCTTTTGCTATTATACTTATTAATCACATCTAAAACACGCGGTTTGTGCTCTAAAATCTTGAGAACTTGACTTTTCGATTCCTGCATCTGATCACGGATAACTTTACCACGCTGTATATTTCCCTGTAGAAAAATAAATGATTTTCAATACAATATAGAATATGGTTGTATAACACAGCGAAATGGATCAAAATTTAAAAAAAAATGTAGTTATATAATAAATTATAAATTACCTTTAATAATTCTTGAATTCGATTGAGATCACGATCAGTGCAGCTCGGACCAACTTTAGCTTCCAATTTGTTAAGTAAAACTGTAAAACGATCTACCACATCTCCTTCCAGCTCAATCTGCGTAAACATTATTGAATTTTAGAAAAGACTGCATGAGACTCGGAAGTACAAGGCTTCAATTGAACCGATTTAACACAAGTATCCAACATAGCAAAATAAAATCACTTACAATTTCTTCTACTTGATTGTTTAAATGTTGAAGTTTCCATCCGTTGCATTTCTGAATCACATTTTTTTGATTTAGTAAATCATTCACTGTAGGTCGCCTTTCTTCTTTGGACTTGACGTCACAGTAACGCTGAAAATGATTGTGAGGAGGTTTACTTAAAATTTTATTGGATTGGAGCAAAGACATGGTGGGTTTTCTTAAATAATAAGCAATTCTAGGGGCTGGGGGTTCCTCAACTGCAGTCTCTTCACTTATTCTTTCGTTGAATTCTTCAAACATTTTAGGGTCCGCTAAAGAAAATAAAAAGTGTAATGTTATCATTCATTCATAACTTTATCTGGAGTAAAAACACATACAATGTCTTATATTTGGTTACAAAAAATGAGGAAATACAATGCACTTGAACAATCCAAAACTGAAGCATAATAATACGTTTCGAAGTTTCACTTACTAAATTCGCTTTTCTTGAACCGTTTTCCTTGATAGAACGAAATCTCAGGAGAAGCAGAATCGAAGAGTTCACTGGTCGTTCTTGTAAAAAAATAATTATGTATGATTAGTACGATTTCTTTTCCAATAACATATACAGTTCAGAATCGACTCTAATGGTTGCATAATAATATTATGAATCTAATACTTCAACTTACAACTGCTGTTTGCGAGGCTTTTTCCTTGGACTAACGCCATCGTCTTTATCTTGTCTGCCTTTCACCCTCTCCAGATCTTTTAGAGTACTTTTTGTGATTGCCTTTGGTCTGACAGTGACTGGGGCGCTGGATACAGATCTGACAATTCCATTTTGTGAGACTGACGGTCCGGTTGTACTGCCAATGTTAATAATATTACCATAATTTCCCACCACATTCAATTCAGAGAGTCCTACAGTGACGGTAGGTATAATATGACCACTATGAGAAGAGATTGGGGTCTGTTGTGACAGCTGCTGTTGTTGTTGCTGCATCTGAATTTCAGCAGTTTCTGACGTGGTTGAGATAGTCGTTGAGCCAGAACTGGAATTTGAACTACATGACTGCCAGGAAGATTCTTCGTTCGGAGGCTGGAATTCTTTCTTTAGAATACTCACACTGCCAGGTACAACAGATGAAGGCGTGACTGGTAAATGACTTGATAGAGCCGAACCTAAAGAAACACTGCTAATGACAGAGTTCTCTTTATTAGCCGCAGCGGCTGCAGCCGCCGCCGCCGATGCACTAGCTACTTGAACATTTGAACTACTAACGGAGAAGTTCAGAGCGAGATTCCGCTGTGCCCTTAATGGTAACATATGATGATTATGATCTCCAGCTTCTCTTTTTCTTAAAATACTTGGTCTAGGGCTGAGGGTGGATTTTGTTTGACTGGGGGATTGAGCTGGAGTAGATGTTTGCATTGAATTTGAACTTGAGGTTGCTGAAGTAATGACAGGACAAGTACCTGAGGTTGTGGATGCAACGAGCACGGAATTACTACACTGACTTGCACCGGTTGTTACAATTACACTTGAGGTGGTTGTAGCAGATGAAGAAGCCACACTTAAAATACTTGCACTAGAAGCTGATACCATAGGATTAGATTGGGAAATTACATGCGTTGGAATGGCATGTCCTATCTGGACGCTTTGAGCTTGGCTTTGCGGAATAGTCACGGTCACACCGGTATTTGCTCCTGTACTCGACACGGGTGTCAGAATAGGATGCGCTTGAATAATCTGAGATTGCTGGTGAGACATGGAAATCGGATGAGAAAATGCATTATGGGTTGCTAAGGGAATCGTGACTGCCTGAGTATGGTGCTGATTTTGGGATTGCTGGGGATTTTGAGTAGTTAAAATCACAGTGGAACCTGCCATAATACTTTTATTCGGGTCACCACCACTTCCACCAACCCCAACACTAGTTACTGTTCGTTTCTCTATAGCTATGGGACGTACGTGACCATGCTGTTGCTGGAGTAAGTTCATATTTAAGTTTTTAGGGTCCACATGATAGTAACTTTGAGTCACGTTTTGACACCCTTGGGCGACAGAAGGGTTTATTCCCATACCCATTGTAGCTCCACCCGTAGAATTCACAGTAATAGGTCCGTGCACTTGAACTAAATGGTGACCATGATGTGTACTATTTGGTCCCTGTGGAGTGACTAAGTGATGAGTGTTCGAAGGGTTGGAGGAGGCTATCACTACACTGGTCTGTTGACCACTTCCTGCTTGAGCTGTGAAGGGTATGGCATTCGCTGTTATTCCAGGTGTAGATGTAATACATGAGGATTGAGACGAAGCGAATAATGTCTCTACAACAGGTGCTACATCTCTACTGACCGGATAAACTTTTGTTATGGGTAAAGAGCTCCCTGATGATACTTGACCACCGATGGATGGTGTCATAATAAGACTCGTGCCACCTTGCCTGGGGGCCATTGCAACTACAGGGGCTGTATTGTTTGGAGCAATAGTCCCTAAAATATTAAACATATAATGGAATAAGACACAGATTTTAATTATACCTACAAAATAGAACACTGCACAGACTTCACCTTGATTGCAAAACCCGATTTTCGTGACAACATCATTACGTTACATTATAAACGCATCCTTTCAAAATTAAAATATAACATGGTATAATAGTTTGTAGTTGGTGTCCCATGTTGTGGAAGGACTATTCCAATAGTTCAATAATGATTTAAACCACTGCACTGGTTTTATCTGGTCATAAAAATTAGAGATTTTCGCTAAAACTGGTTTAAGCAGATTTCTATAACTTCCGTTTTGGTTAGTTCATATGTTAAATGCTTCCGCTCAAAGGATACGGGTAAGTGGAGTTCTTAGATTCAAACTATACTCTGAAAATCACTAAAATATATTCCACAGGCGTTTAAAAGAGGAAAATAATTGACATGAATTTCCTGGTTGGTGTAATATCCCTAACATACGGAATGGGATTTTCAGATTCATCACTGCGGGTACAAATTCTTTAAGCTTAGCTGTTGTATGCCATGCAAGTGGAAAACACATCACACCGGCTTAGAGAGAAGTTAATTTCAAGTGTATTACATGAGGGTCAGGAGGGTCTGAACCTAATAAATAGTACTCAGACAGAAAGGGAAAGTCGAAAAATAAATTCACCGGAAATGGGGCTCTTCTTAAGAAAGTTGTATGGTCGTTCGGCTAGAAATTAAAATCTATTGAAAATTGATAGGGAATGGCATAAAGGCAATGGGCAGTAAAATAAAGGCAATAAGCAGTAAACTGGCAGTTAATTATAAAAAGACGTATTGGCAGTAGAGGCAAATATGGTAAAAAAATTTTATAAAATCACTCTTTATTTTCCGACTATTGGCAGTAGTAAAAATATTCTTCCTAATTGCATATTTTGCATAAGTTATGCATTGCATTCATTTAAATGTCAACTTTAATACGTTTGCATAGTAGTTAGAGGGTCTTAAAGCCCCTACTAGTCAGTAAGAATCTGAGATTTCCGACAGCAACATGTCTGAGCAAGCTACTTCAAGTGTGCCTGTCAAAAACAGGAAAAGAGTGGTTAATAAGTGGAAGCTAGTGAACTCCTTTGAATCATTGAAACAAGCACAGACATTTGTTGCGTATAATTGGAAGAAAAAATATTCAAACACGGCCAAAATCGGGGATTTTTCGGTAACTACAAGTGTATACTATCGTTTTGTTCACGGAAAGAGTTGTAAAGCGCAAGTGCAACTTGTGTCTCCTGAAGTTAATGGTAATATACATCGTACTACGAATTAGAAGTGATGGACCATGCAACTTCCAACGGCTGAAAAGAGGAAGACCTACGAATGCCAGTCGACAGCCTCTCATTCGACAGTAGCAACATAATTTTATCAGTCTTTTTTAATTTTAATTTAAACCTTAAAAATTGTCACCAAATCAATCACTCTTCAATTTTAATTAATAACAATAATTAAAATATAATAATCTATTCATTGAGATTTCAGATTACTCGATTTGCACTCAGCCTGTACAGATTTTCATTTGAATTTTAAATCTTATCAATTTTGTAAGTCCAGCCCTTTCAGTATTGAAACTTCTTGGCGTGAAAATGCAACTGCCAATATGTACCACTTTGTGCCTACTGCCAATTGATTGAAAACCATTTACTGCCAATAGCCTTATCCATAATAACCTGCCAATTGTCCCCCACCTTACTGCCAATAGACCTGCAGCCATAGGGAATTCTTTAATGGGGTTTACCTAACTCAAACTGATTCTCGTAACCGTAACTGATAGCATCACCACCATTTAGTAAAAAGTGTGGCTGTGAATTCGAGTGCGATTGTACAAATTCTAACGTTTACCTGAGTCAGTAAAAATTTCGAATAGCTGTGTTTGCTGTGTTCAAAAATTGTGGCAAAAACATTTTGGCATACACATCGAGAACACAATTAAAAACCAACTAAAGCCTAAAGCCCGCTGAGACAGAATAAAATCAATTAAAACCAGCGGTTAGGCCTTTAAAAGCATTTATTTTACCGACCCTAATTTCTACTCTTTAATCAAAGAGTATTAATATTTTATTGCATTTAAATTAATTTAATTATGTCATTAATTTAATTATATATTCGTACCTTTGCCATGGGTTGATAAAGTGAGGCAGACCGTATTAAGCCTTGGGATCGGAAGTGCTTGAATATGAGGGAGCTTTTGGGAATTCAAGAGCTGGATAGGGGGCCCATGAGCCGGCTGAGTGATTACTTTTGGAACTCTGTAATGCAATAAACAAATAGGGCATGGCAATGCTGTCACTGTATTTAGATAAAATAGTAAGGGTAGTAAACTAACCCTAATATTGAGCAATTAATAGTTTTTTTAAATTAGAAATTTTGCTTACTGGTTAACAGAGTTCGGGTTGGGATTTTGAGGGCGCTGCTGCATGGTATTCAAACCTGTAATGCCTGTAGCTGCTCTAATGGTAAAGGGAGCTAAAGGCAGTGTTAATGGAGTTCCGGTATTTGTAGTTCCTTGAGAATGTAAAGTTCCCCTCATATTCACTAATGGCGTTGCTGATAGTTGTGGCTTCAAGATTGAACCCTTGCTGTCCACCATTTGTAACTACAAATTTGAAATTAAAGAGTTTCAAATATAAATTTACCTCTGTCGTTCCCCTCGATATGATTTTGTGAAATATACATATAAATTGTAAAATAAAAATGATTTTATAATTTATGGTTTCATACAATGTTTGCTACCTGTGCCACGTGCTGAACAGATCCGCCTTGAGGAATGTGGATTGTTTTTCCTTCCGGACGAACGGAACGGTTGCTCACGGTAATTGTTGCCGCCCGAATAGGGGTAAACGGGCCTTGGGAACTCGTACCTGACTGAATCCATGTTCCATTACTCACGGGACCCGTCAGTCGTATATTAGGGCCAAAGCTAGACAATAATCAAACCATTAATCATTAAATGCTGCTCTCATACAAGTATTTGACTTTTGAAAATCCCAACTTCAAACGAAAAAACCATCCATTGAGTGTTCACTATTGTTTGAAAATACGGGTTTTTAGAGGGCCTTACTTGGACGAAGATATAGGAGTGACAGTAATGGAGCCAGGTTGATGTCCTCCGGACAGACTGGAGCGTACATTACCAACTAAGGTTCCTCTTGCAATCTGGTATGTTGGAATTTGAGCCTGAGCACCCCCCGGTTGTCCAGCTCCTCTTGCAGGCAGAATCGTAAAAGGTCCTGTCCTATTTAAACTAATAATGGAAGGCTGACCGACAGCCGCGGTAATGCTCCCAACAGTTCCGACTGTCGCTTGACCCGTTCCAGGTTTGGCAGTGATAGTCCCATGGGGAATCCCATGATTCCCAAAGGTTCGAACAACGGGTCTTAACTGGACAACCGCAGGGCCACGGTGTGCTGCCAAATCAATGGGCTGAGCTTGCTGGATGGATTCTGTGTGAACTTCGCCTTTATCGACGATGGGCACACCGGAGCTTTGACTGGACATTTTTCACTACACTTTCTGGTACTTCGTTTCTCAGTTTCAGTACATGTACAGTCGCACACTTACTTACTAGTTAATACGGTACGATCACCAACCAATATCAAAATAAAGGGCAACACAAGACAAGACAACCCTTGCCAAACAATTCCTACGTGCTTATATACTACCCGGCTTGTATCCGACTTTCACTTTTGGACAAGCTCGCGCTGGATCAATTCGAGTTTCAGATTCCGACTTTCACGTGTTGACTCTAGGGGGCGGATTGCTCCAAACAAGTTTTTACGTTCAAGTTCCGAGCTTGACGGTTTTATTATGACTGGTACTATGCATGATTGCTATACAGTAGATCGCGTACTGAAACAAAACTGCTGATCAACTCATCTCAGTATAAATTTGAATACATCTATAGCCCATAGCTCATCCGCGTTCACTGTGAAGGAAGACTGAGTCGAGATGATACTTGTATTCTTCTATAGTCACAGCCTATGCATCCAAAGGCACTTACTGCTGACTGTATACTTTTCAGTTTCAGTAGACCGACTACACTAATAAAACACAGTACAGTACGAGCACACCGTTGTGAAGCAACTGAAAGTTCTTGCTCCTCACTGTGAACACGAAGCGTACATATCATTCGAGAATTAAGTATGTGCATACACATCCAATCTGATGCACCACTATATGATTCTATGTAAGCTTCCACACACTGCTAGGTATTTAAAAGGAGGTATTTTTTGTGCTCCTGTAACTCTGCAGTTTTGCACCCTACAACAGCTAAATGTTTTGCCAACATTAACCAAACCACCAGCTGAATACAGTTGTGCACAAATTTCCAATACTTTCAACTGACTGAGATTTCTTAATTCACGAACCGACCCAAAATATTTCAAATCTCTCGGATGAAATGCTAGTCACATTGACTCGTGAGCCATCACAGTCTACATTATTGACCATGTCTCTAGAATAGAAGTCATCCAGCGTGATATATTTTTCACATTTGAATTTGCCTTCGTCGGGGCTTCAATGTTGAAAACTCACATTGTCTATTTTTGTACAGACTAGTAAAGCTTCTCCCGTTTCTTCTCCAAATGGAAATGCCCGGTCTTTTCACATGAGTAAAGTTCCAAATGATAGAGTTATCCTCAACTTGCTCACTTTTCATTCCTTCAAGACAGAAACCACGCTATCCCGACCCACAGCAAAAGCTACCACTTCCCACCAAGAATCTTGAATCTTACGAATTACGATTGACGATAATCACCTGTCATTTTGAATGATTTAAGTCTCACTGGTAGCAACAAAAATACTCCTTGTCCACAATTAATTAATTATTGTATATTCCACTATTATAGCTACAGCAGGGAAAAATACACGTCACAAGACTGCAAAAGAGAGACTATCACCAGTCACCAGTTACAACAGGCATACGGGATTTGATCCGACGTCAAATGAATTTCTCAAATGTTGAATGTACAATAATTCCACACAATATGCACTGATGATTGCTGCAGGAATTTATAGGAAGAGTACAATTCTTTCTGATTTATGTAACGATCAATGATGATAGGATGCTCGATCTGCTCAACTTACTTGCAACTTGATAGACTCCACCAGAACGAGAACACAAACTATCTTTGGCTTGATTTCTTCGAGTTGTTGGTTGCAAATCTGAAAGTAGTTTTAAAAATCTGTTTTCTTCAAGTAGAAGGCTGTGGAATTTGTACGGTCACGATCACGAGATGAATGAAAAAGTTTGAAAGCTTAAGATTGTTATTATCGTAACTGGAAGATATCTGTTTGGATTTAAGTTTCTGTTGTTGTGGACTGAATGTGAGAGAGAAATGAAAAATTATTGGAATATGAGTCCTTTCCTCAGCATTTAGCATTCCCTGTCTGTCTCCTGCAAAGAAAACGAGTGAATAGAATTGTAGAATTGCAAGCACAGGGAACTCAGTTGAGATGTGGTGAACTGACGGACTGGTTGGAATTGTATTTTCAGTACGCATGAGGTTGCCACTCTTGTCCATCCCGTGCCTCCGCCATCCATTCCTTCCAACTCCACCGCGACAACACTGGATCCCCCAACTCTGTCCCTCGAATATCATTCTACACGATTGGCTGTCACTTTTGCCACCATTCACCCCCTTGACCCTTCCGTGCGTCATGCGCTCTTCTCCCCTCAACATTCAAACTTGACTTGTATACAAATAAATCGTTCAAGTTCCTGGCGGGAAGTATCACCTTCCCCGTGTCTTCCTCCATCCCCATTATTCCCAATTCCCGTTGTCAATGATCAGATCAGGAACGAAGCCACCAGTCAGCAGTGTCAGCACAGACCCAATCTAACACCTGTGTCTCTCAGGTCTAGACGGGACAAACGTTATTCAACATCTCGTCAGTGAAGACTCGAAATGATCCATATCGTCTCTGAAGAACCAAAATCACCCATTTCCAATTTAAGCTAGAAGCAGATCGAGCTATGTCATGAAACCAAAATGAGAAACATGCGTAAAATGTTAATTAAGAGTGTTTGAAAAGTGCAAAATTTTCAATTTTGATGTTTATTGAAAAGTTTAATGAATGAGTTGAATGTTTTAGTTTCGTGTTTTTGAAAAGGTGCAACATGTTATAATTCCATGCTTTTGAAAAGGTGCAAAATGTTCTAATTCCATGCTTTTGAAAAGGTGCAATATGTTCTAATTCCATGTTTTTGAAAAGGTGCAAAATGTTCTAATTACATGTTTTTGAAAAGGTACAAAATGTTCTATTTACATATTTTTAAAAAGTTCAAAATGTTCTATTTACATATTTTTAAAAAGTTCAAAATGTTCTATTTAAATGCTTTCAAGACATATTTCAATATTTTTGTAGATAGTGGATATTGTTTTTAGCTACAAAGGGATATGGGCCATTTTAATTCTTTACAGACGATATCCACTTCTAAGATTTTTACCTAAAATTACTATCTACAAAAACACTCAAGTATCATTATCCTAAAAACATGTTATGCTTAAACAGGACATTAAGTACACTTCAAAAACGTATAAATATGCAAATAATACACTTTGCATATTTTGCAAATAAGTAAATACAATGTTTTGCACCTTTCACAAACAGTAAATGGAATGTTTTGCAGCTTCCACAAACAAATAAGTAAAACATTTTGTACTTTCCACAAACAAGTAAATAAAACATTTTTCACTGCTCACAAACAAGTAAATTGAAAATTTTGCACTTTTCTAAAACACGCAGGTAAATAAAACATTTTGCAAATTTCGAAAAACAGTAAATACAAGATGTTACACCCGTTTCAAAAACAACGTAAATATAACATTTTACACTGTTCACAAACACTTAAATAGAATATTGTGTAAATTTCAAAAACCCGTACGTAATTTACGTTTCACTCATCTATCGCGTTTCTTTGACATAGGTCATTTTAATTCTAGCTTCAATTGGAGATGGATAATCTTGATTCTTCACTTACGATTTGTAGTCTGTTATAAACAAAAATTTACTTCTTCTCTAGGTAGATTAACTGACAGATAGAGCAACGTTTAAATAGGAATGTTCCCCTAAATGCTAAACGCTATGCAAATAATGACTTACGCATTTTGACGCTTTTTTAGCTTTTTGCCTCAGTCATCAGTCAAAACATTGCTCCAGTCTTCATTTGAGTATTTAAAGTTGATTCACTCGATCCGAGTCTTTTTTCTCAGGTGCGAACAGACAGTCACAAACTCTACATGTAGCGTATCATACTGCAAACTGTAATATTGCACGTTTGCAGTATTTGCGGAAATTACAAAGTATATACGTTACTTTCAACGTATACAATTATTCAATGCTGTGCGCTGCATATAGCGCATAGTAATTTCTCGGTTACTGTAATTGTAGCGTAGTAGTATGTATTTCCATGTAACTGTTGAATATTAGTTGTTAATTCTTTGCGAATTTTGGTCGGAGACGTTAATATGAGTTGTTCGGGAAAGCCTAGTGCACGATAAAAAAGTGTATAAAAAATTGTTTTTTTTCACCGCGAGGATTTAAAATTTATCCTGAGGAATTTTTAAAATCGATTTGTAAAGAATGTACATACCACATTTTAATTTTCACATTCCCCTAGGGTTAGCAGGGGAATGCTCTATACCTATTTATTATTATATTAAAAAATGAGCAGTTTAACAAAATTTTCGTAAAATATTAAGAGAAGCTACAACACAACTAACATTACATTGTAATTATGCATGACAAAGACACATACCTACGGAAGAATATTGTAATTATTCAAAGTTGCAATACGGAAATAGGTCAAATCGAAATCAATACAGGCCCTGATTACATAAAGACAACACATAAGTACGCCCTGAATTTTCAGATGTGCATCAACTCTGAGTCAGCCGTGAGGTACGTCTTGTTGCTCCTAAAGAATATTTGTAACAAACTGTATACATAATTTAGCAAACGTTTTGCTAAAGTATGTTAAATTATTTTTTCAATACTTGACCTATTTTAGCGAGTGATATATCATTTTAAAGCTCTTGAAAAACAAAAAATATATCATTCCTGCAAAATTGAGCGTTTAGTAAAAGAAAATAGGTCATTTATTTTAAAATTATTCAAAAACGGCTATACGTATAAAGCTCTTCTTTGTAGTAATTAGATTCTACTGTTAATTACCATTTGAATAATGTATTAACTTATTTACATTTGCATTGTAACCAGTAGTAATTTAAACTTTTAGATTTGGCAGGAAATTCAAACTGCCTCTTTTTACTGCTTTACGTAATAACTAAAGTATATACTAGTATATAGTGCATGTTTACATTTTAGGATTCAAAATTCCTGCAGATTAATTGCGATAGACGTGATCCATCAGTTTTTATGAAAGGTGCTCAGAAGATTAAGCTTTCCTGCAAATTCAGTCTCCAAAAATTAGCTCTTTGATTTTGTTAAGATTTTGTTTTAATTATTACTTACAATTCAATGATGGTTCATAATTTAAAGTTCAAATAGATATTAAGCTAAATTGTTTTAAACACCATTCATTTAAAAAACGTAGTTTTTATTTGGCAAGCCTAGTTTGTAAATTAATAGGACACAAGTTGCAGCACCTGCGCTAATTGTAGCGCACAGTATGTAATAATTGCATACGCTGAAAGTGACGTAGGTACTTATGTATGTACTTTCACAATTTCCGCGCATATGTACTGCATATGTGCAGTATTACAGTCTGCAGTACGATACGCTACATGTAGCGTCGTGGACCTGATTGACAGATAGGTGCAGCTTTTTATTTTCACCGAGTAAACAATTATTGCTTGGTTAAAATTAAAATATATTTGATTGACAGTCAGCATTATCAGTTAGCAATGATATTGACACTATTACTCTTGTGGTTGCATTGACGATTCTTTAATCTAGAAAGAATGGTAGTTGTGCTATGAAATCAACAATGGTCCGTAGAGAGAACGTAAAAATTTGATTAACACTGGTACACAATTTTACTTGCCTAAAGAAATATTTTATTGATTAAATTAATGTTGCATAAATTTAATCAATAAAAATATATTATAGATTTGTAAGTCAGTCAAACATAACACTAGAATCTAGAATATCCTTACTCTATATCCAAATCCAAATCAAACCCACCCGCACGCATACACTCCCCTTCTAAATTTACAAAATGTACACACACGTCCAATAATAATTAATTAATTTAGAATTAATTTATTCGTTATTTGTAATTCAAAATCTGTTCAGTATTGATCTCCGAAAGGAATATATTCTAGTGCGTTAGTAATTAAAAAGCAATTCCCCAAATTCAAAATTCATGAGCATCAAATAGGCAAGTTATTAATTTGTGCAAACATCGTCCTTTTAACTCAATTCTATTCTGAATATAATTACCTACTTTAATTTTGTAAGTCTTTATCATTGTCATGCCAGATTTATTATGTACAAGTAAAGCGGCCCGTCCTACGAATGGCACGCAACATAGAGCTTTGATCGGGTCCGGCTTGGACCCGGGTTTTTGGATCCGGGTTCGGGTTCGGGTCCTAACCCGGGTGCCATGTCATTGAACCCAAACGGTTGGGTGTGCCCGGGTGAACCCTTTTCCTTTGAACCCGAATTTGAGTCCGGTTCCGGCTATGCGTGACATTGGGCCCGGTCCCATCGGGTTCGGGTGTATACGTGCAGTGGACCCGGACCCAAACCCCTCGGACCCGGGTCCTTTGGGTCCAGTAGAAGTACATGTCAAAGAATACAAAAAGCATCATGCTGCGTGAAATTTCATGACGGAGACTTTATGGAAACTCACACGACTTGAGGTGACTGGTAGTACTGCTGTATGAATGACCTGCATGAGTGTATAAAACAATTTAAACCAGCAACTCCTTAGAACCCGGACACTTATATTAGCTCTATACTTTGTACCAGATGTCGCGCTTGACGCGTAAAATAGTAGAAAACAGTACTAATGTAATTAATTATATTGTTGTGCGTAGTGTCTGTTCTGTTTAGTCTGGAAATGTAAACCCGGTTTGGAAGAGTTAAATCATATTATTTTAACTTTTATTTTTAGTAGTAGTCAGCTAATAGCAAACACTGTGCTACTGAAAAGGGACATTTCTCAAGTGTAAAATCCAAAGATGGGCGCCTTCCTATAAATATGCCTACAATATAGGCGAGGAAATAGGAAGGATGAAGAAATGAAGAAAATTTGCAAATTATAGGAAGGAAAAATAGGAAGGAGAATTTTTAAGCCTACTTTCCTATAAAATAGGAAAAAATATAGGAAGGAGAAAATATTGGTAGGAATATAGGATAGGAAAACATTTCATATAAATTTCTAGGAAGGAAGTCTTCAGCTCCAAAAATCTTGTCGAAATTTCTGCTGGGGCACATTGCAATTCATAATTGATTTATGGGATTATACTTATAAATTGATTCTCTACTGCCATCTGAACGCTGCAAGGTAGTGCAAAGTATAAATTCAAATCTTAAAAATTTGGCCCGCCCCGTGTGATGAGCAAGAAAACCCGCCTAATCCCCCACTTTTTAAATTTAAACCAAACTAGTAACTCAGAAATCGATGTTGCCAAATTTCATATGAAATAGAAAGGCTGGTAGGATTAAGCAGTGATGGGCAACCTGCCCTGTTCTCAATAGTGATAAGGCCACTATTGCTTTTTTGGCTCTGCTTTAATTAGTGACAGCGATAGCGCCATGCCAAATAATAGAAAGGCTGCGAAATTTGGTAAAATATAGGGAAAAAATAGGAAAAGTGTAAAATTTAATGGGATGTAGGAAAAAGGAAGGCTGTAAAATTTGATAGGATATAGGGAAAAAGTAGGAAGGCTGTAAAATGTCGTGGGATATAGGAAAAAAATAGGAAGGCTGATTTTCAGATTCCAAAATAGGAAGGAAATAGGAAGGGTGAATTTTTTTGTAGGAAATAGGAAGGAAATAGGGGCTGAAATTTGTTTTGTAGGAAATAGGAAAAAAGTAGGAAGGCGAATAAAGTGCCCATCACTGGTAAAATCCGCAATGAAGCAAACGCTATCAGAACATGTACTACGTACGTGGTGACGTCATTACAATGTCAACGTATATAATCATATCAGTGAAAATGGCATTCTCGCGCCAAAACCTTTTCAAAATTGGGCGGAATCATATGGGAAATTAAATAGGAATCTCACCTTACCCCTTACCCCTTACCACTTTTTAATTTTTCTGATTTTGTCGGAAACTATTAAGCCTTGCGTTATTTCAACACTAACAATCCCAAAATTAGCAAGGGGTCGTCCATAAATGATTTTATCCAAAAAAATATTTTTTTTTACCCTATGACGCTGTCATCAGTTAAACAATTGCGCAAATAGCTATCTTTAGCATGGTATGCCATAAATTTCCAAGCAGAGCCATGCACCCCACCCCTGAGGCCATTTAGGGGCCATCCCTAATTTACTACATTTTAATAAATAAAATTGACAAATAAAATTGACAAAAAACTTCGTCTGTAGTTAGATACTTGAAACGGTCTAACGTTTCTTTGAGTTAAAAATCTTTGCTTGCGGCGTCGTTTTGAATTGAATTGAACGGTAGTGAATATACAAATCTAATTGACTTAATTCAAAGCTGCGATCGCGAAGTTTTCGAATATTTTTTAAAACCGCTATTTTTTTGAAAATTCCTGTTTTGTACGAACTGGAAGTAAATAATTTTTAAAAACATTTTTTATTTTTCTCATGAGCATTTTTTAATTGATTACTCTTTACGATTTGCAAAAAAACCAAAATATCTTGTATTAAAAATACAGTTTGTAAGTTTTATATCGGCAATATTTCACTCGTTATAGCACAGAACTAAAGCAGCCTTAACAGTAATATGATACAGTGCGGAAGCAAGTAAACTGAATCAAAACTTACCAGCTAATTCTTTTTTTTTAAATTGGTTAATTTGAGCTTTGTGCTAATTCAAAATTTTAAATTTACTACTGGTTGCTCACTGCAAAATTTAAGTGATACACCCTTAGAAACGGTATTTATTAGTAAAATCTAATAATTATGTTTGTGTTCACAGCTGGACACCGGGTGGTTTTTGAAACATTTAAAAAATATACGGTTTGTTTAAACTCCCTTTAAAAAGTGTTGTAAGAGCCGGAAGTGAAAACTGAGTTTCTTCTCATTTTTCAAGAGTTTACAAATGATATATCACTCGTTAAAATCGGTCGAGTTTTTTAAAGCTGCTAAATTATACACCATTTGTGGGCCTTTTTGGATATTTTTATATATGGACCCATTCCAATATTCAAATTGCAACCTCCCAGACCCGGCCACTACTACAGCCCCGTGTACTTCCATATAGTAGTGTTAAATAGACCCTTCCTCTATTCAAACTCCGAACTCCCATAACCGCCCACTATTATATAAAAAGTGGCAGCTACGTTTTTAGTTTTTACACGTTTAGCATTTATTAATTAAAATGTAACAAATTAGGGATGGTCCATAAATGGCCTCAGGGGTGGGGTGAATGGGTCTGTTTGAATATTTAAAGGCATGCCATGTTAAAGATAGCTATTTACGCAATTGTTAAACTGATGACAGCGTCATAGGGTTTAAAAATGAAAATATTTGGATAACATCTTTATGTCATTTATGGACGACTCCTTTCTAATTTTGGGCTTGTTCGTATTCAAATAACACAAGGCTTATAGCTTCCGAAAAAACCAGAAAAATAAAAAAGTGGTAAGGTGAAATTCCTATTTAATTTCCCATTATATGATTTTCCATTTTTTTAATTTCGCCCAATTTTGAAATTTTGAAATTTTGTTTTTGGCGCCAGAATGCAATTTGCACCGATATGATTATATACGTTGTAATGACCTCACCATCACCAAGTAGTACATGTTCTGATAGCCGATAGCGTTTGCTTCATTTCGGATTTTACACTTAAGAAATGTCCCTTGTGAGTGGTAAAGGTCAAGGGTGACAGTGATAGTGAACTGCTTGAAAATGAGCAGAATAATAATTCGCAAGGGCAAGAATTGGTAACACCAAGTACCTCTATCATTACAGCTCTTTAACGTTTGCATTTAAATATTTTTGAAAATCGCCATAAATAAAATCAAGTGCAAACATAACTCAAACTAGTCAACTAGTTAGTTCTAGTTAAAGGTGATACTAATTTTGCAACTGCTTTATTTGTATGATTGTTATGGTGAAAAAATTGAAAACGTTGTATATAATATGCAATGTATGGTAAAGCTTGATTTTTTAGTAAAAGCCACACAAAAATGTATTTTTCATTGAAAAACCATAAAATATAACCTTATTCTATTGTTAACAAACAAATACGTTTAAAATACCTTCTTTGGAGATACGTTGTGTCTTAAGCAAATTCAAACCCGGGTCCAGGTCCTGGTGCAGCGGGTCTGGGTCCGGTTCGGGTTCAATTTCGGGTTCGGGTGCGGGTCCGGACCCGGGTTCAAGATATGATGTACATAATGGGTGCGGGTGCACACTTTCAACCCGGGACCACGAGTCCGGGAGCGGGCCTGGGTTCAAATTTTATTGTACCCGTGATTGGGGTCCGGGTTCGAGTGCGGGTCCACGATTTTCGGACCCAATCGGAGTTCTAAGCAATGGCTACGAATGTGGAATGAATTACTGTATTTCCTATAATAGTAACACCCATGCACAAACACCGACCTCCCAGACCCGTGTTTTATTACAGGCCCGTGTACAACCATATAATCGTGTGTTAGTAGACCAGTGTACTGTTTTATTTCCTACCTCTCAGACCCGTTACAGGAAATACTGAATATCTGGCGATGCCCATGTTGATATAATGCCATACCGAACTTTAAACCCCTACTAGGAGGCATGTACCCAAATGAAGAAAATCTTAGTATGTGCTAATTAAACAAATTGGAAGGTATACGGACATTTCCACTAGATTTTACACTAGATATGGCTATGTCGTGTTGAGTGTCTGTCAAAAAGAACTAATAAATAAATATATAATTATATGCAAAAAACGCTATTATTGTCAAATTTTGTTTAACTGGGCCTAAGAAGGGTCTTTCCATCTATTTCATTTGTGCGCCCATCAAATAGTATCTTGATCTTGTACTGGAATATTAAACACTACGGTACAAATTGTGCATATTTATTAGCAATGATAGTAACTATCCTGTTACGGCACACGCCGTAATAAAAATAAAATGTTCGTTTGTTCGGTTGTTCAGTTGTTCATATATTTTTGGTCGCAACCAAAAATATCACTTGTTCAAATGAGAATGCAATTTCGAATTAAAGAAAATATATAATAAAAATGACAGGTGAGTTTATTAAATTAAGGCACAATTTTCCTCAAAAACATAAGTTCGTATCATATAAATTCATTAGAGAATATTTTCCTATCGGTCAGAAAATAATTCAGTGTTAGCTTGTTCAATCGATAATCGCATCTGATTATTTTACACGCTCGTCGCTAACAGTTTTAACTGCCATCCACTGTACAGTGAAAATGTACAACAAAAATAGCGTAGAAAATAAAAATATTAATTTTAAAATAAATAATAATTCAATAATATTATTATTTCGAAGTCATGACGTTGCGACAGAACTAGAACTTTCCAACATACTCCCACCCATGTCGCATCGTAATTAATCTTCAGCCTTGTCAACATCCAGAATGCACAGCTTAGACAAAGGTCGCCGAAAAATAGCACCCTGAATCGTAACATCACATACTCGTACTATTCCATCCTTTCCTGGGTACGTCTGAACTATCCGTCCCATTGGCCAAGTATTCCGAGGTCCAGAAGTATCCACAAGTACACAAACATCTCCAACCTTAACTCTACCAGTCTTCTGTAACCATCTTGTTCGTTGTAGCAAAGTTGGCAAGTACTCTTTAACCCATCGTTTCCAAAAATGATCGCACAAACGTTGAGCTTTACGCCACTCTTTCCTCAACTTTAAATCTTTGTCTGTAAACAAACCTGGGGAATAAACAGAAGCACCATAAGGAATTAAAAAGTTATGAGGTGTCAAACTATTAGGATCATCAACATCACATGACACTCGTGTCAAAGGTCTCGAATTTATAATTTGTTCAGCTTCAGTAAGTAACGTTTGAAAGACTTCATCAGTAGGAATAATTCCATTTAAAATTGCCCGAAATGCAGTCTTCACAGAACGAATTAAACGTTCCCAACTACCACCAAAATGAGGAGCCTGAGGCGGATTAAAAACCCAACTTGTTGTAGGAGCCAGATTACTTTGAATCTTGTCATTGTCAAGAGCTTGTAGAGCTTCCCGTAATTCCCGTTCTGCACCCTTGAAATTAGTTCCGTTATCTGAATAAATAACCTTTGGTGCGTCTCGTCTGGCCATAAACCTTCTTATTGCCATTATTGTAGAGTCCGTTGATAAGGAAATTGAAGATTCAAGATGAATAGCTCTGCAAGTCATGCAAGTGAATATCACACCGTATCGTTTCACTCTTTTTTGTCCCACTTTAACCTGTAACGGTCCAAAAAAATCTATTCCTGTATAAGAAAATGGTTTAACTTGAGGTGTAACTCTACAATCAGGTAGTTGACCCATCTCCGGAATCATAGTTTTGCATTTCTTCACTTTACAAAATTGGCAATTTCGGCATATCTTTCTAATTGTGTTTCGTATCTTCAAGATCCAATACTTTTGTCGAATCTCATTTATGATCGTCTCTTGTCCCTGATGTCCTAACTTCCGATGATAATGTTCAATAAGTAATTTAGAGAAATCATGAGATGGTTCTAAAATAAACGGATGCTTAACAAATTCATCAAAAACACATTTATCCAAACGTCCATGAACTCTTAGAATGCGCTGTTCATCAAGCATTGGAGATAAATTATAAAGCTTGCTGGAGTTCAAAATGTTTTGACTAGCTTCCAGAGTTCGAATTTCTTGTATAAAACTTTCATTTTGAACTTGCTTGATCCACAACAACTCAGCATAATTTATTTCTTCAGACGTTAACTCTGAAAAACCCTTCCGTCTATTTGTCCTATTTTTCTCCTTGCACATCTTAATAAATCGCAACATCCAAGCAGTTGATCTAATTAGCCTCAACCAAGATGAAAAACGTTTGATATCAGGGAGTGAAATGTTCTTTGAAGGAAAAATTAACGCTACAAATTCTTTCTTCTCCTCACTTGACTCAGCTAATTTAGTCGTAGGTTCTGTAGGCCATTCTTCTTCACCATGATATAGAAATTCAGGTCCATTAAACCACCTACTTGTACTACTTACATCAGAAGGTTTTGAATCCCTTGTGCCATCATCGGCTACATTATCTTTTGTTGGCACCCATCTCCAATCTTCCGAATTAGTTAATTCCTGGATTTCTCCCACCCGGTGACCAACAAACTGCTTGAAACGTATAGAGTGTGACCTTAACCAACAGAGAATAATTCGAGAATCACTCCAAAAGATCTTCCTTTCCAACTTAACTTCGTGTTCATTTTCTATTGATTGCGAAAGTCGACTTCCCATCAAAGCAGCCTGAAGTTCCAAGCGTGGAATGGACATCAATTTTAACGGAGCCACTTTAGCTCTGCCAGCTACAAACACAACTTTCACAGTATTATCAATTTTAATTCGGAAAAATGCCACTGCTGCAAATGCCTGAGAGCTTGCATCAGTAAAAACGTGAAGTTGTATCGAACTTGAAGAAGTAAACTTGGGATTGTAGCAACGTGGAATAGCAACAGAAGTAATATTTTGCAATTCTTTTAACCAAGTCTTCCATCGTAAAAATATTTCATCTGAAATTGTATCATCCCATCCAGTTCCAAGTTTCCAAATATCTTGTAAAATTATTCTTGCTTTGATTATGAGATGAATTAAAATTCCAATAGGATCGTACACAGACATAACCAAGGATAAGACTTCTCGCTTTGTGGGTTTTCTTGACCCTGTTCTAACATCGTCTTTCACCTTGTGAAGATTTAACTTGAAAGTAAAAACATCTAATTCAGAGTTCCAAAACATTCCTAAAACTCGCTCAATAGGAAGATCAGAATTAGGATCTAAATTCTTAAAACCAGCAGCACGAAATTCTTCAGGAATACTTTTAAGAACAGTTTTTGAATTAGAAGTCCAATTGCAAATCTGAAAGCCACCACGTCTATGAACCTCAATTACATTTTTAATATGAGTAATACTCTCACGTTCAGTATCTTTGCTCTCCAACAAATCGTCCATGTACATATTTTTATCACAAGACTTGTGGACTTCAGGAAAATCTCCTATAAATTCCTTAGCGTTCAAATTCTTCACGTAGATAGCAGAGGTTGGAGAACATGCAGCTCCAAAAATCATACTCTTCATCTCGTAAACAACTGGCTCTATGTCTCTCTCCATTCCTCGCCAAAGAAAACGTTGACAGTCTAAGTCTTCATCTCGAATAAGAATCTGAGGAAACATCTCTTTGATGTCCGCCGTGTAAGCAATTTGACATTGACGAAATCTCCAGAGAATTGCCACTATTGACTTAAGTAAATCAGGACCAGTCGCCATCATACTATTAAAGCTCACTCCATCAATCTTGGCTGCAGCATCCAGTACAACACGAATTTTCCCTGGTTTATTTGGATTAAAAACTGCAAAATGCGGAAGATACCATGTTCGAGGAGTTCGGGTTTTTAATCGTTCAGAATCTACCTTCCTAGCATAGCTCTTTGAAATCATATCCTCAATCTTTTCACAGTATCGTTGAGCATATTTCTCATCCTTGTCCATCTTATACTCAACACATCTTAAACGTCTTTGAGCCATAGACTTGCTTTCAGGAAAGTAAACATTCTCTTGCTTCCATAGAAGGCCAGTTTCAAACCTCTCGCCAATTCTACAAGTTGTGTCTTCCATTAACTTAATCGCACGCAAATCTTCCTTAGTTCTTAAATTGGGATCTATAATTTTGACTCCAAAATTTTCTGTTGAAAAAGATTGCTTAATTAACTGATGTAATGCATGGTCAGACTCCTCACGTTCGCATAAATGATAAGAATATTGAACGTCCATTCTCCCACCCATAGGAGAGTTTCCATGAACAACCCAGCCCAACCACGTCTTTGTTGCCAACGGCTCCGTCCAAGCCCGCGAAACATGTGAACGGCTTAACGTAAGAAGATGATTATCTTGTCCAATCAGCATCGTAGGCTTAGCCCCACAAAGAGAGTCGAAAGGAACGTGATGCAAATATGGATAATCTGATTTAATTTTTTCCATATCTAGAAACTGAGCAGGCAGATCCATAGAAGTGACTGTCCGAACGTTTTGAAGCTTGAATTTCTTGGCATTCTCGTGAATTCCAGAAATACTTAGCGAAACTTTCATAGACTCAGAACTTGTCTCCACATCAGACCAAGAAGACACACATAATGGATCACACGGACCATGAAGTCCTAACTTAGAAGCAATCGCGGCATCCAACATCGTAACCGTTGAACCTTCATCCAAAAGAGCAAATGTAGAAACCTTCCCTGCAGGACCATCTAGAATTACTGGAATAACTCGAAGATAAACAGTTTTGTTCTTATTATGCGTATGACCAGTAAATTCAGGAGCAGCAGCGGAAGTAGAGGTAGAAGAAGCGCCCTGAGTTGGTGCAGTTCGTGAAGGATCATGAAGGAGAAGATGATGATGACTCTTGCAATCATTAATACCGCAATGCTTCTTTTTGTTACAAACAGGCGCACGATGCCCTTTTTGAAGACAAGTAAAACAAATTCTCCAAGCAATGACTTTTTTCCACCGAGCGGGAACATCAAGTTTCTTGAACTCAGAACAGTCAGGAAGACTGTGATTCGCCTTACCACAACAAAGACACGTAGAACCTTGCTTTTTACCTTTTGAATCATCAACAACTAAAACAGAATGCTTGCTCTTCTTTTGTTCAGCTGGAAGCAAAGAGTTGATATTCATAAACGAAGCAGCATCAGCCACATCCATTAACCATCGAGCAAAATCTTGAAGAGTTACTTTACCGTCTAATTTGGAAGCGCACATACCCCATTGTAACTCTAAACTGATAGGTAATTTTTGAACAAACTTCTTCAAAAGATGAGAGTTGTGCAAATGTTCATCACATTTCAATAATTCAATATTGATAACTAAATTAGATACAGCATTTGAAAAAGCTATATAAGTTTCAGGCTTCCCCTCTTTAGGAGCAGCTGTAGTCTTTGCTTGTTCTATGAAAGACTCAATGATTTGATCAGGTCTGCCAAAACTTCGTTCTAAAATTCGAATGATATGTGGGACATTTTGAGGTATGCTAAGTAATGGTAGGACTGTTGCTCTAGCCGAACCCTTCAATGCCTTTTGAAGTCTTACCACATTTTCTCGATCAGACAAACCACATTCAGCTGTTGTATCTTGAAAATTAGAAATGAATAATGGCCACTCGTTAGGCTGTCCACTAAAAATAGGAAGATCAGTGTTCATTTTTGTTCGTACAATAAGCTGTTGTAAAAGCTTATTTTGATTACTAGCATCAGTACTAGCAATCTGTGTAGTGCTGACTGCACCAGAAGGTTCAATAGTAAAATCAGCAGTAGGATTAGGTTTGTCAGTTGCGACCTCTACGGATGGTTCTGGTGACAGCAATGACAATGACCTAGGCACTGTGACATCTACCACACTTGACCTAAGCATAGGTGAAGTCGCGACCTCTGTCGCTTTGAGTACCGTCCGTACTCCGGGCTTACTATTTATTCTGCCTTGTAGCCTTGGATCTTCACCCTCAGGGCTAGCAGGACTGTCAACGGGTACAGCGCCACCTGCCCGTGACAAAGGAATTAATTTCCATTGGGGAGGGGGGTTGACGTGGGAAATAATATTAGACCTAGGGTGAATGTAACCCTGATCTAGGGAATAATCATTTCCCTTGGGATCGTCTTTGGGAGGAGTAGGTAGTCTCACATCTTTCCATTTGCTATGATTAGCATTGGACAACGAATTTAAAAATTTCGAATAAATTATTTCGCTACCTTTAACATGGGAACACTCATCATCTTCATTAAAACTCAAATCTTGAGAACTATTAGCATCAGCATCATTTTTGTCCTCATAGTCCAGTTGAAGCATTAGTAAAGCTTCTAGTTCACGGTTGCGAGCCTCATCAGAAGCCAAACGAGCTTCTTGGATTTGTCTTCTCTCCTCATCAATTTGACGCTGACGTTCCTTCAATTCAAAAAATGCTTGATGTTGTTGCACCTTGTCAGCTATACGTTTGTTGGATTTTGCAACACTACGCTTCGAAGACGACACTTTCGACGTGGTTGACCTTTGACTTTCCTTGGATCTTGACCGTTCAGTCAGAGTCCCAGAATTCGAAGAACTTAAACTTGCTTCGTCGGAAGACAAGATCCGGCTCCCCCCGTCAAACGACGTCGAACGTGGCCGCTGAAGCACCCCAGTAGGAGGCTCCATTCCCAGTCCAGGAAGTAAAGGAGAACGGTCCAGCGCCGAGCTAGGATTCAAGCGGCGACTCTGACGCACGTGAGGCACCGGAGGATCCATGACGCGTTCCAAACTCCAAGGATTCAAATTAAAATTCTCTGGCAAGAAAATAGTCCTCAAAAATAGGTGTTTTTTAGTCTAATGGTTTTAAATAGAATTAATATGAAATTATTTAAGCCCTCATTTAGTCTATTCTGGTTTGTTTTTTTTCAAACACGTTCATAACTGACACCACCGTACCTACCTAATATACAGACTAAGATAGCGAGCTTATTTTTCAATAATAGACACTAGTATTATTATTATTATTATTATTATTATTATGTGTGTATTTATACTGCTGGTTCTTAACCTCAAAGGTATAACCTACTGTTTTTTTTTCATACAACATTGCTATGTGAACCACCAGGAAGGTGCGAGTGTATAGTACACTTACTTGACCAGGTATAGTGGTTCATGTTTCTAACTCTAGTTCAACTAGTATACTGATATAGTCTACATACTGACGTACTCCTGGAGAGAGATATATTTATACTGGTTTACACCAGGTACCATAGAATGTATTTTCCGGCTGACCGAGGAAAGGAAGACAGAGTAGAACGAAACAGGTACAGCGTTCTCAGGACTGCAACTGCTCCGCATTCATTCCGCTCCAACCCGCCAGCAGTCACTCTTAACGAGAGCGGACAGGTGGCGACGGCCTGTAGTGGACGAGGAAGAGAGGAACTTCGAGATGAATCTTGAGCCTATACATTGAATGTACAGTGTTCAGGCATGTAGTATAATACTATTAAGCTGACTTGTATCTCTGTCTCAGGTAGGAACTACCACAGATAAATATAACCAGCACCCAAACACTCTAGACTCTCACACCCACCCCGTTCAACTCCCCCAACGCCCCACCAAGCCCCATCCCCCCACTGCCCACAATCCAGAGCACTGCTGGCTGGCCCTGACTTGGTAGCAAGGACATGCATTACATCTCCAAGCCACCAAGGCAGGGTTAATAGACACTAGTATCAGTGACATATAATTACTTTAATTTTTTGAACCTACTTTAAGTTAAAGTTGTGGAACTAAATTTAAATAAAGTCGGTGTAGAAGTAAATTTTTGATTTCCCAAAAATGTTTTATTAAAGCAAAACCGTGTCTTTTTTATACATTTCCGTAAAAAACGTAGCCTTATTTAATAAAATAGGCAAAATATTTTTTTTAAGAAATGTTGAATGATCTAACGTTCCATTGAATTTTTGAAAATAACAATGTTTAATTCTACATATTATAGGGATATCACTTTCAGACGGAACAATGTCAACTGTTACGGATCCGTTGACAATTAGTACAAACAATAATGAGATCTCTAGCCATCTAAAAAAGGAGCAGCGCTTTCAGGTATCAGCACTCAGTCGTGGCTCATTATCAGAAGACAAGTCTACAAAGCAGAATGAGTCCAAAGCTGTTACAAAAGCTGGACAGATTCAGTTAAAATCAAATGTGGGCTCACTTCCAACTCTGACAGGGAGTAACATTGCCACTCCGTACTCGTCTATCACTCCTAATCCATATACTATACCTAGTCCATCCAAGGTTTCATCTCGTCTCGGGAACCCACCGGCTGCAAACCGTACAAATATGGTAAAATCAACAGTTGGATTTGATCGTAGCAGAAACGTACGGGCTCAGGTTGAGAGAGCTATACGAGTAAGTTCCATATTTTTTCTGATATACCAAGTTATAGACTCCATCATTTATCATTTTAATTATTGTATATGTTGCAATGTTATTAAAATTTTGAAAAAATATTTTCAGGACCACAAAATATTTACATGTGTTGGAGTTTATCCTGCTGTCAGGAAAGCATTACAAAAACGTGGGTGGGTGGAAAAAAATCCTAGTTTAGGAGTAGCTAGGTCAACAAACCTAGGAACCTCAGTTAAAGGTAAGCCACAATTTTTTTTGCTATCTTCACCACGTTGCATTAGTTCTAGAAGCATTAGTGCATTTGTGCATATATAAATTCAATTTCCTACCTCTTACAAAAATTTGGGCCATACAAAAGCGTTGTAGAATTTTGTAGTGTCGATTGCGAAGCACACATTCGTTTGTTGATGTATGGAATACATGTAGGTGAATAGTGTTTGTAATAGGGATGTCTACATTATTATTATTATTATTGCAGGGTTTTTATTTCATTTATCAAATTTCACAGCACATACACAAGAATGACACAAATTAATGTATTGTCACTATCGAAGATAGTGCATCTTAAGGATAGATAATTAACAAATTTCGGGAGTGGAATACTCAATTTAACTAAGAACATTTATGCATTGAAATTAATTAACAATTTGACTTAGGAAAGTGAAGGAGCCCACGCGACAGGAATATCAGCGCAGTGGTAAAAGAAAACACGAATAATTGAGAAAAACAATATTACACTAACAAAAAAGAAAGTTATAACAATCGTATTAACGTAGGTATCGTAGATTTACGGTACCTTTCAGTATTACACTTAACTATTCTATATCTTAAGTTATTCCTTGGAGGTCTACTATTACAACGCTTAATTAACATTAAATGTACCAATAATAATAATATCTTTTGCCGATCTGCATTTACATTAGTGAAATTATATATTGTAATATTCGTAAGCAGAACCAATATTTTAATATTTATGTAACACTGTCCGCAATTAAGACTTCTTATTCGTATAAGACTTCTACTGTGACTAATAACTACTGCTACTATAGTCGTTCGGATGCAAAATGGCTTATCTCTATTTTATTCGAATTTTCATTTTCAAAATTTTCTTGAAATAAAAAGTCAAGAAAAGTTTTTTGGAATAAGAGTGGAAAATTTAAGTGAGGACAGGGAACCCCTTCCATACTTAAGTGAAAACGAAGAAATTATAACTTGCAGTAAATGTTTAACTTATGTTTGCTTGTTTAATGGTAGCCCTAACAGCAAAATAGGGGGGGTTCAAATTTGAAAAAGATGCTCACATTTACATTCTTATTTATAATCAATTAATCAATTTCTGTAATACAACCAAAAATTCAAAATTCAAATTTTTGAATTTCCCGCCGAAACTTTAAATATTGTAAACTCAAGATTTCGACCGGTCACTCAATAAACTCACACTAAAGTGATATATTTTTGGAACAGTAACAATTAGGCAAAGGTAATGAACGTGGTGTGGAAGCACGATCGTTATTAGTTTTTTAATAGTTTTTAAATAACATGATTGCAAATTTAAAAAAGTTAACGCATTGTGTCGAGTGATATATCATTTGAAAGCTCTTCAAAAATAAGCAGACACGATTTTTTTTGTTTTTGTAATGTGACCCATAAAACACATTTTTGGCGGCATTTTAAAATTAAAAGAGCGTTATTTTGAAAGCGTTTAGTTATAATGGAGGCCCATTTCGTTAATTGAATTCTACTGGTGATTAGCTTTCCAATGATATATGGCTAAATATGGCTCGATGAAATTGGTCCAGTATTGCAAAATTTTCAAAATCCCGGTAAATTATGTAGATAGGTAGGAAAGAAAAGATAGGTAGGAATAATTACCACCTTTCTGCAACTGAACATTCCAAAAAATCTTCAACTGCAATGGGGTCGTCCTAGAAATGACGTCATAGAAACTTTCCGGTTTTAGGACCTAAAACTTCCCTCTCATCAGCATAATCATTGCGTAAATGGCTATCCTTAACATGGAATGTCTTAAACATCCAAGTATACCCTACCTGTGATTTCTACGCTGTCGTCACTAAAATTTTCCCCTGTTATTCCCACTAACTTTTCTTGGCTTTTTATTTCAAGATTTCGAGAATGCAAATTCGAATAAAATAGAGATAAGCCATTTTGCACCCGAACGACTATACTAGCAGTAGTTACTATAGTCACATTAGAAGACGTTATGATACAATTCATTTGAATCCATGTGTTCAAGCAGAGTAGATTCCCATGTAAGCCTATCCACTTAGGTATCTGTATTATCTAAAATCTCTACACACAAAGCATCAAAAAACACAGTTGATCAGTTATAACAAAATAGGGGGAAAATGTCATTGGGATATCAACTGTAATGCATGCAGGTTTTTAAAAGGCACAATATGCTCAGTATTGGTTAAAATTGAACGTCAGCAAATAATAATAATTACTTTTTACCTAGTATAATGATAAAATGTATTGCCTTTTTCATTTTTTTTTCTCTAGAATATTTTTTGGTGAATATTAATTTCTTGTGATTCAGATTAGCTACATTTTTTCGTTTACGCAATAATCTATTACAGTGAAACTTAAGCATTTCGAAATTACTTGTCATACAATACATTACAATTAGATAGCTTGATTTTGTTAGAATTTGAAATGGAGCGAATTGTGCTGCGTTCTGTTTATGTTAACGCAGAGGTGTAATGATATAACACGGTTCAATATTACATTTTAACATTTGCAATTCACTTTCTGCAGATTACGTTATTCCCCGGGTTTCAAATTAAGAATTCACCCCCTTTTACATGAGATCTGTCATTTTTATTTTCGGTTGTATTGGGCGTGGAGGTACAATTCTTAGTTTGCACGTTTTTCTTTTTAATCGCTATGAAGTATCTCTTTTATATGCGTACTAATGTAGGCATCCTTTTCAATCGAAACCTTAAAAGTACGGAGCAGATCCACGAGACCCCCGTCGTGTATAATATAGATATTTTCTATTAAAAAATTAGCTAGAAAGACGCCCTGTGGAATGGGAATGTAATGACAACTAAAGAGAAATATACGGACATTTTCCACGTGGACAATTTCCTTCCTGTATCTGAGAATCAAATATGTAATAAAATTAAAATAAACGAATATTCCTTTCCAAAAAATGTATGTATTGTTTAGGCATATGAGAGCAAAAGTAAAAGTATTTCTGCGTGTACATTTACTACAACATGATATTAAATGATTGTTCCTTTGATTTAGTTTGCTTCAAGAAGTTGCGCAGCACACGTATTTAATTACTACAATTACTTGTTAAAATTCATTTTTATGTTACTAATTATTGGAGATACCAGTCTGATGCTGTCATCAAGCATTGTTTTCATTGAGTTTGTCGGGCTACATTATTTTAGCATATAATTTTTTAATTATACATTCGTTACTTTAGATTACTTATTATTTTCATCATTACTTCATAAATATGGGGAAAAGGAGCATTTTAGTTATTCTGTACTTTTATGATGTGATTTTGATACTGCAAGGAAAATATCCGCAATAAAAATGTTCTCGGGGAAATGTCTAACAACCTAGGAAAAGGGTACATGTGTAGGTATATGTGTGGTAATGTGTAGTTATTTACGAATTATTTAATCAGCTTGCTTACATTTAGCAAAGCATCCCTACCAAATTCTAGTCTTGTCTCTACCATACAATTATTTTAATAAATAATATAGTAATTCTTTATTCATAGATTTAGACGCCCGAAATTTTGATGATGAATCAGATCAAGCCTGGATGAATCGTGTTCTAAGGGACTACCCACCAGATTTCATATGGGTGATTCGGAGAGACAACATTGACTGGCGGTCGCTACACAAAGATCAAATTATCAACCGCTATCCGAAAGCTTTCTTTACAACAAAAGTACATACACAACAAATTATTTTACTATGCACATTTATGCATTTTACTATATAACTAAACAATTCCAATTTTTTGTAAACAAAATAGCGCAACAGATCGTAAAAAGTGTGTAGAATATAATATAGTATATACTACTTACAAGGTAACCACGCCAAGTCGTACACCCAGATGTCAAAATCACCCATTCCGAAAATTCAGGCTGCTTTTAAATTGAACAGATCTAAAGTAACTCAACTGCATTTTGCGTTGTATGGTCACAGTGGCCTGCTAAAGTTTAAATATATTCAAATTTTAATATTTTGATGCCATGGCATGGTACTTTTACAGTTCTCATCCGATTTTGATGGAAGCCCGAAGCTTACCTACTGTACCACTTGGGGTGGTTCCCTTGTTAGTTAAACTTAAGACCTGTTTTAGATTGGCAGTCTGATTAATGCGTAGGTTGCTGGTTTTGCGATAAATATAATTCATAGTACTTTTCATTAAATTGCTGATTTTTTAAGGTGGGAATTGCATCATGCCTTCAAAGTATTCATTGGTTTAGCGAGTCCGGAATATCTGATACTTTCTTTCCACGCTGCTACCGTCTTTGCATTGATGAAGAGAAAGCAGCATTTATAGATGATTATCGTCTTTCTGCATGTATGGGACTCTTAAAGTGGGTTGTGGGAGCTTACGAAAAAGACGGTGAAATGGGAGTCATGGATCCAGCGAGCCGTGTGGTGTCTTTAGCTGTGGATTTTGCAGTGCGGCAGGTTAACAATTACGTAAGGATGCGACGACACGAAGATATTGACTGGTTAATGCCTCCTGCTTTCATGGGGCAACACTGGGATGTATTCCTTAATCAATACTACAACGTGGTGTTTCTTAAAGGAAAGCTGGCACCAAATGACAGTCAAGACACGGGAAAAGTGCAAATTTTTGTGTACCTTTAAATGCATAATTGTTTTTCACTTTAGAATTGCAATTAAAATTAATTATACCAATAATAATATTGACTTTTCCCTATTAGATGAAATACGACGCATCTAAACGAGCACTTCAACGACTAGTCCCGTTCTGGCCGCAATTAAATATTGATGGGATAAACAACGTGTGGATTTGTAAACCTGGGGCTCGCTCCCGAGGCAAAGGAATAGTTATTATGAACCAGCTAGACAAAATTCTAGAATTATTAGCTCAAAATAACTATAGAGAATCAAACTGGGTCGTACAAAAGTACATTGAGCGTCCAATGCTCATTTACAAAACAAAATTTGATATTCGACAATGGTTTATTATATCAGACTGGAGCCCTCTCACAGTTTGGTTTTACAAGTAATCCTAATTCTTATGAACACGAGATGTTTATTTATACTTTTTAATTACGGCTTTAGGTCGGGTTTCTATTGTTATTTTTGTTTGTACAGGGAAAGTTACGTCCGATTTTGTACAAAGCCATTTTGTTTAGATGATTTTCACGAGAGTATCCATTTATGCAATAATGCTATACAGTGTCGATACCAAAATGCTGATACCCGAGACAGTGCTTTACCCGATGAGAATATGTGGGATTGTTATACATTTCAAGCTTACCTTAAGTAAATACTCATTGATTTTGATGCATATAGATTCTTGTTTAAGCTTACAAAGTTGTAGCTATAATGATGTAACACTAAAATATAATTACATTTTGGAATAGAACTCTAGGTAAAATGGATTTATGGGACTCGCTGATTTATCCAGGGATGAAGCAGGGCATTCTGGGCGTTCTCTTAGCTTCTCAAGAAACGGTTGATATTAGAAAAAACTGTTTTGAGCTTTATGGTGCTGACTTTATGCTTTCTGATGATTTTCGACCTTGGTTGATCGAGATTAATTCTTGTCCTTGTATGGCACCTAGTACAAGCGTTACTGCTCGCATGTGTGCTCAATGCTTAGATGACACAGTTAAAGGTAATTTTGTACTTACAACCACATAGTCTACACATATTTTGGTACACGCGTTCCTGTAGATTTTTCCTGGTAATTAAGTTTTTTTGCAGCGTGTCATTATTAACGTTAAAATGCTTTTCATTTATTTAGTTATAGTAGACAAAAAAGAGGACAAAAGTGCTGATACTGGTATGTTTGAACTTATATACAAACAAACTCAATCATCTATACCACTGCAACCGTTTAACGGCGTTGAATTGATAATTCAGGGTAAGAAGCTCACAAGAGATGTTGACTGGCCTAGGTAATGCAGTAAATCTTTATTGTTATCAATAATTTTTTGATCTTAAATATACGTAATAATCTTTGCACTATTATTTCAAATCAGTTTGAAGCATAAAATTATTGACACGTATTTTGTTTCAAAATGTCAAAACTCAAATAGCATCATGACCAAATACAACAGTAAACGACTCAACGGAGCGTCTACATCTTCAAGAATGCTGCGAGCAACCCATCAACCTAGTCCTAGTACTAACGGGTTGACTTTTATGGATTTAGTTCAAAGACTTCGTCTCAAGGATGCTCAAACTACTTCTACACTAGACACAGCAAGTAGTTCACCATTAGCAGCCGCGTTGTCGCCCAAAAGTAGAACTCAAAATGATGTACAAGCTCTAAATGTGCCTTTGAAAGGTTTAAATAGTATGAAAAGATCCAACCAGGCTGAGGTTATTAGCATTCGTAAGTTTCAAGGTCAGGAAGGGATGAACAACAACGTCGCTCACAATCTGAGCAACGTGTTGACGGTGCAACAAAGTAACAATATAAATATTGAAAGCAATGCCTTGGATAACCTGAATACTTCAGTGACTTTAAAACAATCCCCAGCGTCCCTCATAGCCGCTCAAATTCGCTCGTCAATGTCTAATTGGAAATATAGCAACAAGAACCAGAGACGCGTTCGAATGATAGGATCGGGTCAGGATAAAAACAATTTCAACCCTGCAACTCCTACTAACAACGATACAACCAAGTTAAGTGTCCTTTTAAAAAATGCCACGACAAATCAGCCCACCATGGCAGATCTAGTTAGGTTGAGTCAAGAAGCAACTCTCGGAACTCAGCTTAGGTCCAAAACTGACCCAGTTAGTGTAAATAGCAGCAATGTTCCGGATTCCTTTGACGAGCCCAGGGAAAATCGTTTAGAGCGTTTCCAGCAGCAGCCAGCTAGTAAAAATAAGTCGAAGACATCCACAACAAAAAACTTGCTCCAGGGGCAGCAATCCATTCAAGCAGCTCCAGTTTCCACTGGGAAAATTCGACCTAATGCTCGAACAAATTCAAATTTAAACTCAAATTCGCCAACAACCCGCATAACTCCTAAACAAATTAGCCAACCAGCGCCGTTGGCTAATCCACTATCTGCAAAAGAACGTACAAAAGAACAAGAAAGTACTTCCGGAATAACGAAATATGGTAAGTGGTCTACTTCATTTTACGACATTCATAAAATCAATACATGTCATACTAGTTTTGATTTTGATACTAATAGAACTAACACTAATGACGAGAAACATGGTGATCCATGTTCTATAAAACAGGTTGATGATGGAATAGAAAATAATATTCTTGTAAAGGATTCACATTTTTTCGATCAAACAGAAAATGACCACGAACATGGTAGTCAAAGCTCACGAGATTTTAATGCCACTTATCACGTCCAAACTCAGAGTCTAGCTGCGGAATACTCTGTGGACTTAAATTCAAATTATGATGATAATAAGAGTGTCGATATTTTCATTTGTCTTGATGATGATAACAATATCAATTCTAGCCCCACCTCAGGTCCAGAATCGCATTATGTTGAACTTAAGTCAAAGAGAGACATCCACTGTAACAATGAGACAAATATTGGAATCTCCATCACACAGTCCCAAATCTATTCTTCACCTAAATCTTCCAAAATGAAGAGTGAGGGATCACCATCACCCAATCATTTTATTAATTTATCCCATCACCGCCTCCTGCAGCAACATCCTCACCCATGCTACCGCGTTGCTTTAGATCATCCGTCAAGTCAATCAACTCTAATTTCTTCAAAAAAATACTTGACGACACTTCCTTTAAAAACAGTCAATATAAATTTGATGTAGAAATCTTTCGCACTTTTGTAATAATTGCTTATTCCTTTTACTCAAAATGCACTGTTGTTTATCGCACTATATAATCTATTACAAAATGGTGCTGCATGGTAATCAAACTAAAAATTATTAGTTATCTACAAATCTACATACTGTACAAAATACTAAACCAAATTGTAATACATATCTAAAAATTTGTTGTTACATGTGTAGCAGTATTAAAAAGTTTTATGACACTCTGCTATGAACTAACTAGTAAGCTAAAAAAATTGCAATAATGTGCAATTCAGTAACAGTAGCACGCTAACTAAAATATGCTGTTAAAATGTAAAATACTTTCTCTGTCTGCCATTTGCAATGGGTATGGATAGATGGTTCCTACCTTTGATGTTACTTCACATAAAACCGTCACGGTACAAACATGAAGGTGATGGGAAACGATACAAAGCAAGCCGTTCCTATACTAGTTTAGATTTGAGTAATTGATAAAGTTTCTGACAGTTTTGTAATTTTAGTCGCAAAACTATAACCACTGAAGCAGTAGCTAACAAATCATTAACGTTTGTTAGAACATGCTATGCTGAGATTGAGACAAAGAACCTGTTAAAGGGAAGCCTCAATCAGAAAATAGCTTACAAGCAAATTACCTGGAATAACTAGTAACCCGGCCCGTCCTTCGGACGGAACTTCTCCTTGCCTGACAAAGTAATCGCAGGAGCATAAACTATTCTTAAGTTATTATCTGTTATCCTGAAGCCAAAAAAATAAAATAATGTGGTTAAATTAAATTACAACCTGAAGCCATGCAAATTTTAAGGATTATTATTTTTTGCTTAAGTATCACAACTAATATGCACAGGCTATTTACTTTTATCTTATTCTACGTTCATTTACACCTGCAAGGTTAAGGGTTAAAAATAGGTGAGGTAACCAAACACGATACCGGACACCGGACACCGGACACCGGACCCCGGACTCCGGACACCGGACACCGGAGTCCGGAGACCGTGATTTGGATTTTATTATTATGTAGATGTAGATTTTTATAGACCCAGCTTCATAACAGCTTTATCGTAACTGGCATCTGCAATCGATTGACTATAAATACAATATGAAAATCTCTATAGTGATTATTATTATTATTATTATTAGGGTTTTTTTATTAAATCATTTAAAGTCCGATTTGAATTACACATACACAGTAAAGTCACAAATACATGATTGACTCACCGAAAACAGCGTAAAGATTATCTGATTATAAATTAAATTACTATTGGAATAATTACTGCTTTCCAAAACTTTACATTCGTTGCTTAATATATCATAGTAGATAGTAGATGGATTATTAGTAGGTTTTGCCTGGTAGAAGAGGGTAGGAATGGTAGGCGTAAGCGTTAGTACCGTGGTGAGGACAGGCGCAAAGGTCACGAGGCAGTGATTTATAGCGTCTATAGCATAGGAAAAGTATTTCAATATTGTTCCAAATTATGTAAATAGGTAGAAACAAATAGAGTTTTTTAACTACTAATCAGCGATGCTGCTGGAGCATTTTGAAATTTTGTACCGCGAAAAGTATGCTTCCCAACGGTAGCAAGGAAACCTCAGAAAGGTTTATCCTTGAATGTTTGTGAATCGTCATCACAAATTGTGCTGACGATGACGTATATTTAGGCAGCAGAGAGGGCTTCTGAAGTGAAAAGGCCCTAAAGCCACTGGTTCATCTCTCTATATCCATCGTCTGAGACGATGGATATAGAGAGACGATATACGATTCGTCTCTGAGGCAAAAGATAAGAGGGTATAAGGCAGTTTAAGGTTGTAAGTACAGTAGTGACAACCGACAGTGAGGTCTGGCAAGGATAAAGTTTGCATGCAAGTGAACGGCAGCTTTATCCTTGCCAGACCTCACTTTCGGTTGTCCCACCAATAGGTATAATGAAGAAGCGATTAGGCAAAACAGCGGCTCCGGTTCAATGCACACAACACTACTACATTCATTGTACACATACGTAACAGCACACATAGCAGCCAGTGCAGATTTTTCAAATTGTGTGTAATTCATTTTTTTTGTCGACTTTGATTATTATTTTAAGTAAGCACGTCGCTAAATTGCAGCACAAGGACTCCAGATAACTTAAGTAAAAATTTGGATAATAGTAAGATTATAGCAAAATGGTAGGTAAACATTAAGCGTTGGAATTTAGATGAATATAATATACTCTGAAATATTCATACTTTGATGGCCCTGAAGCTAAAGTCCACTGCTGGCATCTTGTCCGCGCGTATACCTTTGGGCGAACTGTCTTTTTGTGCGCTAAAATTGTTAGTTGGAAAGAAGCCAGTAGCTAGCCCAACAGAAAACATTGGGTGTTTGCTTATTGTTTTGTTGTGCACAAAAACCGACTTTGGGCCGATTATTATTTTTAGGGTTGAGTTGGTCCGTTAATGTCTGTGCAGACAAATAGTTGGGGAATTGTGAGTGAGCATTATTGTCATATCTAAAATTGGAGTGACAAAAGATGCAATCTACCAACCTCAAAACTGAATGCTGGGCCGACTTATTAATTACTATTAATCGCCTTTTGTGTGTTATCTGAGACCAATGTAAATCAATAGAAGAAGAGTTTGTTTTCCATCGCTTCCCCATCATATCTGCAGTCTCAAACCGCCATATACTCTCCCTCCCTCCCATCTCTTGCCCATGCTATAGCCCACATCCTTCCCACCAATCATCCAGTCCCCAAGGCGGTATTTTTTCTGATAGACCAAGCTACTATGGGAGGAAAGTGTCCAATGCGGAGGAAAACTGTCAGGGAGAATAATTTCTTACAGCCAGCCTCGACTTCAAAGCCAGCTCAGTCATTTGGTTGAATGGCTGCTCTTGCAACCCCGTTTGGCTCGGTTTTACTTATAATACCGTATGGGCATGAGTGTTTGGTTGTACAGTTCGTTTATCTAGAAAAACCGGTTATGCCCGCGTGATCGATGCGAAGGAGGAAGTGAGCTCAATCGGTCCAAATAAACGCGTATGTAAAGTGTATGCAGTAAGTACAACCAACAACTAAATTACATTTTAGATTACAGTAGTCTTCAGTCCAATAATTTCAAGTGCAATCAAAATCGAACTTGGATTGCAATAGATACAGAGCTGAAAAATTAAACCAGTTCAGATTCGTATCTCATACGTCATGGTCGGGGTAATCGATTGCAGACAGTAATTTTATGAATATCAGTGCATTATTCCAGGTAATTTTCTTGCTTATTTGCATACACTGCACACATTAAATATTATTTCCACCACTACACGGGTCTGTAATAGTACGCTGGTCTGAAAGGTCTGTTTAAATACTACGCGGGTCTATTTAGCACACTATTAAATGGCAGTACGCGGGTCTGTAATACTACGCGGGTCTATAATAGTAAGCCGGTCTGATAGGCCCCTATTAGAATAGTTGGCTTGGCGTACTATTACATGATATACGGTACAGATTATACGTAATTCGCCAACCTTTTGAAATACTTAATCGATCCAAACGTAAGCGAGTGATTACACCATTTTGAAGTTGTTGAAGAATACAAATTCTGATCTTTACCAAAATTCACATCTGGCCCACACGAAACCTTTTGAAGGGATTTAAAAAAAATAATTTAACAGGTACGGTTGGAAGTCGTACCCGGAGTACCCTACCCAGTTGTACCTTATCAGCCGTTCCCTATAAATAATAATTATACCCTGGTGGCATTAGGGGGCAAGAAGGTAATGGGGAGTGTTAAAAAGATAATCGGCAGAAACCAGGCAGATAATGAGCCCCTTGCAAGAATTAGAGCATCTGGCGGAACAACGAACTAATTATAAAAAACCAATGCAAAATCATATGTATTCTGAAATGGCTTTATTTCCAATATGAGGTTTATAGTCCAAAATTCAAGATAACTACAATTACCACTTCAGGATCCTTAAATTGTCAATACCACGTATGTGGTGACCGCAAAATTGATTCTCATGTCGAATTTTAAACTTGGACCCCGCGAAAGGAATGACTGTATGCATTTTAATGAAAAGCTCGAAGGCTCGAACTACTTTTATCAGTACACTCTCCGTAAAAGAGCATGTGAGAGACGTCAGAAAAGCATATGATGTGAGCACGAAGTGCAGAATATATGGATCGTCTGAAGTACATCAGGAGATGATTCCTGAATTTGGAGTTAGATATAATTCAGTTGCTACGCAACATATCGCTCTGGTGATATTTAGTTATCGTTTAGATGAATTTGTCAGAAACTGCAAGATGAGTATCGAGTGGCTTTTAGATGATGTGCGAAGCGGAGATGTACTAGGAAATAAATATTTAGATGCCCCTCAAGGCAGAGATGCATGGTAATGTTATTATTTAGTTGCGCTTCAATGCCCCTAATCAGATGCGGTACCGTGCAAATCTTTAGATGCTCTTTAAAAATGAGATGCCTTGCAATGTATCTATTTAGATGCTCCTCTACATTGGGAATATATTGAGATGAATGAAACACATGCTAATGTAAATAAACCGTTTTCTTTTCTCTCTCAATTAAGACGTGCAGGTTGTCGTTTGTTAGGAAAGATTTACTATTTACTGAAATATAAACTAGTTTTTACCTTAATACTAATTTCAATGCGACAATTTTATTTTAAAGAGAATTTGTAATCGGAAATTTTCAAAGGACCCAGTATCTGTATGCACCCAGTCACCCAGTTGAAAATCCACTGTGTTGTGTGTGAAATGTGTGTGTTCCCTTCGGGATTCATGCAAACTATTTTTGATAGAGACCGTTTTCACTTTTACGGTACTGATTGCGAGTGGGCAAGGAAAACAACAATTTGAAGAAACGAAATTACAATTATAGCAAATAGGGCAGACAATTTCTTTAATAATTTTTACTGCTCCATTCTCACAATTGTTTCTTTCAACAAATGTTTCACAAATCACAACGTCTGATAGAATTGTTTTTTTATTTTCAGTTTTGAAAACAATTTAAAACACTTGAATTAAAAATAATTATTAGTTGGTTTGTGCCCGTTTGATCTCGCACCGTAATATGAACAAAATGAAAGCACACTCGATATTTAATATATTTTCCAATTTCCAACAATAAAATTACTTAATCATATCACACTATCTGGCTACTTCAAATCTCAATGTCTGTAGTCGTCGTGCAGTACCACTCGACTAACGAGAGACACGTCCAATGACCAATTTCTTAGATTTCATAATCAACAATAGTATATTACAGTCAATAAACAACCCTCATGGCAACGCATATAATGTGATGTGAATAATATTTTAAAATTTATGAAGGCTACTGGAATGCAGGTGAGGTTCATCTGAAAGTCGGAAGTCATCTAACACAGCTACTTAAAAAGCGTCTAAATAGCATTAAAAAATGTTAAACGACATATGAATTGCATGTGCAGTACATCTAAAATGCAATAGGTATCTGATTCAGTGTTTCCCACATCATCTAAAATTTCGAAAGCATCAGAACAGCTTCAAAAAAATTAGTAATACATCTAAATGATAACTAGTGTCTTTCTCGAAATCCAAGATGCAGTTTTGATGTACTACGGTGGCTCGAAGTTATCTTCGAAGCTTCTCATGGCCATCAAGACCATCGTAATGCACTTTTAATGAGACATCCTTTATACAGGCTCCTATTCTTCATACAGGTGTATCTTATTCAATGCTCCCGATTTTTAGCGTGTTATATCGTATGACCAGATTTCATATACATTAGTGGGTTGTACTTTATATTGTAATTCAATGTACGCATCCTTCATACAGGCAGTATTTTTGTAGTGGGAATTAACCTAACCCTCAACGATGCGAACGGCCAGCACCCCTGCTGTGATTCCAAGAATCCTACCCTTTCTAATTTTATCCAGAACTATCGGTCCAATACACAGTTTAATCATGAATTAATCCGTTTCATCACATTTTATCAAATTAATCAGTTTTTTTCTGCAATTAATCAGTTTTTTCATCCAATTAATCAGTTTTTCGCCAAATAATCAGTTTTTCTACGTTTTACAACAAATAATCAGTTTTATCCAAGTTTTACCCCAAATAATCAGCGTTTTTTCAAGTGATACCACATTTTTGCCAAATAATCAGTTGAGTACAAGTTTTTCAACAGGAATTCTTACATGACTCTATATCCCGATCACGTACGTTTATATAGCACTATATATCAAGCACACATTCCCATGTCTTTTCAACTTTTTATATGAACAGAAGCTATGTATTCCAATGTAACTATACGCAAAAATACCGAAATGCTAAAATCAGAAAATGTTAGAATGCTAAAATATTAAAATACAAGAATGACAAAATGCCAACATATTCAACGCATTCTCTCTTATATTATATCATAGTAATACTTACTAGTCTAATACTTCATATTTCTCACACTCTTACATTCACTAAGAAATAAAACAACTCCACAATTTTCTTACGTGTTCAGAAGCTGCGTATATATGTATTTTAATGCTTTTATATAACAATTCATCTCAGAGTAAACAATTACTCAAATCCAGTATTAAAGCGTCATCTACAATTTATATTAATTTTCTAAAGATTTTTTGGTCAATGCAAATAATTTTCTCGAGCTTCACATTCATACATTTATTTTTAACGTTTTGCTTTTTATTAGTTTTAACACTTGACAATTATCATGATAAATTACATAGTGACGAATCAAACAATCAATTAAAAGATACAAAATACACAAAAGTGCACAACAAATTACATACATTAATTATTTTGTATAAAAGTTTTAAAATCGAAGTCTGTATTCCGTTGCATCTTGTGGTGATTTGTAATGAGCTCGGTTCTTTGAAATATCTCGTGCAATTTTCACAAAAGTAGGGTAATCCATCGTAACATCCACACCGTCTTTATTCAACACAATTTGCTTTGAATGACATAAATTACATATGTTATAAATTTCGGGATTGTTTACTACATCACAACTTGTACACTTAAGGCACCGAAATTCTAGCCCATTACCTTTCAGACTTGTTATCGCTGCGAGAAGTACATTAGTATTAGACGGACTCTCCGACGATATAACCCTACTTAAGGTTTCTAATGTAGTTTTAAGGTCTTGTATTCGTTTGCTAGACATGATTAATAATGATAATGTTTATACCTTTGATAATACCGTCTTGAAGTTTAAACAATAAATGAGTAGCACCTACATTCGATTACTGTTTTATATACTTGTGACATATCAAAAACCAACATCATGTTTTAAAATCACTTGTATTATACTTTAAAAGTTATCACAACATTACACGATAATTGATTAAAATGGTCAAATGGTATAAATAGCCAATCGACCTAAATCATTCATTTACCTCAATGACCAATTGACCATACCAGCTAGTTGGGCTCAATAACCTATAGGGCTTAATCAACCATACATACAATCAATCGTAATATAACATCTAGCTATCGTTTTTAAATCTCGATCTATTATTTTACTCATTTTCTCTCATCAATTGTAGATCTGGTTTTTCAAACCGCCTATACTTCAACATAAAATATATTACCCTTTCACGTCCTATATTCTTCAACATACAAATTTTTGCCTTTTGACGTTTGGTTTTTTGTAAGTACTGTCTTGTTCTGTACTTTGTCATTTTTCTATCGAATTTTCACTAATTCTCTCACCTTAAATGTAGTTTTGTGTATTCACGTTCCGTATTCTTCAACATACATATTTTCACCTTTTGTCGTTTTGTTTTTTGTAAGTACTGTCTTGTTCTGTACTTTGTCATTTTTCTATCGACTTTTTACTAATTCTCTCACCTTAAATGTAGTTTTGTGTATTCACGTTCCGTATTCTTCAACATACATATTTTCACCTTTTGTCGTTTTGTTTTTTGTAAGTACTGTCTTGTTTTGTACTTATTCAATTTGCTATCAGCTTTTTACTTATACGATCACTTCAATTGTAGTTTTGTGTTTTACGTTTCGTATTCTTCAACATACATATTTTCGTCTTTTGACTTTTGTTTTTTGAAAGTACTGTTTTGTTTTGTACTTCGTGATTTTACCATCGTCGTTTTACGTCTACACTCATCTCAATTGTAGTTTTGTGTTTTTCCATTCAGTATTCTTTAACATACATATTTTCGCCTTTTGACTTTTAGTTTTTGTAATAACTGTTTTGTGTTGTACTTTGTAATTTTTCTATCGTCTTTTTACTCATACTCTTACCTTAATTGGAGTTGCGTGTTTTCACGTTCCGTATTCTTCAACATACGAATAATCTTGATTTAACTTTTGTTTCTTTGTGAAGGAATAATATAGTATCTAAATCTAAAGCTTATTAATTAAATATCTTTAAATTAACTTACTCTCAATTCATAATTCATATATCTGATTCACTCGCTACCAAATTTAAAACTTGAATTAAATACCTTATATCTCATACACCCTAAATCAAAAATCATAAATCTCAATCACACACTGTCACGTCTGGAACTTCTAAATCGTACGCACTACTCTCTCTGTCACCAACTTATTAAATCATATGTAAAACCTTACAGCTTACACAACTACTAACACTGTATACATATAAAATACACTTTGTAACGCTGATTTCTACCACATAGACACGTAATCATACACTTAACATACTCAAGTATATAATAGTACGGTACATATGTATGTCAAAGCTTTCCTATACAAAATCGCCTTACAGGAAAATCATAAATCAAATAGCAAAGAAATCATAGAGTCAAAATATTTCAATCACTTCCCCTCCCACTCTCTTTATGTAATCGATCCCCATTTTGTTAGTTATTATTTATAATAAAGACGTCTTTTACTCTTAAATCACAACCCATTTTTATTGTAAGTAATTCATTAAAATATAAGCTTGATGCTGTCGTTCACCCTAAGTGACGCAATAATCGATAATAATCAATAAGTCTCAATCACACACGCAAGTGTGTGATTGAGATTTATGATTTTTGATTTGGGGTGAGTGAGATATAAGGTATTTAATTCAAGTTTTAAATTTGGTAGCGAGTGAATCAGATATATGAATTATGAATTGAGAGTAAGTTAATTTAAAGATATTTAATTAATAAGCTTTAGATTTAGAAGTAGGTAAGACAGGATCATGATATTAGATTTGGTGCAAATGAGATTTATGTTGTTTTAAACTTGATGATAGGATAGTACAAAGGAGGTTTTAGAAAAAAAGTCAGAAGGCGTGTAGTTACATGTAGAAGTATGTAAAATTTGAAGAATCAGATCCATAATTGAGTTAAATAGATAAGTAAAATGACAAACTACAAAACAAAATTTAAAATGCGACGGTTTGGCTGTTAAAGTATTGGAAATGGAAGAATAAATTTAACTAAAAAGATATGATATGTAAGAAATATGGTGGACTGTTGGACCGCTGGACCGTAAGGACAGAGTTTATCTTGATGGCGAGTTTGCTAGGAAAATTTGAAAAACCATATCAACGAATGGAGGTGAGTGTATGAAAGAAGTGAAATACAGGATGGAAAAAGATCAAGAAATAAAAAAAAGAGAAAAATATTCAATTACAAAGAAACAAAAGTTAAATCCCGATCATTCGTATGTTAAAGAATACGGAACGTGAATACACAAAACAACGTTTAGAACATAACAATCGAAGTGAAAAAAAATGAATAAGAAATAAAAACATGAGACAAATATTTAATTACAAAGAAACAAAAGTTAAATCACGATTATTCGTATGTTGAAGAATACGGAACGTAAAAAGATAGAAATTAATCAGAAATAAAATATAGAATGGAAAAAAAACATCAAGACATAAAAACAAGAGAACAATATTCCATTACAAAGAAACAAAAGTTAAATCAAGATTATTCGTATGTTGAAGAATACGGAACGTGAAAACACGCAACTCCAATTAAGGTAAGAGTATG